>JAJJWW010017564.1:600000-775217 GCA_023531295.1 Papaver armeniacum
GTGGAATTCGCTAACACCCTGTGCACCTCTGTTAGTAATGCGATCGTTCTCATCTATGAGATCACTAATTTTCTTCCTTAAAGTCTTGATTTTCTTCTCGGAATCAAGATACATTCGTTTAAAGCGATTAGTTAAATTTAAACTAGATCTGTGTTCGATCTCTAAGAGATGATGTTTGGATTGAAGATCCTTTAATGAAAGGAGTTTAGTTTTATTTGAGGAACTACTTAGAGATTGATTGAGGTGAGTAAGAAGGACATCATCATTCATAGGCTCGGGAAATGAATGGAGAAGAATGGATTCTTCGGAGAGATTATACACGTCTGCGAGAATAATAGTCAGACAAAGAAAGATAGAAGATAACATGACAAGGATTTGAGAATTGAAAATTACTATACCGTAAAGTTCTTTGATTTGAGTTCGAAGAGTAGATACTCTATCCTTTTGGGAGTCCAGATCGGCTTCTAATTTTTTGAATCCTATCGCGAGATGACGCGGCTTGACTTCCGGCTCTTGGGTCTTCTTGTTCAATTGTAAATTTCTCTTTTCAAGATTGTTGCGTCTTCTCTCGAGATCTGAGGCAACTACAAAGGAAGTTTTTCCAACCTATGAAAGAAGATAGAAAAACCGTCAATACATATATATTTAAAAAAAAATTTAAAATTAACAGGGAAATATGACTGCATGCATACCAAAGACCCAAGTGCGTTCAAGAAGTCAGGAGACACAATTCTAGAGGCTCCATTGAAAGAATTATTGCCCTCTAGTAAAGCAGCATTACACACATTTGCGAGAGTCTTGCAAAGGGAAGCTAGGGGAGCATCTCCCATTCCTTGGAAGGAATCTGAGAAGATGCTAGATAACTGATCCATAGGGGAACCGGCCAACGGAATCTCTTTAGCGAGAGAGGAATTCGAATTATGGTTATCCTCGTCAGAAGATTCGGAGCTTGAGCTAAGGCGAGAAGAAGATTGGGTCTTTCGCTTCTTAGTTAATGGAGCAGAAGATTTACCTTTGCGAACGACAGTTTTACCCTTACTTTTAATCTTCGCGGCTCTGACTTCTTGACTTTAACCTTCGCATACGGATAAAGATAAGAAACAGAGGCAACAATATTGTTTCAAATAACAAAGGAAATGTTTCTTACTTCATCCGTTAGCGATCGAAGTATCGTTAGAGTACTCTCCAACGGATTATCCTTGTAGCTTCTTCTCAATTTGGCGATCTGAAAAATTTCACAAACTCAGCAAATATAAAGAAAGGTTGCAAAGGAAAGATTTGAAGAGGAAAACATACCTCTTTTGCCTTATCAGGCCATTTGAATTCCCAAGGGTGATATCCTGCGAGATTCGCAGGAAGAATATGCGAGCCCGTGATGTAAGGGCCATTTAAAATCAAGGGTACAACCCACCACTTCTCATCTTTGGAGTGGCGAGGAGTAGTATTATTGCCCGGGTGCCAGTCAATGTCTTGCATGAGTAATTTATCCTCAGGGACATTATCTTTCTTTTTCAGGCGAATACCCCAACGAGATTTCGCATTCCTCATCTTTATCCTTTGAATAATTTTCAAAAAAGTTCTCTACGAGTGTACTTCAAAGCAACTATTTCCAAGTCTCGAAATCGGGATGTCTAACGGTATTAGAGTATAAAGATCCTTTGCCGGCACCACGATTCGCGAACTCAAGCATTAGGCGAATGCAATCGCCACTTAATTGATAAACGGCCAGAGAGAATTTTTCATGGGCCAAGATTTCATAAAACAGAGGCATCTCGGGATTGTATAAGGGAATGGGAAGTCTGCGAGAAGCTGACCTAGCGAGACTATAATTTTTGATCATCACATTGATGATCAGAAAACAGCTTTGCGAAAGGATAGATGAAGGTTCTTGATCAGGAATGGTTGATAGAGTAAAACCCTTCTCAAGCAATTTCTGTTGAACTTCATCAAAAGAAGCTTTGTATGCACGACTAATGAAAGCCATTATCGGTATGGGAATGGATGGGAGGTTGGAGATTAGGATCGGCGTTAGAAGGGATGAAGAAAAGATTTGAGAGCGGGGAGCGCAAATTGCGGAAGGAGAGAGTCAAGAAGAGTTGCAGAGAGAAACTAAAGGAAGAAAAGAGGAGGAAAAGAAAACTATATATAGGAAAATTAAAAAAGATTCTTGAGAAAAACGAGGGCATTTAATGCGAGAAGAGACACGAACGGTCGAGAATAAACGGTTGGAAGAGACGTGTCAAGAAAAGACTTTAATAGTCAAAATCGTGTAATAATACGGAGTCAAACAGATAAAGATAAGTAGTTGCGGCAAATCAAAATATTGATTCTCATGACATTCTTCCCCTCGCAGAGGAGATGTAAGGAGATACAGGAGACGGAACTTCATATATATACCAAAGAAACTTCGGAACTTCGCTAAAAGAATAGAGGCAAGTACGTACTTTTCAAGAAAAATATTCTTTCGCTCGTTCCTTCACCAACTGAAACCAAGGAATATTACAAACAATGAATTTTTCCTTCAAATCGCTCTTCAAGCGATATTCAAGGAAAAAGAGGCAAGATGTAGGATCATAATATCGCAACGTACAAGGCTCGCGGGATTTAACGACGGTGTCGCGAGGGAGTCGCAGGGAGTTACAATAAACGACGCGATGAATAACGACACCCAAAACAATTGGAAGACACAAAACCTGGCGAGGGTTAAGAAGTGTCGCGAGAATGAATATTCGTGCATTTGCGACACTTCGCGAGACATTCCCGAAAATAAAGGATAGCTTAGCTGTCATCCACTATGTATTACCCTATATAAAGGGCTCAATGAGTCTGTTGAGGAGGGGAATTGTTGAGCAAGTCATTAGGAGGGAGAAAGTTTAAGAGTATTTTAACTTCTAAGTGTAATTCTGTTTTCCTGTGTAAACACTTCATGAACTCAATTAATAAATATTCTTGATCTTACATCTTTTAATGGATTAATTAAGCAAAATTGAGTAAGGGGTGTAGTGTGGGATTTCCCGCAACTACATGCAACAAGCCTTTAAACCCCATAGGTGGCCCTAGTGGCTGAGTTATAGTCTCGGGAGGGTTTACAAGAGATGTACCCACAAAACCTTTAATCCAGACCCTACCTACCTGTAAAGAATTCAGGAATCACATTAAAGAGTCTCCTTGGTTGGCATACTCTCATTGATTACAGGAGAAAGTACCCTGATGCGAATCATATTCATATACATAAGTGACAGAATTCTACTCAGTTAGTCTCACTATGGACATCAATACTCGGAATCACACAAATGAATAGATTAAAAAGATGGATATCGAGATAGATAGTTTAAAACAATGTTTACTAAGGTGAACGGTGTTTCCCACATCTGTCTGAAGGCCACCGCCAAGATGAACCTATGAATCCTAATTGATTGAGATACTAGTCTGGACTAATATCAACACAGCTTGGCATATACAAGGGAACCAGTGGTCGACAATCTTAATTCTAGATCAAGTCAACTGGCATATTCAAGGGAACCAGCGATCGATTTTATTGAACAATAATAAACTTTTTTTTTTTAGCTGCATGATTTGATCTTTTGGATCCTAGCGCATGCTTCTTGTCAGCAGATTACATGATAGTTCCCATGGATCCTGTGTTCCACGCTTGTTTAGGCGACGAAGACAGGGAGAACACACACATATTGCTATCCAAGTGTTAATTTTTTTTATTGTTTTTTTTTTTGTTTTTTTTTTTTGTTGATTTATTTATTCAGTTTGGTATGATTGGTCTGGTCTCTTTATTATTTTAGTAACTCAATCACTCTACTCCATCCCGGCAGGGTAACAATTTGATGTTTTGTGCCCCACCAAATCACTCATAAATACATATAATTTTTTGAAATAAAATAAAAACAGAACGTAGTGTGATGATTCCATTCTAACACCTGAACTCTGTCTTTTTATGAATAGACTCTGTTATTGGGTTCCTCAACTCCTACAACCAAGATGTTTCCATCCACTTAGATTGGTTAGTTTCACCGTGAATTGGAACAAATTTCTAGGCTCTGGAGTTTAATTAATGCAACTAAAAGTTTCTCCCAAACTTAAATCTAACATTGTCCTCAATGTTCTAAGGATAAAATTAAAAACATGAACAAGGAGAAACCCACTTTGAAGGAAATAAGGAAAGATATTACCGTGTTGCATGAGGATGGGTTACCTCCCAAGAAGTGCTAAGTTTAAAGTCTTTAGACAAATATCAATCAACACAAAATGGCTAGTCACCTTTGAAAATCATATACCAATAACCGAAACAACTGTGGGTCAGCAATACCAAATAGAGATGACACAAATATAAGAGGTCTGCACTAGAATAGATACATAAACAAATTGAGCGCAACCTTCTCCGGCGTTTCTAAGGTTTTGTTCAAGACAACTAGATTTATCTGGGGCGCCCCTTTGGGCTCCATATGAGTGTTTATAAAAATGGGGTCAATTAAAAGGCGGGTCTCTAAAAGATGGATTTCCTCACGGACAATATCAGGAGGATCGGGTTGCAGAGTTTTAAGAAACTCAAGTAATACCTCAGAGGCACGAAGTTCAAGTCCCAAGTTAGGGACTTCAATTAGGGACATTTGATAGTCAAAAGAAACATCATTACCCCCAAACTTAGGGTAAACAATATCCTCAAATGGACCAAAAACTATTGGATGGATTCTAGGGTCCGTATGGTCATCATAATGCCTAGCTTCTATTGCGGTTTGGTCATCTAAATGAACACCATCATCAAAATCATATAATGGATTATCAAAGAAAGCCTCTCGCAAATGATCATCAACTTCCTCCAACTCACTTAAAGGTTCATCAAATAATGGATTGTCAAACACGGTATTGGAGAAAGGATCATGGACTAAAGTGCTAATCATGTTCACTTCTTCTAGGTCATCCGTCTCATAAGACTTAATAACATTAAATACATTTAGCTCAGTAGTCATATTACCAAAAGATATGTTCATAAGTCCGGTTCTACAATTGATGGCAGCATTAGAAGTGGCTAAAAATGGGCGACCTAAAATCACCGGTATTTGAGCACTAGGATCCTGAACATGTAGGGTATCTAGACCAACGAAATCCACTGGATAAATAAACTTATCAACCTCAATCATAACATCCTCTATGACACCACGAGGGACTTTGACAGACCTATCAGCTAATTGCAGTGTCATTTTAGTCGGCTTCAACTCCCTCAGACCTAGCTTGTTATACACATGATACAGAAGTAAGTTCACGCTAGCTCCTAAGTCAAGCAATGCCTTATCCACTAAATGATTACCGATTACACAAGATATAGTGGGGCATCCAGGGTCTTTATACTTAGGGGTGGTTTGGTTCAGAAGGATTGAACTTACCTGACCAGCTAAGAAGGCTTTCTTATGGACATTAAGCTTACGCTTTCGTGTACAAAGATCCTTAAGGAACTTGGCATAAGCAGGTATTTGCCTAATTGCTTCTAATAATGGAATGTTAATGTTCACCTGCTTAAATATTTCCTTTATTTCATTGAAAGTCGATTCCATCTTGGTTGGAGATAACAATTGTGGAAATGGGTCTCTAGGAAAAAAGGTAGTCCTATCAGGAATTTCTTGGGAATCCTTAGAGATTGTTTCAGTTTCCTCGGATATGGGTTCCTCTTGAGAAGTAAAAGGTGGAACTACAGTATGTCCACTAGGCATGGCTACCTTATTGTCTACAGTTTTACCGCTCTTAAGGGTTGTCACAGAGTTCACATGATTGAACTGTTGCTCTCCTTTGGGGTTCAGATCTGTTTGACTAGGGAACCTTCCGTTTTCTCTCTCACTTAGAGTCTTAGCTATTTGACTAACCCGAAGTTCTAACTTAGCAAGAGTCTGGTCGGTTTTATGTTGAAAATTAACCTGGTTCTTTGCTAACATATTAAGAGTTTCCTCTAAGATAGTCATTTTCTTCTCAGAAGGGTTCTGGAACTGGCATGGATCCAAAGAGTCCTTAGTATACCCAAAACCTGAGAGAGTCTGAGAACTACTAGACTGACCTTAACTCCGGCCCTTAGACCAAGAGAAATTCGGGTGGTTTCTCCAACCAGGGTTATAGGTATCTGAATATGGGTCAAATCTCTGACGGTTTTCAAACCTAGAGTTGTTATAAAGAGCATGGACTTGCTCTTCATATCTAGCATAGTGTGACCCTTGATTCATTTCTAAGGCCTCTAGACACCTAAGAATATCTGACCCATAATCAACTCTATCTACCATGTGGATATAGGATTTCTAGGTATTTCTGGTTCTCTCATAGATGCCCATTGCCTAGTTTTCTCAGACAACTTGATAAATTTGTCAAAACAAGCATCTGGGTCCTCATGGGTGAATTATCCACCACTAATTGTTTCTACCTGCATGCGGGTTACACTATCAAGGCCCTCATATAAAATTTGAGTCGTGTGGGCTTTCTCAAAGCCATGATGTGGACATCGATATAACAATTCGCTAAACCTTTCTACATAATCATGAAGGGTTTCACCTAATTTTTTGCTTCAAAGGTTTGGATAGAACGATAAACAAGAGAGAAAACTATTGCATCTTAGAAATGGTACCATGTGGTAGGAATTTCTTAACAAAGTTTTCTCTCCCGAGTGATTGGTTTCTTTGAGTGGTTGACAACTTGATAAATTTGTCAAAACAAGACCATCCCAATGGGTGGTAATAATTGTTTTAGAAGGAATAAAATGATAGCCATCTTTGGCTTTCTCATAATCGAAGGTTTCACCTAATTTTTGCTTAAAGGTTTGAAACAAACAGCTCAATCATTGATTCTTAACCTAACAAAAGCAGACCATCTTTGGAGACTTTCATCGACGGTGGGAGAAGTGAAACAAATAACCTAAGCTTATGGTGTGGGTAGAATTTCTTAACATCTTTGGAGACTTTCAGATAATTCATTGTGTCACAAATCATTTCAAAGTCTCTTATGTGGGTATATGGGTTCTCATTCTCTAACCCCCTAAAGGTACGAAGCATGGCAATTGTCTCGGTTTTAATATCAAATTGGACCGTAGAAGCTGGTAGAACTACACCTGGGTCACGTATTACTCTAGACGGGTTCAAACGATCCCTAAGGGTTTTCACCGGGACCTCCTCATCATTTTCATTAACCATTTCGACAAAGAAAAAAATACCACCTACTCCGTGTAACAGGTTGGACTCAAATCAAAAAGGTCGTTATCCTCAAGTCTATCTCCTACCTATTTCCAACGTTGCATACACAAGCAAGAATAATAGTGTTTGGCAAGAAATTGCGCACATGCAAATGCTGGGGTTCACTAATTCAGGTAAGCTTGGGTTACCTACAGCAAAAACATACCTACAATCAAAGACTGGTCACAGGTACAAGGCTGAGGCTTGTGGTGTTTCGGATGATAATGCCCAGAGGGTTCACCTTACTAAACCACGTGTTTTCCTAGAATCGGTGCCAGACGAAATATGAAATTGGTGTGTGCACGTGCTTTTTTTTTAATATAAAAAAATGAAATAGAATATTTACAAAGAAAGAAATAAAATAATTATGTACAAATAAATAAAAGGTAAAAAACAATACTACCTTATTTACAAAAATAAATCTTGAGTACGCTACTTACCTTTTTGGTAGGCCAGTCCACAATAAATGCGAAATATAACTTGCACAACAAAGACAAGACTATACCCAAAGTAAAATCAAAGAAAATAAAAATAAAATAAAATAAAAATCTAAAACCTAACCTAAAGGCAAGTCCGCGTTGGTGATGTAGTTTTAACAGTGGTAAGAAAGAAGGTTCGATTCTCGGACTTTTATGAAGATTGGTTTTTGATTAATAAAAAAAATAAAATAAGACAGACTAATTAAAATTGATTTTTGTTACCAAGGAGAGAGAAACTAGGGTTTTGGATTCTACTACTTCTAACGGTTGTAACAATTAATTTCTCTAATTTACTCTCAAAACTACACAAGGCAATTTTGAACCCAATCTCATACCTTGGAAAATTTATAATTAATAAAATATCAATTCGACTCAAGGCGATAATCTAAGGCCTAATTTTCCTTCGCTTATAAAAGATCGGTAGCTAAACTACCCAAAACAGTTATTATGAAGCATATAAAGAAGAGAAAATTTCTAGACAATTAAAACTAATTGGAGAGTAATAATTAAAAGAAAATTAAATATCAACACTTACATGCTAGAAGTAATTTCTTCCTCCACCCTAGCGGAGAAATTACTCCATTATTACAAAAGAGAAATTAAAACAATGAAATGAAAATTCTCTCTCCGGACCTCCCCTTTTTCTTGTATCCACAGCGTATTTATAGCTTTCAAAGGAATCAAATTTCCTTTTCTATTCACCACTACCACATCATCGCCGAATGAGAATATGCCACATGTCAAGACAATGAAAAATCCTCCAATAAGAATGTGACACGCGTCAAATAATATAACTCTCATGCATTTACAATTTTCCTTATTTGAGAATTATTTATTCTTTATTAACTCCAACCATAAAGAATAATATTCTTTCCATACTCTTTATATATTTAATTCCCATAAATTACTTCATGTAGATTTCTTACTTAACACTTTTATTTTCTTCATTAAAATAAATATCTCCATATATCTTTTTAATATCTTGTAAATGATGTCGACATAATGGGCTCCACACATTCCTCGCTCTCATATCCAAATAATTGGACAAATGAAATCTACATCTTCTTCCTTTTGGGCCTAGCCCATTAAATTATAAATCACTTCATTTCCTCCATTTTACGAGCGAAATTCCACGTTTTAGTCCATTGAGTTTTATTTCACAAAAACACCTACAAATACAAAAAATTGTAAAATAAGTACAAAAATGAGCACTAACAAAATAGAAAATTGAGACAAAGTAGACACATAAATGCGTCTATCAAATACCCCCAAACTTATTGTTTGCTAGTCCCGAGCAAATCTAATAAAATAAAATCCTAACTCCTTTGTCGCAGCATCGTCGATTGCATTTAGCGCATGCAATAAGCATTTAAACCCCTAGGTGTCCCTAGTGGCCGAGTTATAGTCTCGGGAGGGTTTACAAGAGATATACCCACAAAACCTTTACTCCAGACCCTAGCTATCTACGCAGAACCTTGGAAGGCACTAAAGAATCTCCTTGGTTGGCATACTTATTGACTACAGGAGGAAGTACCCTATGCGAAATTCCAATTCTTTGTACACGAGTTTGCACTCAAGCATACTAAAATTCATATATAAGTCACAGAACTCTACTCAGATAGTTTCTGGACATCATAACCGGAGTCAACCAATCACATGGATAGATTATGAAATGGATATAGAAAAGGGTAAATTTATTAAATGCCCCTATTATAGAGGCCCAACACAAATACCCTTATACAACAATATAAATACCCCTATCATTTAAATACCTTATCCATTAAAATATAGATTACCTTAATACCCTCACTTAAAATATTATTTTCCATTTAAAAATTTTATCCATTAAAAAATAGATTTTTCTATTATTTCATTTCACCACCACCAACAGCACCGCCGCCACCACCACTCCGCCACCGCCACTCCGCCACCACCACCACTGTTGTTGTTGCCGCCACCACCGCCGCCGCCACCACCGCCGCTACTCCGCCACCACCACCACCACTGTTGTTGCCGCCGCCACCACCACCACTGTTGTTGCCGCCGCCACCACCGCCGCCGCCACCGCCGCCGCCACCGCCGCCGCCGCCATTAATATTAGGCGTCAACAACTGAAAATATTTGTTGACCCAAAAAATCAAAAGTTCAAAAATATTTGTCAAATTTGGTTGTTGATACCATTTTTCTATTGTTGATACACAAACCTGGTTGTTGATACCATTTTTCTATTGTTGATACACAAACCTGGTTATTGATACCATTATTCTATTGTTGATACACAAACTTTGGTTGTTGACTCCCTAAACTAAGGTCGATTTCTATTGTTGATACACAAAAATTTGTTGTTGACTCCTAACACTAAGATCAATTTCTATTTTTGATACACAAATATTGGTTGTTGATACCATTTTTCTATTGTTGATACACAAATATTGGTTGTTGATACCATTTTTTTTATTGTTGATACAGATACACTGGTTGTTGACTCCCTAAACTAAGGTCAATTTCTATTGTTGATACAAAAATATTGGTTGTTGATACCATTATTCTATTGTTGATACACAAACCTTGGTTGTTGATACCATTTTTCTATTGTTGATACAGAAACATTGGTTGTTGACTCCCTAAAATAAGGTCAATTTCTATTGTTGATACACAAATATTTGTTGTTGACTCCCTAAACTAAGGTCAATTTCTATCGTTGATACACAAATATACTAAAAGTAGTGAACCTAACGTGAATCGAACACGCATCTTCTGACTAGAGTCAGTTGTGATACCATTACACCATAGGTTCATCTAATGTAACTATTAGTATACAAGTAAACAGGAGTGGAGGAGTGGACTCACTATTATAGATTCAAGGGTAAGTGCAGGCCAACTCAAAACTCCATCCAGAATTATTAGCCTGTACAAAGACGACGAAAACAGGTCAGAAATGAAACATTTACATTAGTCACTAGGCTGTCACTAGTAGTAGTCTAGGACTGAAATATTATGAGCAGATAAACTACTTCTAAATCCTAAATACACATTTCTATAGGCTGTCACTAGTAGTAGATATCACCAAGATAAGTATATGAAAATGTAATGTTCGGAAACCGGTTTACTTGTGCCCTAGTGAGCAAAGAAAGCATTTTATACATAAGCGACAAACGGACACAAGAAACAAAAGCATAAAAATGATACCACCTTATATCAGAACTCAAGATATTGTCTTTGTGGGAAAAGTGTTACTCGTAATTGCTGAGATATGTGCAGCAACATCTCATCTTGAGTCACCAAGAGAAAGTCAAAAATCATATACATACATGCATTTTCTAGTAACTTTTCAGCATCCACTACATGCATCTTATTAGGCACAGATGATGTATAGCTGCAACTGGATATCATCTAAATCAATAGATAGCAATATCACCAGACGATCATAGTACAAAATATCAATTATTAGTAAATACCATTAGTATCAAAGTTGGCACAAAACATCATTCTAATGTAAATTTTCCATTTTTAAGTAGATTAAATATTAAGCCTGCTATGAAGAGCTAGTACTTACCACAAAAACGCCACCAGCACCACCACCCCTCCACAACAAACAACCAGCAGCAACACCAATGTTGCAAACTATCACCTAGACAACGAATGGACACAAGAAAAGGCATAAAAATGAGACCACCTTCTCAATTAGAAAAATGGAACAAACAATTTTGATCTAAAAACCTAACTTGGCTAAATGATTTGTTCTTATTTGCAAAAATGAACACCAAAATCAAAACCAATGGAAATAAGTTCTGAACCTAAGATTTCGAAAGAGTATACTGAAATAGATTTCTAAGAAAACATGCCTTGTATTGACATTTTTGGCAGTGGCATTGGTGAAGGAAGTGATAGTAACCGTAAGTATCACCACTACAAACATCTCCAAACCACCGCAATCACAACAAATCTCCACCACCACCATCATCACCACAGTAACAACCAGAACCACCATGATTTTTATCGCCAATTTCATCATTCCAACTTCACCACCACCAGAAACTTAAACAAGAGGAAGATGATAACCACTGCAATCCCCTTTTATCTCCATCAATAATTTAGAAATTGATAAAACTTTCACTTTGAATACGAATCAACAAACCAAACCTCTCCTACCACCGCAACCACCATCAGCGCCACCGCTATAATCATCATTACTTCTTAAAACTACAACTTGAAATAAGTTACCCAGATAACTTAAAGATCAACAATCTCTGCAAATACCATAAAATTAGTTAATATCATTAAATTAAAATAAAATCAAAACCTAAAATCATACCAGTTTAAGAATCAAGCAGGTTTCTCGTTGATTCATGGATATAAACAGGTTGTTTATGATGTTGTGTGGTGGTGGTGGATTTGGTCGAAGTATATGAGGTGATGGTGAAGGAGGTGCTCCTGAATCTATTAGCAGCGACGGAGGAGGAGGTGGTAGTGGCGGTGGTAGCGACGATGAAGACGATGATGGTGGTGATAAAACTGGAAAGATAAAGAACAAATTTTAGATCTGAAATGAAACAGGAAGATGATCTCGATAGATAATGGGTAAACTTGGAAAAATAAAAATGTTGATGGACCTCTGATGGGCTTATAGATGGAGAGGGGTATTTTTATTGTCTCATAAGGGTATTTGTGAAACCTATTAAAAGGAGGGACAATTATATAATTCCCACTATAGAAAAACATAGATGGTTTTGATGTTGACTAAGGTGAATGGTGTTTCTCATATCTGTCTGAAGGCCACTGCCAAAATGAACCTATCCTAATGGACTGAGATACTGGTCTGGACTAATATCAACACACTGCCATATACAAGGGAACCCGTGGTCGATAATCCTAACTCTAGGTCAACACAACTGGCATATACAAGGGTTCTAGTGGTCGACTTTATTGAATTTATTCCGGTTGGTATGATGGTCTGGTCTCAATTTCTTCTTCTTTTTTTTTCTTTTTTTTTTTTTTGTATCTCAATCACTCTATTTCACCCTAACAGTGGTAACAACTTGAATCGTGAGCCCCACCTAATCACTTAGAGAAACATATTTTAAACAAAACAAAATAAAAATAGAAGTGAAAAGGATTCAACGAGATATGGCGAAACTACCATGTTTTTTCTTTAATTCTAACACCTGAGCTATGTGCTTTTATGAATAGACTCTTTAGATGTTTCCATCTAATCGTATTGGTTCCTCAACTCCTACAACCAAGATGCTTCCATCCACTTAGATTGGTTAGTGCCATCCTTAATAAGTATAAAATTCTAGGCTCTGGAGTTTAACAATGCAACTAAAAAGTTTCTCCCATACCCCCAAACTTAAATCTTACATTGTCCTCAATGTTTTAAAGATAAAATTAAAAACATGAACAAGGAGAAACTGTTACCATTTGAAGCAAAAGAGTTAAGGAAAGATATTACCGTGTTGCATGAGTATTGGTAAGTAAGAATTAATCACCTCGAATCATATAACAATAACCGGAACAACTTTGGATCATCTGCATGAAAAAGTGTTATCACAGATAAAAGGAAACTGCAAAAAACCAAGAATAAACATAGCACGCCCTTGCCTAGTTTCCTGTTTAAGACAACTACATCTAGTTGTGGTTCAGGTTCAGGTTCAATAAAGGGGTCTAAATAAAATATTTTCACGGGTTGCCCCTCCTCATAAGTAAGATCCGAAATATCAGGTTCTAAGGTCTGGAAAATTTTAGAAGCACATAATAATAACCTGAATAATTGAGGATCCTCTAAGTCAATCAGATTTGACTTACACAGTTGACCATAATGAGAGTGGTGGTCATTCTTAAGCAAATGTGTCAATTCTATATTCCTAAAATAATTAGGTTTAGTTATGAAAACTATATAATGACACATTTCAAATTGAGATACTCCCACATTTGGTAAATAAAATTTTGGTGGGACAACAAAGTCAATTATGGTATCATGGACCGGATTAACCACATCAACCAGAGGATGGGTTTCTATCAACTGAGTTTCTGTTTGGACATAACTAGGTTCAGGAAAACGTGCATGAAGATAGTCTCTTAAGATGTTAGAGGCACATACGTCAAGTCCCAAGTTGGGGACCTTTATAAGAGTCAAAGGTAAACCACATGAAGAATGATATTCACCCCCAAACCTAGAGTTGTCAATATCCTTGGATAAACTAGTCACAATTTCCTTAGTTACTAAATTATCAGATTTAGGAAAATGGTCTTTTATGTCTTCTAGGTTGTAATCATGTGGTTCCACATTTCTATAATCCTCAGAAGAGACTATTGTTTCTGAATCTTTAGACTCTAAAACACTACTCTCAGGATAAACTCTTTCATCTAAACCATCATCGGCTTCATAATCACAATGATATACTACACCATTTAAAACTATGGTGTCTCTAGTCAAATCCACTTCCTTTGAATAGGTGAATAATCATCAATATTATTAGGATTTGAACTCGAAACACCATGATCATCGTAAGGCTCAATTGGTGTAATAATTTCCTCGTTATCATGACTACATTTTTTATAATATTCATTAAGACTATCCTCATCATCATCACAATATGAACATGGTTGAAACTTATCTAATTTGCAATTAAGTTCATTTAGAGCAATACTTAAAGATGCAATTCTTTCCTTTGTATCTAAGTCATGCCTGAGTGACTCTTCATAAAATTGTTCCCTTAGTATGTCATTCCTATTTAAATTTTCAGTCAACTGCTTGAGTGAATTTTCTAAAGAAAGACTAGGATCATAAGAATTATTTTGTTGCAATTGATTCATTAAATCCTCCAAAGACGGAGAACTTACATTTTGGTCATTATAATATTGCTCACTTACCGTTCATATGACTGGTGGGAGTGCGAATAGTAGTTGGGATCACCATGGTAAGAACCATAACCTTCAGAAGATCGGTAGTGGTCCCAAGTACTATCCACACTATGGTCAAAGCACGGATATTGTTCATTAAGATACTCAGTCGGATAATCATTATATTGGTCTTTATAATGCCAGCTCGACATTTTTTTTTGTGCACGTGCGAATGCAGGGTCGACTAAAGTTGGTAGGCTCAGGTTACCTTAAGCTGAATATACCTACAGTCAAAGACTGGTCAACGGTACTGAGCTAAGGTTTGTGGACTTTCAGCTGGTAACTCCCATAAGGCCCAAGGCACGGGTTCAGCTTACTAATCCACGAGTTTTCCTAAAATCGGTAGTCTGCGATGCAATTGGTGTGTGCACGTGTTTTTTTTATATAAAAAGAATAAAAAAAATTACAAAAATAAAAAGAATCCAAAAATAATATGTACAAATAATAAAAATATTTTAAAAATAAATCAGAATATTTTCAAAAATAAATATTTACAAAATGGAACAAAAATAAAATCTTAGATACTTACCTGTTTGGCTGCTTATTCCACTTTCCACTTTTAATTTCAAAAAAATCTGCACACCAAAAATACGAGAAAGATACCCAAAGACGTAAAATAGAAAAATAAAATATATATATATATAAAACCTAATCTATATACAGTCCCCGGCAGCGGCGCCAAAAACTGATGTAGTTTTAACAGTGGTAAGAAAGAAGGTCTGATTCTCGGACTTTTATGAAGATTGGTTTTTGATTAATAAAAAAAATAAAATAAGACAGACTAATTAAAATTGATTTTTGTTACCAAGGAGAGAGAAACTAGGGTTTTGGATTCTACTACTTCTAACGGTTGTAACAATTAATTTCTCTAATTTACTCTCAAAACTACACAAGGCAATTTTGAACCCAATCTCATACCTTGGAAAATTTATCATTAATAAAATATCAATTCGACTCAAGTCGATAATCTAAGGCCTAATTTTCCTTCGCTTATAAAAGATCGGTAGCTAAACTACCCAAAACAGTTATTATGAAGCATATAAAGAAGAGAAAATTTCTAGACAATTAAAACTAATTGGAGAGTAATAATTAAAAGAAAATTAAATATCAACACTTACATGCTAGAAGTAGTTTCTTCCTCCACCCTAGCGGAGAAATTACTCCATTATTACAAAAGAGAAATTAAAACAATGAAATAAAAATTCTCTCTCCGGACCTCCCCTTTTTCTTGTATCCACAGCGTATTTATAGCTTTCAAAGGAATCCAATTTCCTTTTCTATTCACCACTACCACATCATCACCGAATGAGAATATGCCACATGTCAAGACAATGAAAAATCCTCCAATAAGAATGTGCCACGCGTCAAACAATATAATTCTCATGCATTTACAATTTTCCTTATTTGGGAATTATTTATACTTTATTAACTCCAACCATAAAGAATAATATTCTTTCCATACTCTTTATATATTTAATTCCCATAAATTACTTCATGTAGATTTCTTACTTAACACTTTTATTTTCTTCATTAAAATAAATATCTCCATATATCTTTTTAATATCTTGTAAATGATGTCGACATAATGGGCTCCACACTTTCCACGCTCCCATATCCAAATAATTGGACAAATGAAATCTACATCTTCTTCCTTTTGGGCCTAGCCCATTAAATTATAAATCACTTCATTTCCTCCATTTTACGAGCGAAATTCCACGTTTTAGTCCATTGAGTTTTATTTCACAAAAACACCTATAAATACAAAAAATAGTAAAATAAGTACAAAAATGAGCACTAACATATAGAAAATTGAGACAAGGTAGACACATAAATGCGTCTATCAGTTGGCTAGAGGTGTCAAAAAGGCCAGGCTAGCCTGGGCCTGGTCCGGTCCGGCCAGTATAACCAGGCCAAAGCCTGACCTGGCCCGTGCTTAATTAGGCCCAGGCTGGACCCATACTCAAGACAGGCCCAGGCCTGGCTGTGATATTCAACCTATTAGCCTGTTATAGCCTGGCCAGCTTTCGCCTGGGCCTATATAAGCCTGCCCAGGCCGGCCTGTTATGGCATGTATATATATAGTAACTCGAAAGTATATGCTTTAGTTATCAAAAAAAAATATTGTGGAGTGACTCAAATCCTGGACGTTTCTCTTCTACCACCGCTTGATCTACCACTGATCTGGTACTGGTAAGTTGGCACATTTAGGGACCATTTAGTATATATTTATACCCCGATGATTAATACTTATAATGATTCCTAACTATTTTGGTCAACCTTATATATATTAGCAGTAGGTATAAAAACGTATTAAATTTGTGAGAGATTTTAGGTCCATAATTTATTTGATTTTCCGACCATGCATTAAAAAAAATTCTGTTATTTTCTCTCAATTAACAAATATAGAATCGTTAACAAATCAATTAATTTCTTTATATATCTACATTACATGATTATGTACATCTGATTGTATCCATTGTTCACAAAATCTAACTTACCAGATTGGTTTCGAGCATATTGTGGGAGCTTAAGGTCCCAGCTTCGAAACTTACACTCCACGTATAACTTTTATTAAAAATCCAGGCTACCTGGGCCCGGTCCGGCCTAGCCGGTATTAAAGCAGACCAGGCTCAGGCTCAAGCCAGGCCTAGTGGAGTTCATAGTAGGCCAGGTCCGGCCTGGCCGGTTTAGTAAGTAGGCCTACCCTGGCCAGGCTTGACCGAGTAGAGACAGGCCGGGCCAGGCGAGGCCGGCCTGTTTGACACCTCTAGCGTCGGCGGCGCCAAAAAACTGATGTAGTTTTACAAGTGGTAAGTAGAAGGGGTTTGATTCTCGGACTTGGGAAGTTGATTTTAGACTTAAATTATAAAATTAAACTGGAAAATAAAATAAAAAATAATGACAATGTTGAGAGACTACTGGGAATCAGGATTCCACCAACTCATACTCTATGGTTTAATATTAATTCTTGGACAATTATAGCTCTAAAAATAATAATTATTGACTCTTAATCTTTGCCTAGGTAGATTTTATAAAACATTAATTTTAAATGGTAAGCATGAGTTATCAAAACATTAAAGCTAAGCATAACCCATCAAACTAAACGACAACTAATTAATTTAAAATCATAATTCAATTTATATTAATGCAAAAGTCATAAAAAGAATTAAATAAAATTACCACGGTGATGAGAATTGGCTTCCTTCGTCATCCCAGTGATGGGGTTTTAGCTCCACATGTTGTAAACACGTTCAAAATTGATATTCATAGCTCAAAAGTGTGTTACAATGGTGAAAAGAGAGAAGAATAACAAAAACACAAAACTGCAACGCTTAAACAATGTTGCAAACCAAATGTTACAATTAAATTCTACTGCAGCAAGAACGACAATTCTCTTTCGTAGAAAATTCAGGGCCTGTCTTAAGCAGGCTTTTGTTCTTCGTGTTCTTGAGTCTCTGCAGCAGCAGAAACCTTTCCTGCGAGTTCTTATTTCTTCTCTGCAGCACTCGAACCCGAACCCTAACACTCCGTCGCCCTTATCTTGATCCCATCAACCCTTTTATACATGACAGCACCATGAAATCTTGGTAATAACTTCAAGAAATTCTCATTAAACTCGGGAATATATTTTTTTCATCTTACGGGAATTCTTTCCCTGTTTAAGTTCTTCACGTGTCTGCAGCTGTAAAACTCACTTCAAAATAACAGATAACTCATCTTTGCCACACACACAGTTCAACAGAAAACGCGTGAAAGAGAGAGGAAAACCCGTGACCCCTGTTTTCTTCAAATCCGATTATTCGGCCAAATTTCATCGAATCAAACTTTTATATCATTAACAGGCCCAAATATATCCATATCCGTGATTGAATCTTGTTACAATTCCTCCAAATCCAATATAGAACTTTCCGGCAACATTCTCTCTATTTTGCTTTATCTCGACAATCTAGCCAATTCTAACTGAAACAAAGATCATTACCATCCCTGTTTAGTCCATTAGAAGAAACCCAATAAGAATCAACGATTTAGTCTCACTTAAAGTCGCCTAAAATCCCAACCTTTTAACACTATTTTCCCGCCAAAATCCAGAATTTGAATATGGAAGAAGATGGGTGCCCCTTATCCTGTACGGGGGTGCCTTTATAACATGACCATGGGTGGCTTTAGCAAATCCTTGGGTGCCTTTATTAATTTTAATGGGGTGTTTTCAACACTTTTCTGGGGCGTCTCGAAAATACTTTCGGGGTGCCTTTAGTGCTTCTTCTGGGGTGCGTTTAGTAATTTTCTCCAGGGGTGCAAACACCACTTTTCGAGCCAATTTCTCCATAAAAGCTTATTTCTACAAAAATAGCTACAAATACATAAAATAGAATAAATACAAAATCGAGCACTAACAATACACATAATTGAGATCAAAATAAAACATAAATACGTCCATCACTTCCATTGACGAGTGTTACTCGGTTTACCTTACTGACGAGTCTGACTCTGAAGTTGAAAGGGAGGCATCCAAAGAGAGTGCAGTGATTCTAAAACTTGATAGAATCCAGGCTCATGATATCAACCGGTTGAAACACAAAGTCAATGTCCTTGTTGGTATGGTAAATGAGCGTGACTCTCTTCTAAAGGTCATTCGAGAGGAAAACGCCTCAGTCTGTTCTTCAAGAACTCTACTTGAGGAAAAAATCAAAGAGGATGCTTTAGAAATTGAACTTCTTTTGAGTAAACTCTCTGTTCAAGAATGTTCCCAAGAGTCCACTATACCAATTGCTTCTGATTCAAGTGTAAAAAATTCAGTTTCAGCAGCAAAATCGAAATCCCTTCCTGTTGAAAAAGATGTGCTTGTGTCTTCCTCTAATCAAGGAATATCCACATCACATGGAAGGAAGATATCTCCCAACGATGGTGTTAAGTCTGTTCTGTCTAATCACTCAGGTGATCAGAAAGTGTGTCTCTTTTCTGATTCAAAAGGACATGATGAACAAAAGAGGAAATCTAGGTTGAATGACAATTCTATTGTTCTTCTTCAAAACACCTTAGATTTAATTCTGAAAGGTGTAACTGACATTCGTATGTATAGACCAATTGGTTTTAATACTCACCCCGTGTACCCTACCAGGAAAGTCAGTTCAATGTGTTCCTCAAATGTTCAAATGCAAAACAGTCTTCCTAAACCAATTCGTCCAAGAAGAGCTCAAATATCTTCTTCTATTAAGGGAGATAGTGTTGTTCTTGATGTGAAAAAGGTGCCAGAAGAAGGAAGCAAAAAATGGAGATATGGAAGACAACCTAAATCTGATAATTGAAGGATATAAAGAAATCATTAACAGGCTGTCAATTCCCTCTAGTCAAAATTCTTCAGGTAAGAATACATACTATGCATCGTACTTTGATGATAGTAAATTTTATGATAACTTTTCGCATCATAACAGTTTTCCTCCAAAGATCGGGAGAAAGAGGTTTAACCGAAAACAACGTTCATTTGATGAGCTCAAGGCTCATACTTGTGCTAATTAATCACAAGGTTGAAATCTCACTCACAAAAATCCTGGTTGAGTGAGATATGGTCAGGTATACTTGATGGCAAAATGTTTCCTGATTCTCTATATATTTTCTTATCGTTTTTAACTGGATTATCAGTCACAAACATGTTTGCGTAAGTATTTGTGTTTGGTCTTGTCAATATTTTGATTTCTTAATTTCTTTTTGAAATTTTATTGTGTGAAAATTGCTACTCTTATGTTCTAAATTTTTCTCTTGTGAGAATATAAAATTTATCGAGCTAAGATTTGCGAAAAATTTCACTTAGCATTTTTTTTCGTGCAAACTTTTTTATTGGTTTGCAATTTTTTGGCGTGTGTATTTTCCACCTTTGGGTCAAGTTTGTGTTCGTACGGGTACCCCTTGTTACATGTCACGGACTAACTTTGGAAACCCTAGTTTCTGTTTCCCTGTGAAACCATATTTATACCAAACCTTTTATGAGAGTACGCATACTCTACGTTTGTTTTTCAAGAATGGCTTCTCCTCCTAGTTCTTGGGATTTGCCAGCTGATTTTATTGATGATGTTGTATATTTTGAGTTCGTTTTAAAGAAGAAAAGAACCATTGTTGAAGATGAAAAACTCAAACCCGGTGCATCATGCTATTATGCATATTCTCATCAAGATAGAGAAAGGGCTGAGATGCTCTCTGCTGAGGTGGTTCATGGTTTTCTCAATGATCTCGGGGAAGCAAAACCGAAGCTTGGAAACTCTATGAAGGATCTTGATGTGTTATGAACTGAGTTGAAAAAGGTTAACTCTGACCTTGTTCTCATGAAATCACATGTTAAGTGTCTTCTCAAAGAGGATATCTTCTCTGAAGAAGCAGTTAATGCTGCCAGTCACAAGCTTAAAGGTCTTGAAAATCGTGAAGACTCTGATCATGAACTCTGATATTTACTTTTGATCGGTTTTGGTCTTACAGTTATTTTAGTTTTCTTTATTTTGTCTAGGAAACTTCTTATGAATATTTATTCTTGTGTTTTTAAGAAGGATAACTAGGGTTTGGAATAGCCATTATTGTGAGTACACATAGCTATTGCTAACATTTTCATATTGCAATATTTTTAGATTTATTTATTTAAATTCTAAGTTATTTGGAAGATGATTTTTGCAGTATTAATCTTTATGGTTTATATATTGCAAATTGTTATGGGATATGTTGTTTACGTCTGTGAACCTTGACTGTCCCATATTTGTTTAAAAGTTAACTTTATTATATGTCAGTATGAAAGTATTGATAAAAGATAGAATGAACTTTTGACTACAAAAGTTAAGCCTATTATGTCATTATGCAAATATTGATGGAAGATAGAATGAACTTTTGTTTACAAAGATTAAGTATTTAATATGTCATTGTGCAAATAGTGATGAAAAATAGAATGAATCTTTGATTATTCTGCAATATTGGTCTTTTCCTGATCCCCATCTTTTTGTATGTATTGAGTGGCTCCGTAAGTTCTCTTATGTTAAGCATGTCCAATTGAATTGATCATTTTCCTTGTGGTTAATTCAATTGAGATTTGTGGATACAAATTCATGTTTCATGTTATTTGTTAATGTCCAAAGAAATCCTTTTTTTTTCTTGTGAAAGTAAGGTCGCTCTTGTTGTTCTTTCGAGAGTTCTTAATTGAACTTGTGCTTAATTGCCAAATCTTTGTGGGGAGTGTGGCTGTGGAATATTGTAGGAGTTATCTTGTATCTCTATAAACTTCTTGATGAATACACTAAGTTTTGACTATGTGAAATCATCGAAACAAGTTGGTATGTTGTTCTATTTTGGTCAAGAAGTATCTCTATGAAAATTTCATGACGATCCAACTAGTTTTCGTACCTTGCCAATTTATATTGACAAAAAGGGGGGAGAATTAATGTGTAGTTCACACTACAAATACATATGGTTTACGGATCATTATGTAAGGGGGAGTGGTTTTCATTGTGAGATGAAGTATTGACTAAGAGGGAGTGATACATATCACCATAGAATTGTTGTCAAAGTTGTGATATAATTGAACTTTGATGATGTGTAATAATACTATGACACTGTATAACAATGATTGAGAGAAACTGTTTTCTCATTGTTATAGCTACGGATCTTCAACAACTATGATGCTGAGTTGAACACATTTGGAATCATTGGAGTACTTGGAAGTGACGAAGATTTCGAGTAATGTTGAAGAACCAAGGGGATCAAGCATTTGGATGAGAAGCTACAAAGTTTATTTATTTTGTAATCCATATGTATTGATAGTTTTGTCACTAAAATTGACAAAGGGGGAGATTGTTAAAGCACTGCTCGATCGAACTCGCAAGCGTTGCTATCTCAAGCTTGTTTGTCAATGTTAGTGATCAAAACTATAAGTCTTGATTTCTAGTCTACTTATAGTGATGTCTCGGACTAGGATAGATTGTGTAGTTGAGCATTAGACTTCACGGCATTCATCAATGGAAGACGAAGAACTACTAAGGAGAGCTTGTATAACTTCATCAACAAAGAGTATGTGGATACTAAAACTCATCTATCACTTGGAAAGTCTATTTCTATTATATCTCATATATCGAGACAAAAGTCATATTACTATATACTATTCGATTATGCACATTTGAGATTTCAAGTTGAGTTTAACTCGCTTACATATTTCTCAAAATATGTGGTGTTAAGATTTCGCTTCAACCAAGTTCATCTTATATTCTTGACGAAAGTCAAAAGATGATCATGTGAAAATCGCCGAGTAACATCTTACATGGTTTGTGTGATACAATCATTTGGTGTATACTTGGAATGTTTCTTTATGATTATTTCAATAACTTGAAAATTGATTTGATGGTAATAGTGTGTGAAAACAGCTATTGTCATCCTCTAAGAAAGTTTCAATGATTGAAATAGAGTTTAGAACACTAAACCAACATTGGATTATAAACATGTTATGCACTCTTGCATATATGTAATCCATGTCCGGGAACCATAGTATGCATACCCGTACCTGTTGGTTTGTGAAGTCCGGGAACCTAAGTACACGTACCCGTACGCGTACTGGCGTAAGGTTCAGGTTCGGAAAATTCAGCTAGGTTTGGAAGTATGCGTACTCGTTCGCATACTGGACAAAACGAAACTTGGTCCTGCTACTTAAGTATGCGTTCACGTTTGCAGACTTGAGTGGTTAAAATTCTAAAATCGGTTGTGACATGAACTAATACATTTATATAATAATGAATGCATTCTTTGCAAACTATGGCTATAATGTTCATGAATTGATTCGAGTGAATCAAACCGATTTTGCTTCAATTGTGTTCTTGTATACTTCTATGAGAATATAGCAATTGAACAACTCTTTAACTAGTTTCATTTGAGTCATTTGAACTAGTTATGGTTAAGATGAATAAGGTTGATATGAGAGTGTTCATATAGCTAACCTCGGTTAACTACTGTTGAGCCAACCTAGTGTACACGTTTAGGTATGGTTACTCAAACCTAAATGAAGGTACATTTCATTTGTGTATAACAAGCGAAGTTCGATCTAACGTTTGAAAGATATTAGCTTGAATCTAATCAGGTTTTCATCTAACGGTGAATATTGAATGCTTTGTTACCAAGGTAACTTAGATTGAAAACCCAGATTTGAAAACTATATAAAGGAGAACTCTAGAAACTGGGAAACCTAATCCCCACACCTCCTGTGTGATACTAGTTGCGACTTTTCTGTGTGAGACAGATTTGTTTATCAAGTCTTCGACTTTGGGTCGTAGCAACTCTTGGTTGTGGGTGAGATCAATTAAGGGAATCAAGTGCGTAGAATCCTGATGGGGTTCAGAGACGTAAGGAGCGCAACTGTACCTGATCAGTGTGAGATTGATTAGGGTTCAACTACATTCCAGTCCGAAGTTCATTGGTAGTAGACTAGTGTCTGTAGCGGCTTAATATAGTGTGGTGTTCAAAGCTGTCTGCATTTGTGGTTTCCTTGTTAACAAAACTTCTGGTGTTTGTGTTATTTCTTTTCCGCATTATATTTTGTTATATAATAGAAATATCACAGGTTGTGCGTAAGTTAAATCAATTGTGAATCCAACCTTTGGTTGTTGATTATATTGATTGACACTTGAACATTGGTCTTTGGTACCGTTCAAGTTGTTTCACATAATAATCAGGCTCACAAATTTCTATCTGTTTGATTTGCTGATTACATTGTGAAACAGAGATATAACTCTTTGATATACTTTTCTATAGATTGAGTCTGACTGTCTAGTTGATTCTTTTAAAAGTATATTAAAGTTTGTCTATTCAGATTGTCGAATGAAATATTGGGTGTGGTTGTTGACCTCCATTTTTTCACAAGGCGGTATTTATTTTCATCTTTTTCCAAGGCGTCGGCATCGACGTTGTTTTTATCATTCTCATACTGGGCAGGTTGTTGGTTTCGTTGTTCATTCAGTTGTTGTTCCACCCTATCTACTTCTTGCTCTCATAACCTAAAGTTGTTTTAAATTCATTATTGAGGTGCTCATGGAGAATAGCTTGTTCCTCTTAAAATCCCTATGATGTTGTTCTCGCGAAAGACGACTTTTTGAAGTTTCCTTATTTCCAAGCCTCGGTCCCTACTTCTATCCTGTTCTACTTGGATGTTGTTTTCCATGTACTCAGAGTAGTTGAACTTGGTTGAACCTCCTTCTGTTGTTCTTTGGGATGCGTCTTTCGTTACTTTTCCGGCCTTTTGACCCCCTCCTCTTCTTCTTTTGACATTGGTATTAACATCCATATTGATGTTGTGTTGTTCCTGACTACTTAGAGACCCAGCTTGCGGATATGCATTTCCTTCATGTGAGGAAACAGATGCACCATTATGAAAATCCTGTGAAATTGACCATGTGGTGATCTTGTTGTCATTTGATTACCTTCCAACACATGGATTAAATATGTTAAGTACCATCATAATGTTGAAACAAATTTCGTGTTGGAAACCAGTTTTGTGGGTTCTTTGCCACTCTTCTCGACATCTATGCTCCACCAGGTTCACCTTCACCACTTTTTTTTGCATCAGAACATTTGCATGATCAAAGCTACGTATTCAGTAACATCTTTGTTAATTGCATGAAAACGATGAGACAACCCTTCAGGATCACGATTATAGATGTTACTGATTTCTTAACGGAATTTTTCAAAAATCTTTCCATAAAACATAGTCCCCAGTTGCTAGCCACCATTGATTTGATCTACTGTAAAGAATACATAATTCTTACAAATTGATTTGTTTTCATCCATCGTAAATTTGGCACCACAGACTCTACCGAATCTTTGATGCGTTTGCTGTTGTGATTGTTGCATTTGTTGTTGTGATTGGTGCGGGGGGTTGCCATGTTTATTGTAGAAATGGTTTTTTTTTTTGGAATTTTTCTCATATATTGAGATGGTATGAGTATTGTGCTTGAAATGAAGGAAAATGAACGTTGAGATGGTATGAAATTAAGAAATTTAGAGGTAGAGGTGTAGAAGGTGTGAATTTTAAGTTTGAAATGAGCTGGATTTATAGGGATAAGAGTAAGAGCCGTTGGACGATGAAAATAAAATGTAGCCGTTGGCGGGCAGAGAAGGACCGCACAAATTGATTTAAGACACCAACGGATTTACTAGGACTGCGCGAAGAGATGGACGGCTGATCAAAAACCACAATGGGAAAATCATTAAATTTACCTATTTGCACGGTTATTTTCCTCTTTTGTTAAGTCAATAATTGGATAAAAATCAAGGCTGCTAATAGGGGTACTATTTTTCTTGGGGGTGTACCAATACACATATAGGACAAAAACGCAATTGCCTTTGGGTTGGTGCCCCCAAGCAAAATGGTACCCCATTAGCATCCTTCTTAAAATGAACAAATCACTCATAGGAGCTTTGGTTTCTACTTCATCATCAGGAAGGGCCCCTCGAAATTGGGCAGGTCCCACAAATTTTTTTTTTTTTTTGGGCCACCTTCTTTGCGATTTTGGAATGCAAATATTCATGAATTTTTGAACTTCTCTCCACAAATGCATTCTCCAATGCAAAGAAGCATTTTCTCTCATATTTTATAGTTTTGTACACTTTTTGATGTCAATCATTGGCCCTTATCTTGTGCATAACAATCTCCAATGGTGTATGGATATTTATCCCATGTGGAGACCTAAAAAAGAGGTATTTAACAACATAGAATCAAATAATTTTTTGGGTTTTGATAAGCATCTCCAGTGGTAGTTGTATCCATACCTATTTTGAAACACTTGTCACTTATTTGTTAATCCACAAAATCTAACAAAATAAGTAAAATAAAAACAAATAGTGATGACATGGGTATGGATGAGAGTCTCTAAAAACCCATACTCTCTTCCAAACTCAAACTTCCACATTAGATTAAATTTTTAATATCCAACCACCACTGGAGAGGTTTTTTTTGTTTAGAATTTCTAAAATCCTAGGTGGCTTCAATATTTTTAGAGACTCATATTTCATTAGAGATGCTCTTAGTCGGCGTGAGATGAGGCAAAAGAAGAAGAAGAAAAAAAAAAGACGTGGCGTCCCATTATTAGTTAGTCTAACGTTGCGGGAGAATAGATAAGGCAAAATGAGAAATAAATTTTGGCACAACGGATCCGGAAATGGCTTTAGAAGTTCCCGGAGTAATGTCTTATTTGGCAGATCCCGCCCGGATCGCGACATTTTAAATATGATGTATGAGGTAGTTAACCTTGAAAATCTAATCGAGACTTCAATAACTTCAGACCTTTCTGATTCTTCTTCTTCGCCATGGGCTGAGCTTGCAATATCTTCATAATCAACACTGTAAATTCGTAGTCAGATTTGTATTACTTTCTATTATTCCCCCTCTTTTTTTTATCTTGTTAAATATCCGTGGTTCAATGAATTTTAGATTCTTGGTTGAGCAAATATAAATCCTACTGAACAGAAAATATGGTATTCTTCTATCTACAATTTTGAGACACTGAAATTGAATGGGAAAACTCTACACTGACTTTTCGTTTTTCACATTTCTGTCCGAAATGAAGTTGGTGAAGGTCAGTTGTCAAAGTTAATTGAGGAAACCTAATTTACCTAAAAAGATTAAGTTAGACATCTTTGAATTTAGAGTGTAAAAACAAGAAATTTTAGTTTCAATATTCTTATTAAGAATATGTCTATTTATTAAGTGTCTGACTATTATCTTATTAATTATTTATGGTTGATTCTGTTCATCTTTGAAGCTCTTTTATCATAAAATTATGCAGTCAAGACCTGCAATATTCATTTTCGTTTTCATTTATGGGTTTTTCTTGTCGGAAAATTTGGTCAGTGCTGTTTGCAGTGATAGGGAGATTGAAGCTCTGCTGAACTTCAAACTTGACTTGGTGGATTCTTCATATTTTCTCTCTAATTGGGTTGGTAAAGATTGTTGCAAATGGAATGGAGTAATTGTTGGAAAACCACCGGTTTTTATGTGAATAAAAATTTTATTATAAAATGGTTTTTCAAAATAATTAAAATACCTTCCAAAATTATCTCTTAGTTTTATTGGGTAAGTTTTTATCTTACATATATATATGGAATTGCACTAGAGTTTTTATATGTAGAAAAAACCTGTCTCTTGAATCCACTTAGGTTTTGTGTACTTCTTCTTCGTTTTCTTTGTTTGATACGAGGGTTTTTAAGTGCTAACGGATCGTGAGTTTTTCCATTTGCCAAGTTCTAAAAGGACAAGTTTGAATGTGCTATTCAAATTTGTTAGGATTGTTGTATCTTGGAGCGGATGTACCCGTAGGGCTATAGCATCATCTATTCGAGAGTGTAGCCGGGCATTCTTGTCTTAAGGACAGCATGTTGAACATGTGCTTCAATCCACCATTACCAATTTGTTCATTCATGGTGTTTAACAGGGATGTGGAATACGTCAACAATTTAATGGGAGACGACATAAAAACAAAACAGATAAGTGCCTCTTATATTAATTAATTGTTTGATATATTATCAATTTTGATTGTTATTCCCCAACAATCTTAAGACAAGAAATTTCTTAGAATAACAATTAAGAAATAATCAAATTGGGTTAATAAGTAGCTCTTATAAATTTGAGTTTCTTACGGTGACTATTTTTCACTTTATTATTGTTATCGTCATGAAACTGTAGCAGGTTAATATGTGGTTTATTAATAGCTTATGTGGGGTATTTTCTATATCCTCAAATTTACAGGACAGGGTGTGCTATAGAAACTGATCATCTTGTAGTGCCTTGTTTATACAAAATATCATACGTGTTAATTGGTAAAGGGAAAACCTAGTTCTGCTTCTCGCACATAAACTGTTTGATATCTTTCCAATGAGAAATTTCTAACATTCCAATTTGCAACCGCAAAACTTATTGTGTATTGGTTGATTGGTTCGTTATTAATGGAGTTTCTAATTCGTCTTATGATCAAAACAGGTGTTCGATTTTTGGTCAGCAGAAAGCTACGGCTTGTATGGTACGTTTACAAGTGCGTCAACACTTGGACTTGATACTTTGGAGAAAGTGGTAACGGCAACAAGCTATCATCTGCTCTAGTACCTACATGTACTAGGGTATTGACGTTCTCGTTTGATAAGCATCTAAAGAGATGACAATACATACAAGAAAAATTGGCCTTTGCACAAGGAATAGAGATCCTTGTGTTTCTTCCGCTGGTATGTCTCCAATGAAGTACAAACCTGTGGTCGTTCAACTTCCATAATCGGATGAAGTAACGGGTAGAGTAATTTGTACCCCACTTAGTAGATACCAGAGGTGATTATTTCTCTGAAATTGGTTTGAATTGGGAGACTTTACAAGTCGGGATAAAGCCTGGACGGACAGAAAACGGCTTCTTTCTTTTAGAAACGATCATCATCACGAGCAAGCTGTGACTCAGTTGGAGAAGATAGCTCTCTCTCATTTTACTCAAGTGTTAAGGCAGTGATCGTTCTACTTCGCGAAATATCATTAAGAATTCGACATGGAGACATGCTCTTGAGTAATTGAAAATGGGAGGTCATGGAATTCGCCGCATGGTGTTTTTTTTTTTTAGATGATTAGTAACCTAGATGCTAATGGGATTTAAATTGAATACCTTGCGGTTTTACTTCAGAGGAAAACTTAGAGCTTTGCAGATCCTAGTATGTCAGGGAAATGAGTGACGTGTTTCCCAAATACATTGGAATTAGTACTCTTAGTTTGGCAGGGTAGGAGGACAAACGATGTGCAGTGAAGGCTCAGAATTATCGTGATCAATCTGTTGTTTGTTTTCAGCTTAAGTGATAACTCATGCCCAAATTAAACCCCTGACTTGTGCTTGAAGAGTTATGCAAGGTGGCACACTGGAATGCACATAAGAACCGAGTAAAATCTAAGGATACGATGTATCATTTTGAACTCCGTTTGCTTACAGGGACTCTGGGAGCATAACCAATAAGTTGTAGTCCTTGTGGATACTATACTGCTGATTTTGAAATATGTCCACTAATCACGTAAGTGGTTGGTGGAGCTTACATGTTGATTCTTTTATATCCTATCTTTACAGCTAGTTAAAGGTAGTGGAGGGAGGAACTATTTTTGGTCAGATCTGCCTTAAAGGGTGAGGTATCTTGTGAAATTATAGCATGTTCTTGAATAACTAATCCTTATCACTCTTCTTGGTACGAGTATAAATTAGTCAGGTTAAAAATCTGTGATGAGGCGATGCATGCGGGAACTGGAACATTGGATTGTGCAGATCAAAGTATTGTCCATCAACAAAAGCAGGCGCGATGGCACCAGTAAGTACTATGCAATTCGGTTCAGTAATCATGCAGATGTACAGTGGAATCACTTCAGGTACCAACCCCATCTAGAAAGATGCTTTTAGTTGCATGTTTTATTTTGAGTTGTCTAAATCTCATCTTGGGGTAAGAATTGCAAATTTTAGTAAACATTCCCCAAACAATTCTAGTATGTGATTGTCATTAGAAGTTATTTAGGCAGTAACTTTTGTAATGATAATAATTTAGAGTAAGAATATTCTAGAATATGATGAGAATTCAACAACAGGAGATGATGGTCAGTACAATTTTTTGTAGTTCCACTTTGAGCTTACTGAAAGTAAGAACTAAGATTGAATATTTTTAAGGAAAATACTAAAATGTGGGGGACCTTTGGCCATAGTAATCTTTAACGTGTTCAAGGCCTTTTTTGCCAGTTTGGTAGCAAACGTACATATAGACTTTGCTGGACATAAATGTTAATGAATTAGTTTGTGACCAAGCTTGTTTAGAGTTCACGGTAAGTGTGGGGAGGTGAAATCTTCCAATCCATATTCCTCGACTGTGAGAGGCATATGATGAATGTATCAAACAACCTTGAAGAAGATAAGAAGTCAGTATTGGGATTTGACTTAAGGAGTCTATTGTTGAAGTCGAACTTTAGAATAATATTGGCACTTCATAAAGTTGTGTACAATGAATTATGGACATTAGCAGAGATATGTGTTATAAACCACTTTCCGGTAGCCATGATTTAGAGAAAATAGTATTATGGAAATTATTTTGGCATATTTGCTCAGTAAAATCATATTATGAGGCAGTAATTGGGTGTCACTGTGAAAGATACGCAAGCGGATTTTGAGAAAGTATTCTTGAAAGGTTAATCAGATGTGGGACAAACTACAAGGTTTGGAGAATTTGAAGTGTACCTGATGCAACCTGATTTTACATATATATTTGTATAAGCATAAATGTTAATCCTATTGATTGCCTCTATTATGATATATCTTCAGATATGATAAACGTGTTTTACATCTACTAATAAATCGATGTTGTTTAAGATTTGACAGGAAACTAATATGTTATTGATGCTGTTGACGTGGTCTAAAGGACCAGTACGTAGGTAACCAAAAGAAATTTTGAGGATATAGTTTCTGTCTAACGTGTTTAGTATGTGTTGTAAAACATATGTGCATGTCTGCGTTTACCTCCGGAAATCGCAGGGATGATGTGATTAGAAGACCAGAGATTGGAATGCATGAGGTACATAATTAATTTCAATTATGTGATATATGCTTTACAACCACCTATGAAATATGTGATATATTTACGATTTGACTAAAAGACCAAGATGGCTGATATGATCTAAAGGATCGAAAGGATCCAGAAGAAATTCTGAAGGAAATGGTTTTTGTCAAACTCGATGCGTTTAATGTGTGTTGTAAATGTGCAGTATATCAGGTGTATACAAATACCCTTGTATCTCAAGAGAATTACTGGATGATCTGATTAGAGATTTGCGATACTTGAGGTACATCTTAAATTGTGTATGTAATACATATTGTACTGACCTTAAGAGATGTTGTTGTTTCAGGCTATGGATAAATATTAGCCTATGTGTGTATCCTCTTAAGGAGTGTCTGTCTAAGGAAGTCCTTAAGACAGACAAGATGAACTTGTATTTTGAAGAAATCAAAGTTTGTGTGCTTTAATTCAAGCATAAGAGGAAGACGAATGATTAGTAAGATGCTTCTTAAAAGATATTCCTCTGTGACCGACGCCTGGCCATCATTGCAGAAACTCAATTGACTATGTGAGTCTAAAGTAAATGAGCAATGACAAAGTCTAGACATACTCGGAGAAGGCTAATTCGGTAAGACAACTATACTCTCTAATGAAGTAATTTTAGTTGATTCATGAAAGTCAAAAAGAGAGTCTCAGTAGACATGTAAAGTCAAAAGAGAACCTCATGGGCTTAGTGAAGTCAACAGAAAAATTAGTGATCCTTTGTGAAAGGATAATCTAGAGAGATAATTTGAAATTATACATCGAGGGGGACGGGACTTAAGCTCATAAAATTAAACTTGCCATGAAGGATACTCAACCTTGCTGACTGGATATCCCAAGATCAAGGTTTCGAATGAGACAACTAATTTATGGTGGGTAAAGGTAAACACTATCGGGAGAATTATATTCTCTCTTGTCCCTTCCCTATGGTGTAGATGTGATAGTGTGATTGCATGTGAAGGATGACTTTTAATAAGTCTTAATGAGTTCTATAGTTTCAATTTTAGATTGAAGTGGGGTGTAGTGAGTGAACACTCTTGATGGAACTCACCTATCTGAATGAGGAAGTGGGTCGCTTCCTATGAGAATATGAGCTGATTCTCTAGAGCATTCTGAGAAACAAGACGTCCAGGGCCAAAATGGACACAACGGCGGAGCTTGGCAGCAACCTTGGAGATATCTTGTGTGGTTGTTATCGCGAGTTACACCAAATGTTAGACAGTTCAAGACCTTATAGACACTGGCTAACAAGTAATTCCGGTAATCTCTCACTAAGCAAAGGTTCAAGACCTAATGGACACCTATGCCTATTCGTGATATTTCTTGTTTTTCGTGTTTTATCGTATTTTCATTCATGTGGGGGATTGTTGGAAAACCACCGGTTTTTATGTGAATAAAAATTTTATTATAAAATGGTTTTTCAAAATAATTAAAATACCTTCCAAAATTATCTCTTAGTTTTATTGGGTAAGTTTTTATCTTACATATATATATGGAATTGCACTAGAGTTTTTATATGTAGAAAAAACCTGTCTCTTGAATCCACCGGTTTTGTGTACTTCTTCTTCGTTTTCTTTGTTTGATACGAGGGTTTTTAAGTGCTAACGGATCGTGAGTTTTTCCGCTGCCAAGTTCTAAAAGGACAAGTTTGAATGTGCTATTCAAATTTGTTAGGATTGTTGTATCTTGGAGGCAGATGTACCCGTAGGGCTATAGCATCATCTATTCAGAGTGTAGCCGGGCATTCTTGTCTTAAGGACAGCATGTTGAACATGTGCTTCAATCCACCATTACCAATTTGTTCATTCATGGTGTTTAACAGGGATGTGGAATACGTCAACAATTTAATGGGAGACGACATAAAAACAAAACAGATAAGTGCCTCTTATATTAATTAATTGTTTGATATATTATCAATTTTGATTGTTATTCCCCAACAGTAATTTGTAATACAAAAACTGCAAATACTACTGTTGTTCAACTCAACTTGCGAGGGTTTGGTTTAGACGGTATGTTAAATCCTTCACTGATAGAGTTAGAGAACTTGAATTATTGAGATTTAAGTTTAAATATCTTTACTGAAACCTCGGTACCGTCTTTCTTGGGTTCATTACAAAATTTGAGATATCTTAATCTATCTAGCGGTTTCGTGTCGAAAATCTTCAATGGCTATCAAATCTTTCTTCTTTGCAATATCTTGATATGTCCTATAATGTATTTGTAAATGCATCATCTAATTGGCTTCATACAGTTAATATGATTCCATCTTTATTAGAATTACGTCTACATTACTGCGACCTGTATTTAAATTTTCCTTCTATTTCATACTCAAATCTCACTTCTCTTAAAGTTCTTGATCTTGGTTACTCTGGTGTCAATTCAACCTTACCTGAATGGATCTATAGTCTTACAAGTCTTGAAAAACTTGATAATGGTCACAATAATTTTAGAGGAACAATTTCAGAAGCTATTGGAAACCTTGACAATCTCACTGACCTCGATATTTCAACCAATGTTTTTGAGGGAGAGATACCAGAAACCTTGTAACTTGCAGTCATTAGACTTGTCAGTTAACTACTTTAAGGGAGAAATATATTTTTTAGCAAATCCGTCCAGTTGCATTGGGAGTAGCTTAATGTCGATAAATTTGGAGGAGAATCAATTTTCGTGTCCATTGCCTGATCAATTGGGGAGTTTCAAGAATCTTGAGTACCTTTCTTTTATGGGCAATTCATTTTCTGGTCCGATTCCGTCGTCGTTGAAGGTGTTGAATGTTTTTTTCAATAAGTTGAATGGTTCTATTCCGGAGAGTCTTGGACGTCTTTCGAGATTAAGAATTTTGAGATTCGCCTTCAATGCTCTAGAAGGAATAATAAGTGAAGCTCATTTCGCAAATCTCAGAAGTCTGGAAGAACTAGAAGTGCATTCTCTAGTTTTTAAGTTGAAACCTGATTGGATTCCTCCATTTCAACTTCAGGTTGCAAACTTGCAAGCTTGTAAACTAGGACCTCAATTCCCTAAATGGTTAGAAACACAGAAAAATATTAGTAGAATCGATATATCTAATGCAGGAATTTCAGATACGGTTGTTCCTATTTGGTTTTGGAATATGTCTACTCAGTTCAGTTTCTTAAAGGGTATATTAATTAAATACACTTAGTTTTCACACCCAACAAATATACCCTTATACAACAATAAATATACCCCTATCATTTAAAAATCTTATCCATATAAAAATAGATTACATTAATACCCTCACTTATATAATATTTTTTTTAATTTCAAAATACAATTTTTTTTCTCTATCAACTTCACCGCCATTATTCCACCACCACCGCCACCATTCCACCACCTCAACCGCCACCGCCACCACTCCAACACCGCCACCTCCACCACCACTCTGTCACCATTCCACCACCAACAGCACCGCCACCGCCACCACTGCAACACCGTCAACACTACGCCGCCACTACCACTCCGTCGCCGCCACCACCACTCCCCGCCGCCACCGCCGCCACCACCACCGCTACCTCCGCCATCAATATTAGGTGTCAACAACTAAAGTTGATCCAAAAAATCAAAAGTTCAAAAAATATTTGTCAAATTTGGTTGTTGATTTCAATTTTCTATTGTTGATACACAAACATTGGTTGTTGACTCCCTAAACTAAGGTCAATTTCTATTGTTGATACACAAATATTTGTTGTTGACTCCTTACACTAAGATCAATTTCTATTGTTGATACACAAATATTGGTTGTTGATTCCATTTTTCCATTGTTGATACACAAAACATTGGTTGTTGACTCCTCAACTAAGGTCAAGTTCTATTGTTGATACACAAATATTTGTTGTGACTCCTTACACTAAGATCAATTTATATTGTTGATACACAAATATTGGTTGTTGATTCCATTTATCTATTATTGATACACAAACATTGGTTGTTGACTCCCTAAACTAAGGTCAACTTCTATTGTTGATACACAAACATTTGTTGTTGATTCCATTTTTCCATTGTTGATACACAAACATTGGTTGTTGACTCCCTAAACTAAGGTCAATTTCTATTGTTGATGCACAAATATTCACGTTATGCAAATCGATCGACAACGGTAGTTGATCCGCTGAAAAAGGCATCAACAACATGAGTTGATACAAAACGAATGATGTAATCACCACCACCACCACCACCCTCACTACTACAACAGAATCCACCACCACCACCCCAACAAAATCCCAGCTTTAGCTTCTTACAACTCATGAGTTACCAACAACACCATCATTTCATCAGTGACAAACCATTCCATCAAGAAAGCAAACCTTCATACCCTAATTGACTTCAAAAACATTAAAAATCCCTTTCTGAATATCTCCAATTCGAGTACAACTACACAACCACATCAAAATCTATATCTGAATCTCCATTATTTTCCATTCCCTTCCCCATCGCTTGTGATTTTCTCTCCAGGAAATTGTCATGCAGACATCACAAACTAAACATTGCTATGTTAAGGAAGATGCACCAATAAATACAAATTTATTAGTAACCAAAAAAATCAACCTCAACAAAAGAACAAACATAACTCAAAAATTTTCAAACCTGTTTTAATTTAAAATCAGTTTCAGTAACTTCAACAGTTGGCAGAGTAGTAATACACCAATCTATCATTCCAATCTCACCATTACCAACAAAAATCAGTCAATCACACCCATTCTCCACCGCCGCCACCACAACAACCGGAACCACCACAATCCCCATCATCAATTTCATTACTTTAACCTCACTGCAAACAACATTCCAACCTCTCCATTTCCAATTTCATCATTTTAGCTTCTTTCCATCTCCATTATGACCACCATAGCAGAAAACTTACATAAGAGAAAGACGATAATCAATTTAAATTCGTTTAAAATTCTATTATTGATCACGAATTTCATCGTCTCTGTCCAATCGATGCAGATAATTAAGATCCAACATAGTTATCATCGATTTAAGGTTCTTCAAGCCAAATCCAATTGATATCGAGATGAATTCAATAATTTTGATGCTCAAGATTAGGTTTTAGGATTTAGAGTCTGGTTGATTCATCACTGGATTTAAGTTTTGAAGTTGAAAATCGATTGTTTAGGAGGTGGTGGTGCCGCTGGTGGTGGATTTGGTGGAGGTGGTACTGGAACTGGTGGTGGGATTAGTGATGGTGGTGCTGGAGTGGAGGTTGCGACGATGAAGATGGTGGTGATGGGATCTGATTAGTATTTTCGTTTTTACGACAATATAAGAAACAAAATAGAGTATTTAGATTCAGAAGGTTAATTAAGAAATTCTGAAATTTAATATTTTCTTTTGGATCGTGGAGAGTATAATTATTGATCAATAAGGGCATTTATGTATCGCATGAGAAAGAGGGGCATTTATAATATTTCCACTTTCTTAAATTTATCTCACAATCAGATTCATGGACAAGTACCAAATTTGTTGTTTCTTGACGATCCTTCAGGGGTACTTGTTCACTTGAATTCCAACCGTTTCGTGGGTAAATTGCCCAGAATGTCACCTGATATGGGACAACTGGATCTTTCTGATAATTTATTTAATGGATTAATATCAGTTTTGCTATGCAATCCTTGAGCAAAATGAATACTCGAATTCTTGATCTCTCGGGAAATCAGTTGTCTGGAGAAATTCCTGATTGTTGGTCTGGGTGGCCTTATCTGGTATCAGTAAGTTTGGCAGGAAACTACCTTACTGGAGAGATTGCAGCATCTATTGGTTCTATAAACACCCTACGGTCACTGCATCTGCGAAATAATTCTCTTTCGGGAGAATTACCCTCAGCATTACTCAAGTGCACGGAACTGAGAGTGATTGATTTCAGTGAGAATGAGTTCACTGGGAACATACCAAAATGGATTGGGGAGTATTTATTTCTCCTTATCCTTCGATTACGCTTCAATAAGTTCTATGGTGTTATTCCTCAAAGCAACTCTGTCACCTGAATTCAGTTGATTTTGGACTTTGCTCATAACAATCTATCAGGTAAAATTCCAAGATGTTTCAACAATTTTACTGCAATGACAACACTGCAGAAGGATGGGGACTCCATATCGTATTCCGAATATTTTGCGGGACCTAAAGAGATTGCATCTTTGGTGACAAAAGGAAGAGAATTTGAATACAAAGCAACACTCTTACATCGCTTACAATCATGGACCTTTCGACAACAGTTTATCGGGTGACATTCTGAAGAACTAATAAATTTGATCGGTTTATGCTCATTAAATTTATCACGTAACCATTTAACAGGAAGAATTCCAAACAAGATTGGCAACATGAGTATATTGGAGTCTCTTGATTTGTCAAAAAACGAACTTTCAGGTTCTATTCCTCAAAGTATAGTAAACATAATGTTTCTAAGTCACTTGAACTTGTCATATAACAACTTGTCGGGGAGAATTCCGCACGATACTCAACTTCTAAATTTACCGAACTCAAGTTTTATTGGTAATGAAAGACTCTGCGGGCCTCCACTCAATGACTGCAATGGTGGCTTCAATATTGAAGAAAAACAAGGAAATGTAGATAATGAAACAGAAGAAGATAAATAAGAATGGTTTGAAATGAAATGGTTTTATGTTAGCTTAGCATTGGATTTTGTTATGGGTTGCTGGGGATTTTGTGGTGTTCTAATTGCAAACCGATCATGAAGATTTGCTTATTTTAAGTTCCTTGATGCTATTACAGTTAAATTATGTAATTGTTGTAGTAGCTCTAAACCAAGATGATCAACATCAGAAACTAAATGAATGCAAGCCTTAAACATGGAATTGCTATTATTATTATAGGCTTTACGATTGTTTTGTAATACCATATTTTTTGCTTCAGGATATGATTCCCCCTAGTCACTCTAGTGTATAAAAATACTCTGATATTGTTTCAAATTCGGAAACTCACATAATGCAGCAAATCGGTATGTACCAGTAGACCACGATAGACTACGCCTAGTCCACTAACCGAATACCAAGTTCCAGGACACACGGATGAGGGATTCCATCTTCACTCAAACATTGACGAACCGAAGGGAAGAAATTTTGAAGGAAGTCCTTCTATGTGATCAGAATTTGGAGGTCGTATAAATAATCCAAAAAGATGCTTTTGTGGTACATGCACGTGAATGTTACACTGCTATATGAAAATGAAATCAATTCATGGTTGGGGTGCTAGATAATCGGAGCCGCTAGATAATGCAAAGAAACTCCTCAAAATTGATGCATAATTCGAGTGAAGAACACGGATCCTAAAAAGTTAGATCCCGTGACAATTGTACCATAAAGATAAAAGTGGTGAGGTACAATAATTGAGGGTTAAGAAAGAAAATGAGGTTAAGTTAGCATTAGTTAGTTGTAATATCCTTCCCAGTCACCTCAATTATACCCCTTTGGGAAACCGTTTCAGGCTCATAAACCTCGCTAAAACCATAACTTCTGTCATGATTAAGCCTATACCGTGTATATTAACTATTTCTCCAATCTATCTCTTTGCAGGCTTGATGAGGTTTCCAAGGCATCACAACATGCTCCAACCCATCATATGACTTGGGTTCTATTGGTCTATCGCGTTCATAGACATTTTTATGACCAACAATATCAAATTATTGGACCTGCTGCTGAGAAGACACCAGGACTTTGAAAGTGAAAATTGAAAAGATTTAGGTAGAGTACATCACTGCTAATAGGGTTACCAATTTACTTGGGGGTGTACCATTTCAAAGGCAAAGAATGGTTTATTTATTTTATTTTATTTTAATAAGAAAGGATATATTAAAGGAAAAAAAATATTTACAGAGTATGTACAAGGTGCAAAGCACCAGTAGCCATCAAAAGCAACAGAACAATATTACATGAACATAATATCCTCCCAATGATGAATTATTTGATTCATTGAAAAATTGTTAAAGATCCCTGAAGAATAACTCCAAAGGCAGATATCCAGTTTAATTGCATAATCCAGCTCATCTTTTGATTTTGGACTGCTCCCATGAAACCTTCTGTTTCGCTCATTCCACGGCTCCCAACATATAACATAAGGTAATAAGTGCCACACCAACTTAACTCTGTCTGAACAACCTTCGATTCTCCAGCTATGCATTAAGACTTTGAAATTGCCAGGAATTACCCATGCCACTTGCATTGCAGAAATAAAATAAACCCAAAGACTTCTGGCCAATTGACAGTGCATGAAGACATGCTCCAATGTCTCCACTTCAGCGTTACAAAAGAGGCACAAGTTCGACTGTAACTCCACCCTCCTATGTTGCAGCATAGATCTTGTTGGAAGAGATTTATGTATAGAGGCCCTGAAAATGAATAAAACTTTTGGTGGCACAAATTTGCTTGTAACTACTTTGCAACTGTCCCAGTCCGGATTACAATCTGAGCAATCATCTTCTAGTCAGGAATCCCTGAGAAAGAAAACCTTCTGTTCACATTACAGTCTTCCTCCAAAGCTTTAGCTCCAGAAGTGTTGAGTTCCTCACCTACACCACCAACACTTCCAGAAGCTAAATAAACCTTGTCAGCTAAAGACAAAGATATACTCTGTAGAATGGGAACTCCTACTTCACATCCATCCTTACATTGCACTCCAATGGATTCAACTTCCAAGATGCTGTCAATCAATTCCAGTCTAAGTGATGTGGGTACATCACCTTCACATCCTCCATCATCTAGAATCTGAAACCTATTGACAGTAGTATCCGTAGCAACATTTTGAGAATAATTTAACCCTGCACCATTAATCCCAAAAACATTGTTGTCGACCACCATCACATCATCCTTACTGCGTTCACCAGCAGTCAAAGATTTGTGACTAGACGAAGAATAACCACCTTCCTGGCCTTCTCCGCTAGGTAATGAGCCACCAGCTGAAACCGAGTTGTGTACAATATTTGACTTGTTCCTCAAGTTATTTGAATCCGTACCTCGAATCGCCGCATGAGACCCATCCAAATCCGATCCAGCAACTGTCACCGAATTTTCTCCTAGAAACACTGGAGTAAGACGTTTTGAATTTGAAAATTTGTTATCAAACTCATTAGCTAGTCTTATATACTCCTCCATCGGTGCCTTTTTCTTAGGATCAAATTTGAAATCACATTCAATGGAGACCGCCCACTTTTGGTCTTCATCATCTACCATTAGAATCGCTGGAATGGATGAAAAACAGCCTTTAACGCAGATCCTGAAGAAGTTGTGATCAATCCGCTTTAAAGTGCTTGTAGCAATATCAATGATTCCCCCTAAAGACTCTCCAATGGATCGAAACAATTTAGAACCCCAGAATTTGTGAGGAATACCCTGATTTTTAACCATTTCTCATATTTGACCATGGCCTGAATGGGAATGATATTGTCCTTCTGAAGAACCTCAGCTGGCCGTTTCTCTACCAAATTATTGGCTGAGGCTTCCCTCCTGCAAGATTGAGTTATGTGAACAGCAACATTGTCCACCAATATTCGTTGGGGCTTCCACAGATCTAACCAGCATTCCTTCTCCAAAACCACCTTTGCATTTTGTTCATCAATAATCTCAAAATCGATGAACAAGTCCCACTGCATCTGAGACCTCAACTCCCTAGCAATTCTCTGCCATCGCACGAACCCGTCTAACCTAATATAGCCTTCATAAGCCTGGATGTGATTAGATTTCCTCGTCAATTCATGCACAAAATCAGATCTGACAGGCACCACTTGAGCATGCCTTTTCATCAGACCATGTTCCTTCAGAAATTGTTTAATCTCCTTACACAGCACTCCCCAATAGTAAAATCTATCTCCACATGGTATGCATAAAGCATAGGATCTGTTTCCATCACCCCTTCGAACTCTTGAGATTCGTAGATATCTACCTGCTTCATTCTCTCGCACTTCGCAAAGAAAATAGGCTTCACCTTCTCGTTTTGGCCATTTTTTCCTCTGACAATCCACCTCCATAGATTCCTCCAGTACCTCAATTACCCATTGTGCCACATCATTAGAAAACATCATCCATGTATAAAATCCTCCTCGCTTTCTCTCCTTCAATTTCACTCCCTGATTTTCCATTGAAAGATTGAAGATCTTCCTCTCTAGATAGAGCGCCTTTTTCGCTCCTTCTCTCCATTCGCTCTCTTCGCAATTCTCTCGTACTCGTAGTATTAAACAAGACCTAGTTGGTAGAATGGTTTATTTTGTTTCATACCCCAAAGCAAAATTATACCCTTATTAGCGATCTTGGAAAAATTGACTTAACGTTAAATGATGCGACGACCGTGGCCAAACATCCTGACCCAAGTGGTGAAACGAAATCAGAAAATTCCCTTGAGGCCACATTGACTCTTGCCAACAATCATGACTCAATTAAATTGCTTAGTGATCACCGACCATCATACTTTAGTAGCTCATTTTAAATAAGGCCCGAAGGCCCGTTCCTATGCACAATGGCTAATTTTTTTTTCCATTTGCTATACCTGATGGCCTGGAAACTAGACGCGCTAATATGAGAATAGTGTGTAGTAATAGACACTCTATTGATCAATCTAAAAGGTAATATCCTTTGTTAGAGAGTTGATCGTTTGGAGTTGGAGGTTCCATATTTGGATCCCTATTATGTCGTTAAATGTTATTTTTAACGAGTATGTCCCCTTATTGCAGTCCTATGTATAGTATAGGACTGCAGTGTACTTATTTTTAACGGGTATGTCCCCTTACGGGTATCATCCCTATTTCATCAATTCAGTCACACATGTATTTATATAAATTTTATCCTCGGTTTACTTACTTTAAATTTAATAATAAATGACATATTCTAACGAAAAGATGCAAATTCATATGGTTCTGTTTGAATCACGCCAGAACAAAAACAAGTTCGGACATTGCAGTAACTTGATGATGAGGCATATGAAGATAGAGAATTAAAATCCACTATGAATCTATGATGTTATTCAATATTATTTTTCATAAAAATATTCAATTGTCACTTGGCAATTTTCAATATTTATTTTTATAAAAATATTCAATTGACACTTAGCGGTAGCTGATCGAGCGACAAACAAGAACAACTAGTTTTCCCCAATGAATTTCAATAAATCTCCTATATATACGCACCCATTCTCGTTTCAAAATTACACCTTCTACATCAACCTTCAACAACAAAAAATCCACTCTCCCTCTAATCTCCAGAAATATGGTTAATCCTAACTTTACTCTAGAAGAATATTTATCTCTTTGCAGAAACTATGCTATATACTATCCTAAAAGGGGTGAAGAACGACGCCCGAAATGGTTTAGTCAGTCAGAGTTATTGGGGTAAAGTTCAGGAAATCTTCTACAAATACACAGGTAACCCTCACAAATGGGATCGTGCGGCATTATTCTGTCTTTTTTTTTGCAATAAGAAAACAAGTTGAAGAATTTATAGCTTTAATTCGAATTGTAAATGGATATATACTTGGAGGGTGAAACCTATGATGAAATTGTTGTGTGATCTCGAAAGGAATAGAGAAGAAGGAAAAGAAATAATTTTGAATACGAAGGTCATTTTTATATCTTTAAGGAGTTTATCATTACACGTCTGGGATTTTAATACGATGTAATTGTGTTAATGTAGCTTTATAATTAAGTAATACTTATTAAGTAGAATTAGGTAAAATTAAGAAAAAGTTATCATTTCAAATTAAAATTAAGTAGAAGAAGCAATATTTTAAAATTCAACTTAATACATCAACTATCTAATTAAGCGGTTCTACTTCATCGAATTCATTATCATTGTCGTCATCATCATCGTCACCAGCTGGGTAATTAAATGTCGACTGTTGTTTCATCTCTATTTGTAGCTTATCAAAAGCCAGTTTCCATCATGTTTTTGTTGGTTGTTCATTATTGAAGTGTCCGCATTAAGAACTTATGATTTTCATAGTCATAGACAAACTTGTCTTGAGTAAGACGGCGATTTTTATTGTATACTACCACCAACTTCACTTCTTTCTTGGACTTGCTTTCAGCGATTTTTATTGTATACTGCTAAGTATACTTGTTGTGCTTCCCCAAATGAACTAGCTTTACATTAAGCAAAAAGAGACAAGGTTTTTACTTAAACACCACCTTCATGCATTACACTATCCTTACATAAGAAACTTAGGGACTCCTTCCCAATTTACACCACTGGCCAACACATGACCTTACTGAAAGCAAACTAACAACCAAAGCAAATACACCAACAACAGTGTGCTATTTTTAAGACCATAAGATCAGCAACACCCAAATTAAACTTCAAACAAAAACAACAAATAAAACATGCCAAAGTCTCCATACTTTAGCAACCTTGGAGGTTCAGGCACTTGCAAACAGCACTGCAATGCCCCTGTTTCATACATAGGCCAGTCATGGCGAACAAGGGATACTAAGATCTATTGGAAATCCAAATTCCTCATGAATCTCATCTAAGCTTTCTTCGGACGAGTGGACATGAGCAAACTCACTTGCCTTTCCTTACACCTTTCACGAAACAAGGTGCACTTTGACTTTGCATGAAAATCCCGCTAAGGTGGGGCATTACTGTCGCCTCTGCTTCTTTGAAAATTTTGTTGCCAAGGATCATCTCAACGTCATTGAGATGCATCACCATATCACTGATTCGGCCACGCCACTCGCCAACTTCAACATTTGCCATAGCCATCCCCTTGATTGGTTTAGCTATATCATTCACAGTCTTCAGACAGTGATCATCCTGATATACTTCCAAACCCAAGTACTTTGCCATCGACAAACTCATAACAGTGTGTGAAGCACCTGTATCGGCCATACCCGCAGTCGATGATTGTTAATGCCAACTTTCACATAAACTAGGCCAGCGCCACTTAGCCCATGTTGTGTTGCTGCCTTTTGTGATACTATGTTGCATAGTTGAAATGGATTAACATGCTCTACTTCATCAGTTTCTTCTTTCTCGCAACTGCCATCAGTGACTATTGCGGATAATTTTTATCTCTTAGGACAATCACGCACAAGGTGAGGACCCTTACATAAGAAAGCCACCACCTTGTTCTTTGCAGCTAAACTATCATCCCTTTGATAGTTCTTCTCTTAGCCTCAGAACTTTTCTTACTAACATCGTCCTTGTACTTCTGGTTCTTCTTATCCTTGCCCTTCTTATTAGCATCAATTGAGGTAACTGACCTAAAATCAGCAAGGATTTCCACTATTTCAATGGCCGAAGGTAGTTCTTTGGCACCCTTCCTTCTCACTTCGGCCTGAGCCCATGCTTTCAAACCAGACGTAAAGTTAAACAACTTATCTTTCTCAGACATGTTGTGAATATCTAACATCAGAGATAAAAACCCTTTAACGTATTCCCGTGGTGTACCGGTATGCCTTAGCTTACACAAGTTCTCTCTGGCTAGTCAAGTAGCATCGCTTGGTAAGAATTGACCCTTCAATTCTTCTTTCATGACATCTCATTTCATGATTCCTGGACGACCAACAATAAGGTCATCATCAGTACTAGTCCTCCACCACAACTTTGTATCACCTTCCAGGTACATGCTAACGAGAGTGACTTTTTGCTCTTCCGGTATTCTAGCGGCCTTGAAGTATTGATCCATGTCCCACATGAAATTTTCCAATGCCTTCACATCTCTTGCACCAGAAAACACCTTAGGTTCAGGGAATTTAATCCTCGTAAAGTCTCTACTACTACTACCACCCGTAGCAGCATGATCCGCACTCATCATACGCATCATTCTCCTTAAGACGCCTAACTCATCAGTTAACTCTTTCATGGAGTCTGTGAACATGGCCTTAACAACATCGATTTGACCTTCCAAATCAGCATGCTTCTTAGTTACAATCTGGCTTGCAACAAGCATATCAGCAGCATAAGTGTCAAATGCTTGAATGCGATGGCCTTAACAACATCGATTTCCATCACATTGACATAAGTGTCAAATGCTTGAATGCGATCCATCACGGTAACATCATAATTAACATCATTAGGATGGCGCACCTCATCACTAATCTTGTCTTCCAAGTCCACTACCCTATCAGTTAAGATATCCATCACACTCTTCTTACCAACCATTATGATTTACAATTTCAGCAACTAAACTCGAGCAAAACATAGAGAATCTTCCAAAAACAAAGCCAAAACAGAGCAATTTGTGCTAAGATACCGAATTGTCACAACTGCAAATGCTCCAAGCAATTTTTTTCGCAACCATGACCCGGAAATATAGTGGTTCAGTGATCTCTTATCACCCACTCGTATTTCAGCCTTATAAGTTTGCACCTATGCAAACTACCAACTTCATTGAGTTATGCACAAAAGACTTAACTTAGATTTCTATTTTCCTTCACTTGTAGCCCATACTACAAAGAGGGGTTAATGCTATGCTATGCTTCACATAATTTGGGGAGTATTTTCGAATCAACAAAATACTAAGGCAAACATCTAAGCCAACAAACTCACTTTCATTAGCTTAAGGGGAAGATTACAAAATCTCTGTCCAACCAATGGACTTACACACTTATTCACTCTAAGCCTACAACAAAAACACTCTCTACTGCAATATGGTTCCTCTACACATGAAGACTTGCATTTGCAAAGGTTCGCTGGCCTATTCATTATGCCAAGAACCAGGCCAATCCGTGTGCAACTCATTTGCACGGCCTATAAACAACCATATGTCCATAGGAAGTTTCCCTAACCGCCATAATGCCTTTTTAACTGCTACCTTTTTTGCTGGCTTGCATAATGGTGCCACGCTTGTCTTGCACGGTTAGGATATGCCAAACTCGGTTATAAAGCCACTTTGTAACTTTCTCTAACTTACTCACTTGCTCTGGCATGCGTATGATGCACACACACTCGTAACTGACAGCTTTAACTCAAATCCAACAATCATTGCATTGCGCTCAACTAGGCTCGTGCCAATGTTCAGCAATGGTTGCGCTTCACTCAACCTGCCAAGTACGGAAACAGTTGCGCTTCATCCAACTTGGCCTCTGCCAAGTTCGACAATGGTTGAGTTATATTTATCCCGGCCACGTACTTAGCTTATTTAGATGCCAACATCCAAATAAATCATGCCAATCGAGTCTTGGCTTGTTTAGTTCACCTTCATACTTCAGGTGCATCACTTGCATTCTTTTTTCCGAGCAATAATCATCAATGGCGCGTTTGGCAACGCCATTATTGCATATGCATTGTCTAAGCCTTAGCCAATGCTTGGGACAATGTCAAAGCCATTCCATGACTTGCATTTCATCCTTTATTCCTTCCTTGAGTTGGGCTAACTCTGAATAAGGATATGCAACACTATCGCATAGTATTGCATGTGCTAAGTAGCCTTTCTTGTCACAGACCATGTTGGCGCTACATCATCGGACTATGCAGCTCCATCAGCCATGCCACAACTTCAGTATTGCGCCATCTTTGCGCTTCACTGTTGAGACCAGGTCATAATAGTCCAGTTGACTCTCAAGCCCAAATTATCTATTTTAGGCCAGTTTTACCCAATATAACCCATTTTGCACCCCTCGATACCTGGTCCCATGGTATTGGTAATGTAGGAAATACCATTAGGTCCTAGGAATAATATATTAGAGAGAGTCTAGTCCATTTGACCCAGTCAAATGTCTGTTTGGTCCTATTTGGTAATATAAATTATAGTTTGGTCCTAAAAATTATTGTTTGGTCCTAGGCTGATGTCATGGATGATGTAAATGTCACCTTATAGTGGCAGAAATACCCTTTTGGATAAGGACCATATATATAGTCAAAAAGTAAGAGAGAATAAAGCATTCTCAGATTTACTTTCTCTCACATCTTCCAGATCTAATCTCTCTTTTTTTTTCTCTTCTTCTTTTTCCTCATGTTAATGGCGTCTCCATTTTTTTTCTTCTCTTTTCTTCCTGCTGCTGTAAACGATGGCGATGAAGGTGAAAATTGATTTAGATATTTAGATCGGTAGTTGTAGACGATGAATACGATGTTGATAATGTTGAATACGATTTTTTAAGGGTTTTTTTTCTTTTTTCTGCTGCTGTTGACGATGAAGATGATGAAGAAGATGAAGATATGTTGTTGCTGCTGCTGTTGACGATGAAGACGATGGTGTTAATCGATTTAGATATTTTTTTTAGGGTTTTTATATGGACTTCATTTCTGGAATGAAGTCTGTTTTTTTTTTTTTGGTTTTTATATAGACTTCATTTCTGGAATGAAGTCTGTTTTTTTAGGTTTTTATATGGACTTCATTTCTGGAATGAAGTGCTACAAGAAAATAAGTAAAAATTAACACGGAAGGGTATTTTTGTCAATTTTAATATTTTTAAATAATTATGGACCAAACAGTAAAGGCGTTTGACCAAAGGACCAAACAGACATGTGCCCACCTAAAAAAGCACCAAACGAAATTTTTTCCATTGGTAATTTGCGTACACATGATTTGAAACTTGGTTCAGCCCCGTTTATGACTGTAAATTTGTAATCAAGAAATCTGCCCTCTTGCCTGAGTGCCTTGAGGCTAAATACTTAGAAGCTGCGGTCTTGGTGCTTTTTATCGAATAACAAGTGATCAAAAGAGGGATACACAGGTATAATTGAACTAGATAATCTCAATGTATTTTCAAATACTAACACAACTGCAAACATCATGCATCTTCTCTTGTGCATACAATATCTTGCAAATAGTTTTAAATGAGAAAAAAAAAAATTGTTTTCATTACACTAGCACACGATATTTTCGAATCTATGTGAAAGAGGAAACACAAAAGAATTTATCAAAATGACTGAACAAAAAAAAGAAAAAAAAAACAATGCATATTATCACATTCAATGACAAATGTTTTGAATTCGAAAGACGCAACGAAAAGCCATTAAAATCCCACACATACAAATAGAAAAAAGAAGAGCCCAAAATATGAATCAGTAAGGAGTAGCTGAATGTCAATTAGATTGAGACATGAGAAACCGAACGTTATGTCTGTTCTGTCGTTTCTTCTTTAAAGTGCTCGGCTTATGATGATGTCCATGCTCATCTCACTAGGGTCTGTTGCCTGCAATTCGACTTGAATTCCGTCAAGTTCTCTCTTGAATCTATCCTTGGAGCTGGCATACAACATCTTACTCCTCACCCTTGATGTATCAGGAGACCTACAACATTTGGCAGAAAACATTAGACAACTCAAAGTCACAAAATGCTATAATGGATGGTGCAAGTTGGGCTGAGGGGAGTTTTTTTACCATGCGATGAAGAAAATTTTGCTTTTCTGGCAGTTTTCATTAGTAGTGAAATCGAAATCGTAGACAGCATAACGACATTCATTCTCTGGTAAACAAGCAGCAAAATCTTCATAGGTTTCGCCAGGTTCTCCAAGCCTTTCCACAGTTACTTGTTGTATCTTCTCTTCAATCTTGAAGACAATGAATCGGTAGTTCCTTTTAGCTTTTAGCTCCAAAAATTTGAGCTTACAATCATCGTGCACCGCCATTCCAGATGCCGAATTCGCCTATACTCCATATTATCAAAAACATAAATTCAAACACTCAAACCATAACAAACATGACCATTTCATAAATGGCAGATGTTCACAAGCATACATATGAATTTTACATTTGACTTATCAAATTCAAACATACATATGTGCACGTCTATAACAAAAAGAGTTGACTAATTTCATCTAATATGCCTGCTACATGGCTAATCCAATAATAAAAATGAAAAATGATGATCGGTTTCGGCTCATCGGATTGGCAACATCAAGTTTCAACATAAGGATCATATTTGATAACAGGGGATCATGTAACATCACAAAAATTAGTAGGGCATTGACTAGAAAGCAATGCAACAAAATTATGCAAAAAAAAGAAATAATCTGATCAGGTCCATGTTCTTATATAAGCCATTATTGACAACAATACAAATCATGGAGATCTATTCATGTATGGAAATACATTGATAAAGAATCCATAATCCCATTCAAGAACATTCAAACATAAATATGAAGCAAAAGAAACCTTGAGAGAGGGAGAAAGAAAGACATACCATGGCTAATTGCGATGAGAATTGACTAACAAAAATGGGAGAAGTTTTTTGTTGACAATGGGTTTTGAATATCAAATGAAATGAAAACCAAAACAGATTAATGAATTAGAGAAGAATGATTGAGAAGAGAATTTCTGTTTTTAGGTTTTGATTATGAGAGCAAATAATGTCCACAACACAATCATCTAGAGCTTTGTTTTCTCATATTTTGTTGGACGAAATTCTCGTTTGTGGTTGTTTTTGTTTTTATCAATTTTGTGTATATATACATTTTTTGAGGTCTTTGACCAATTTTTTTCTTTTTTTAGTGCTTTTCTCTTTGCCATTTGATTAGGGAAGTTAGTTAATGACTCTGAGGCCACTAATTAGCCTGTTAATTCTAACTTAAAAAACATTCCCAATGATCCACACCACATGTACATGATTCATTCATCTGGATCCTTTTGCACTTGATGTAATTTTTTTCTGGGATATGGTTTATTCTAGACAGTAAATGTCATGGATTATTTAGCCCTATTTTAAAATCAGTGGTTTAGATTTTGATCGAAATGTCTCACTTAAAAATTGTCTGATTCAATTAGGATTTATAATTAAGAAAAGAAAAAGTATTAATTTGTATGAACCTAATCCGTCTTATGAATTTGTAGGCTGTAAATTTGAAGCTCAACTACTGCTCCTAATAATTCTGGTTTGACAAAGAAAAGGTTGATTATAGGTGGTCTTGAGCACGTCTTTGGGTTGTTGGTGTCATGGTGCATGTGTGCCTTCCCATCAAGGTGCATGGCTTATTTTATGAGAATCAAATAGGTCCCACAAAAAATAAGACCATGTTTGAGAAGAATATTGGAATCAGGTTAAGAACATGTTGGATAACCAATACACTTTTTTTATTCTGGTTCTCAAGAGTTCAGACCAGAACTTTCCAATAGAGTTGGGCCATAATGAAGCTTAATTCACAGCTAATTTAGCCCACTCAAGAAAATATCAATGTATCCATGATTTAACATTCTGCTTTTCCTTTGGCTCGTAAAAGCAATTCTTAGAGCATCTCCAATGGAGTATGAGTATTTATCATATGTGGAGACCCAAAGAAAAGGTATTTAACAACATAAAATCCATATACAAATCTTGTTTTGATAAGCATCTCCAGTGGTAGTTATATCCATATCTATTTTGATATACTTGTCGCTTATTTATAGAAACAAAATCTAAAAAATTAATTAAAATAATAACAAATTGATGACATGGGTATGGATGGGAGTCTCCAAAAATACATACTCTCCTCCAAACCGAAACTTCCACGTCATATTAAATTTCGATTATCCAACCACCATTAGAGAGGTTTTTTGTTGTTGAAAGTTTCTATAATCCTAGGTGGCATCAATATTTTTTGAAACCCATACTCCATTGGAGTTGCTCTTATGGTGGAAGAATTATTATTCTTCTAAATTCCACGTCATCTTTGCATCATGGAAATGCAAGTGTAACGGTGGAATCCAAAGAAACATTGTTAAGCGTCGAAATTCCATTCTTCGATCTTGTGTTGAGTGTAAATTCAAATGACGCTTAACTAACCGCCAAATGCTATTTGAAATAGTGCTAGGCGTCGATCGATATTTCCATTCTTCTATTTTAGAAATCACGAAATTTTCATGAATTAGCACGGCTAGGGCGGCACAAGCATGGTTAGGTCGGTTTTTATGGGTATGGCAAACAGACAAATTTATCAGTTTGCCTATCGAGACAGAGTCTCTTGCTAGCGATAAAGTCTCGGTCGCTCGGTGGAAGCTTGTATTTTCGGAAAAATCTTTTCTTCCAGCGACTAAAACTTTGTCCTCACTAATATAAAATTATTTATATTCAGACTAAAAATACTATGCTATAACTTGAAATATAATATTTATTTTCACTTATGCTCGGTTTGAAAATGAGTAATAATGATATGACAAGGGTACTGAGTACATCATAATCATTTCGATATCAACTTATACAGACATACTTCACCGGTGTAATCTTACTGAAACAATAACTACCGAAAGATTATTTCAACAAGGTGTACTTGGTAAATATGGGACCGTTATCAAGTCGATTAGTATAAGTACAATTATTTAATTATAACTATAATAATAATTATAATGCAAAGTAAAGTAATGGCACGACACACATGATTTTGTTAACGAGGAAAACTACGTGGACGAAAAAATCCCTGGACATAATCAAGTTTCAAATAATCTTAGAATTAAGTTGTTATACAGCTTGACTACCACAACTTTGTATAGTTGAGACCAAGTAAACACTCCTTCGTTACTCATTTCCTTCAGTATCCCTGCACCTACAATCAATGTAGCTTATGCTTGTGTATCCCAAGACACAGTCCACTATCTTGAGGTGCTTCTTCGTTATGAAGACTTCCACTTTCAAATCCTTTGGATCGTAACTTGAAATATCAAATAACTAGATCTGCTTCAGTAACCAACTCATTTATCAATATCCCAAATCAATCGTTGGATCGAGTAAACGTAGAATAAAGGATCTTTCGTTTAAATAATATAAACTCCTTTGGTCAAAGATCAAGCCCAGACAATGGTTACCGAAATAATCAAACTCATTGAACAAGCTTTATCCAAGCAACTTATCAAGAAAAAACCACTAGACAGTTTGTTCAATCTTTCCACAAATCTTAAGTCTATCGGATAAACTGCGTGTTAGATCCGAGAGGATCAAATGTGCAATAAGAATCACAAAAATCAAAAACCAAAAATAAAAGTCGTTAAGTATTCAATCTTTTATCTTCAAAGTAACCGCTACAAACAACTTGATTTCGATATTGATCAACATACAAAGAACGAAGTCTGTTAATGTTGATTGATCAGCAGTTATATCTACAAATCTTGAATCACGATATCTATAATAGTCAAATCCTCAAACAAACTTGAGTGACCTTATATCAAAAAACAAGGACATGGAATAAACAAATTTGATATATCAAGGACAACTATAACGTTGGTTCCGAATGAAATTATCAGTCGAAAAACTAAAAGCAATAACATTTAGTTTTTCACCAACGGTATTACTAAAAGCTTCTTGATCCCAAATAAGACTTTAAACAAAGGAAATCAAGATGTTTCACCTAATTAGATTATTCTTATTTTTTTAGCAAGTTGGCTTCACACATGATCAATCAAGATGTGTGTCAAGGGATAAGTCTCTAAGAATGGAAAACTCCATTATTTATAGTGTTATGATCAAGGCTTAATTGGAAGATAATACCAATTAAAAAATCCTTAAGATATGAGCAATTGAAAAAATCGTTAAAATTTAGTTAGTGAAAAGGATATTTGGCTCAAATTTCGACACGACCTGGTACGAGATGTGATTGCAGATATTTGTTACAACGATGGTGTCCCTGCACGGAAAGAAGTTACTCTGGGGTTTTTATCTGATGATAACAAGGATTTACGTCCTGTAGACATACTTGTTCATAATTGGGAAAATGGTCGAGATGTATGTATGGATGTCACAGTTGTCTCGCCTTTCACTGGTGAAGGTGTTCGTGCTTTGGTCCATGCCAAGCCATTTCAAGAGCCGTGTCGCGCAAACGTACTAAATATCTAGATAGATGTGTTTCACATGGCTATGGTTTAAGCGTTTTAGCCTTCTCCACTTTAGGGGAGCTTAGTGAAGATACTATGTGTATTTTGTAGTAGCGGTGGTGCAGAGATGATAAAATTCTGCAAGTGAGAAAGAGTACCAGAAGAGTGTTGATGGTGGTAATTCATTATGGGTCAGTTTTGAGGGGTAGAGAAGACGAAATTTGGATTTGATTTTTTTATAGATAATTTTGGGTTTGATATTGATTTCTCATCCTGTGATGTTGTTGTTAATGGGGATGATGGTGGTGGTGATGGTAATGGTGGGGTGGATCTATGAGTATCAATATGTGTTTGTTTGAACGAATAATTGATTGTTCTTAGGATGAAGATGATGAAGAAAGAGCATAGTAGGCAAGTACAATTAAATCGTAAGAGAAACCTACTTGTTTTTCTTGGGTTTATGTTAGGGAATCGGAGGTATACAAATTTAATAGATTTGAAAGGGTAGATATATAAGTTTTAGGGGTACCAAGACGAAGGGGTTTTGTTAGTGTTTTTAGGGGGCATATAAAGGAGCACCCATTAACAAATACTAATTATTCCAACTGTTAAACCGATGTTTCTCATAGATGACAACTAATAAGCATACATCCATGTACTTTACAAATATAGTAATTAAAGATATGCCAACCTCCTCTGGGATATCGTAAGCATATAATTTTATTATCAAAAAAATTGTTGAAAAATAGGTTTCAGGATCATGCCTTGAGTAAGAAATGAAAGTACTTAAACATTGATATATTAGGGTTTAGCACATGTTCAAATTATTGTGTCGACATTTATGAACACTCCCAGTCTGTCCCATGTCCACCTCGATGTCAGCAGAAAACCCAAAGATGACATACATATCGAAAGTGTAAAGTTCGGTCAAACTTTGTTGAGATCGGTCATGCATTAGATTCTGATTAGGGATCTGTCCAGGATTATATCCTTACTTGGGATCGATCATGTATCCTTACTTGGGATCGATCCTGTATTAGATCCTTATTTATGATCGGTCCTAGATTATATCCTGAATCATCTTTTCCACTACGAAACAAGTTTCGGAAGTCTGCTTCCTTAAACCATGTGATTGAAATAGATTTCAAACATAATTCCAAGATTTCAACACACTAATTAATAACGGATTACTAATTTTTGCAATGTCGATAACACGAAGTCCATAAATAAACTATACTTCGCATACACTCAAGTTGTAGAAACTACTAGTATATTATTCCTCAATGATACTGTCATCATAGAACAACGACCAAGTCACCAATATTAAATTCATTGTAAACAAACTTTACTTTGTATGTTATATTATGTTATCAATAAATATTAACTTAAAGTGTAGGATCGGAATATCGCGACATCAATACTTCGAGATTAATAAGCAACTGACATTGCGAAATGTCGTAAATGAGTAATATAAATGACGGAATGAATGACGATAGCCAAAACACGAGGAAGATGTGAAGACCTAGCGAGATTTAGGATAGTTGCGAGATTATATAATTGTACACTTGCGGTATTTCGCAAGTCATTCCCGAAAATAAAGGATAGCTTAGCTGTCATCCAATGTGTAATACCCTATATAAGGAGTCGAACAGGACTGTTGAAAGAGAGATCTTTTTCCGAGTGTTGGGTAAGTCATTAGGAGAGAGAAAGTTTGTAGTAATTGTAATTTCTTTAGGTCTTTTCCATTTTATCTTGTAAACGTTCAAGGAATTAATCAATAAAAATCATAGTTATTCATCTTCAAATGTCTTAGTTGTGTGGATTCTTGTGAGGGGTGTAGTGTAGAATTTCCTGCAACTACATATTGGCGCTAGAAACAGGGAGATTGAAGATAAGAGATTGGATATTGTCACTAAAATTGTTCAAATCAAGAGTATGATGGATAAATCGGAGAAAACCAGAATCAAAGAGAGTAATGGAGAATTGGAATGTAGTATGATTACAAAAACAATGGTTAATGAATTTCATGAAAGTATCGAGAGGAGAATACACAAAAGAGATTTTGAAGGAAAGAAAATTATAACAATGAGAGAAAGCGTCACCCTTGAAAGAATGGGAAAAACAGAGGATTACATTCACAGCAACGGAGATATCAGGAGAGAATTTAAATCATACATCTCCACTAGTGATTACGATAAGTGCAAGCAAAGAAGAAGGAAAATTAACAAAAACAGTGGAAGAATGGGCAATAAATAGAACTTTGGTGGATACAGGGAGTTCAGTGAATATAATGTTTTATCATACTTATAAAGAATTAGGGTACAAAGTTGAAGAAATGACTTCCGCAACATATCATATCTATGGTTTCGGCAAATCAATAACAAAACCTAAAGGGGAAATAAAAATACGAATTTTGTTGGGAGAAATTGAAACACATGTGACGTTATGTATAGTGGATATGGAATCACCATATAACATGCTGTTTGGGAGACCATGGATACATGCAATAAAAGCTGTAGCATCAACATTTCATCAATGTGTCAAATTTCCTATACCGAGTGGAATTGGCGAAATCAGAGGAGATACCGATAAAGGAAGGATATATCATCAAATCGAAGTAAAACATTATGAAGAACAGGTGAAGAGGCGAAAAGATCGCAAGAAGATGGCAAAAGCAGCGAAAAAGGAAGAAGAATTTAGAACTTACATGATAAGAGCAGAAGAAGGAAAAGGAATATATGGTGAAGAAAATGAGCTTGCGAAGGAAGTAAAAGTACCAATGCCCATGGGAGAAACGAAGGCTAGCTACACTACGGCAGAACCAACAAAGGAAGTGAATATTGGAACTAAAGAAGAACCCAAGATGTTAAAAATTGGGACTAAAATGGAGGCAGATGAGGAAAGAGAGACTATTGATTTGTTGCGAGATTATAAAGACATCTTCGCGTGGGATACGGATGAGATGCCTGGAATAGATCCATCTGTAGCATGCCATAAATTAGAAATTGATAAAAATGCAAGACCATTCAAGCAGAGAATTAGAAAAATTGCAACAGCGTATCATCCTCAAATAGAAGAAGAGTTACAGAAGATGCTTAACGCCGGAATTATTAGACAAGCAAAATATCCCGAGTGGATAGCAAATATGGTCGTAGTCCCAAAGAAGAAAAAAGGGATAAGAATTTGCATAGATTTTACCGATCTAAACAAAGCTTGTCCAAAAGATAGTTTTCCTTTGCCGAGATATTCCGCAAATGGTTGAGTCGCGGGAAATGGAAGGATATCCTCTCTTGATGGATACAAGGGATACAATCAAATTCCTCTCATTGAAGAAGACCAAGAGCATCTTGCCTTTTTCGCTCCAAGAGGGTTATAATGTTACACAAAAATGCCATTTGGCTGCGAAATCTTTGGAGCAACATACCAAAGGATGGTAGAAAAAGTGTTCGAAAAATGGATACATAAAACACTAGAGGTATACGTGGATGACATGTTAATAAAAAGTAAAGAATCAAAATATCATGTACGGGATTTGAAGGAAATTTTTGGACAAATGAGGCATTTCAACATCAAAGTAAATCCGGAAAAATGTACTTTTGGGGTGGCATATGGAAAATTTTTAGGATACATTGTGTCAAAAGAAGGAATACAAGTCGATCCAGAGAAAGTACAAGCAATTCGCGATATGCCGACACCAAAGGTGAAAGATGTGCAAAAGCTAAATGGACTATTAGCTTCGCTAGGAAGATTCATCTCGCGATCATCTGATAAGTGCAAGCATTTTTTCAACATACTTAAAAAGGGAGCGAAATTTAGGTGGATGGATGAATGTGAAAAGGCGTTACAAGGAATAAAAGAACATCTAATGGATATATCAATCTTACAAAAAGCAGAACCAGGGAAAGAATTACTAATCTACCTTGCGAAAACCTCGCATGCACTAAGCGTGATATTGCTGCGAATGGACGCTTGAGAGTGGAAAAGCCAATCTATTACATCAGCAAGACATTCAATGCCGCGGAGAAAAATTATTCAAAAATTGAAAAACTAATTTTGGCATTAGTTTACGCAACATTTAAACTTCACATTTACTTCGAAGCACATACGGTTAAGGTAATGACAAAAGTACCAATTGAGTCAGTAATGAAAAATTCAAAAAGGTCAGGAAGGGTTGAAAGATGGAATGCTCAAGTAAGTCATTGCAAACTCAAATATGAAATACTATCCTCACCCAAATCACAAGTTGTTGCGAGACTTTTAGCGAGAATTTCCATTGGAAGAAGATGAAGCGATGGAAGAAATGATGGATATAGAATAAGAACATGGAAATCAAGGGATTTATTAAGCGAGCCAAACAGATGGGAAATATTGGTAGATGGATCGTCAAATGGAGAAGGTAACGGAATTGGGATCATTGTAATTTCGCGGAAGGCAATAAAATGGCTTTTTCTTTGATTGGAATTTGCATCTACCAACAATGAAACAGTATGAAGCTATAATACATGCTTTGCGATTTGCAATAGAAATGAAGTTGGAGAATGTAAGAGTTACCGGTGATTCCCAGTTAGCTATTCGCGAGATAAAAGAAGAATATACTACAAATGAACCATCCATGAAAAAATACAAAAAGCTTGTTGAAGAATTGTCGTGAAGATACCAAAAATAAAATGGAGACGCATATCAAGAAAAGACAATAGACTCGCGGATGCTTTTGCTTTTATATCAAGTATGATGACAGATCCAACTGCGAGAAGCATAAAAATACAGACACTTCTATCACCGTCAATCAATAAAGAGGAAGAGGAAGAAACAGAAGTAATGCTCATAAAAGATGGAACACAAAGATCCTATTGCGAAGATTGGAGAACAGAACTTCATGCTTATCTAATGAAAGGAGAAACGCCAAGAAATAGATTAGAGATGCACAAATTAAAAAGCCGTGCAACAAATTATGAATTAAGAGACGGGGTATTATACCGATGATCCTTTAATGGGCCCTCGCTTAGATGTTTAACACGAAAGGAAGGAGAAGCGAGTGTTAAAAATGTTACACGGTGGGGATCTTGGCAATCATAGTGGCAGAAGGTCTTTAGCACATAAGGCGAAAATGCAAGGCTATTATTGGCCATATATGCATGAAGATGCGAAAAAAATATCAAGACGTTGCGAAGATTGTCAAAGGCATGGAAAGAAAATACATGCTCCAGGAGCACCATTAACCTCTTCAACAAGTGTATGGCCTTTTGGAAAATGGGGGTTAGATATTGTAGGACCATTTTTACAGTGCAGGCGAGAGGAGATATCTGATTGTCGCTACAGATTACTTCACAAAATGGGCAAAGTAAAAGCAGTACAACACATTCGCGATAAAGATATTTTTACCTTCATATTCGAAAACATAATGCAGATTTGGAATTCGGCCACGGTTGGTATCGACAATGGGAAACAGTTTGAGGACAAAATATAGAATTCTTTGTTTAATGCATTTCAAATAGAGTGTGGGAAATCAACTCATTTATACTCATGAGGCCAATGGACGAGGCGGAAGCAACAAATAAAACAATTCTTTGATATACTGAAGAAGAAATTAGAAGGACATAATAAGGCATGGTGTGAACAAGTGCATAATGCAGTATGTGCTTACAATACAACAAGGCGAGAAGCTACGGGAATGTCACCATTTTGTCTAACATATGGAGTTGAAGTTGTACTTCCGATAGAAGTTATTATTCCAACAACAAAGAGAGAAGCTTGGGAGAAAAATCTTATTGCGGGTAACATTTTGGTTAAATTAGATGAATTAGAGGAAAAGAGAGAAAGAGCACTACAACATATGGAGAATTACCAGCGAAGATTAGCCAGGGAATATAACAAACGTGTCAAGACACGCGAATTTCAACCAGGTGATATGGTATTGAGAGAAACACCAATATATCAGCGAGAAATTGGTGAAAAGTTGGCGAAAAAGTGGGATGGACCTTATATCATCAAGGAGGTAGTTGGAACAGGGGCATATAGATTAATGGATCCTGAGGGCAAAGATGTGGGCCAAAGATTGGATAGACCGTGGAATAGATTATATCTCAAGAAATATTATCCATAGAAGATGGAAGGGAAAGAATAGGTTGCGAAATATTGAATGGATGAAATGAAATGAATTCATATGAAAAGTTCTTACGACAGATTGATTGCGAAATTGCATAAAATAAAGAAGGAATGTGCGAATATCTCGCAAATAAAATGACAAAAGATAATCAAAAATGAATGATTTATACGAATGGGACAAACCTTTATGGCGTACACCCTAGTTCGCGAATGATATTTCGCAAGAGGCAAATGTAAGACCTAAAGTGCGTCATATAAGGGGGTATCTCTTGACATGGCTCGGGAAAAGGTTACACGCCCCCAGTACTGAGTCATGAAAATTTGGGGTCAATAAAGCCCATCCGGGGAGATACCTTGGATTTCCAACTATATATATAAGGTTATACCCTGGTTGGACGACCGAGGGTCTCTTCCAAGGAGTTAGTGTATGACCAAGGCGCCGAGGTACACGGTTGAGCCAAGAGTGCACGGGGCATTTGAAGTGTCTCGGCCATTCTTGGCAAGTCTTGGCACATCTTTGCACTCGGCCCGAAAAAAAACTCCACTTAGGGTGCAGTCTCGTAACCATAAGCCCTATAGGTATAAGGGATAAGAGGCTGCGAAAACAACTGGTTGTTGTTAAGACCGGATGGGAGGATCTAGTCTTGTATGGCAGATGTACGCCTCCTTGAAGGGGCACCAGGGAGATGATAAGGGCGGCACCCTCCATTAGGGAGGTGATAAGTGTCTTAAGACGCAAATGTCATGAGGCTCTATTTTCGCAAGAAAATTTAGGCTTGTCATATTTGTGCGATGATCCTGAAGAGGCAATAATACTAACGCGAGGGTAAGACGAGATCAATGGGTCTTTATATGAAAGTGTAAAGACGTCCTGCGATTTCGTCGCAAGACGGCAATGTCATGGGGCTTCAAGTTCGCAAGAATTTTTAGGTCTGTCATATTGTCGCAAGAAAAACATCCTGCAGAGGTAATAATACTAAAGAAATGATAAGACAAGATCAATGGGTCATTACATGAAAGTGTAACGACGTCCTGCGATTTTGTCGTAAGACGACAATGTCATGAGACTTTATGTTCGTAAGAATATTTAGACCTGTCATATTGACGCAAAAATGAGGGGTGGAAAAATAAGACCTTTAACTAGGAAGGCAAAATAAGACCACACAAGAACAATGATAAGGCAAGATCAATGGGTCATTACATGAAAATGTAAAGACGTCCTGCGATCTCGTCGCAATGATGAATTTCAACATAAATGAAGATAATGGAAAACAAAATAGCAATTATTAAATATCAAAAATTATACTCATTGAAAAAGAAAGAGTAATAATAAGCAGATGAACACATCTAAAAGATGATTGAAGTATGTAAAGAAGTAACAGTACCAGAAGAAAAATTACAAGAGAAAGTCAGTTCTCAAATATCGTTTTTTCACCGAGAAGGAGATCTTTGGGTTTTCTTGACAACTTTATCCATATTTTCGCCGATTATTATATTTCCACCAGATCCTCCTTCACCCAGATCATCATTGGCAGTTTTACTAGGAGGATTGTCTCTTCATTTGCGAACTCTTCACCACTATTGTAGTCATAATCGCTGTCAGGAGGGTTAGGAACTTCATCATCGCTTACTTCCAGAGGTTCGACGGATACAGGATCAAGAGATTTAGATAGTAAAACATCATTCACAAGAACTTCGGATTTAAGATGAAATTGACGAAGGAGTGCTTTCGATAATTTCTACTCTCTATATCTTTACAGATCGGACATATAATCGAATCTTCTTTACGCACGATCGCGAGAGCTTGCAAGGGAAGCAACGAGTATTCCATTTTCTTTGCAAATTTTTGAATAGTCAGATTTTAGAGTGGCAATAGAGGAATGAATATTTTTCTCAGAATCTGCAAAAGAAAAGAGCATAGAAAATCATTCAGATTTTTGGACTTCGCAAGGAAAATATCACGAAATAATAAATAAATGGATTAAGGTAGTCAAATAATATGACTACCTTCCTTTTGCGAGGTAAGATATTGGATTAAAGTTGAACAACTATTCTCCAAGCGATCCATGGCATTGTCAAAATTATCTCCAATTAAGCCTTTGATCGAGATGTATAAAGCTTTTTCGTTAGAAACAAGTAAGGAATTTTCTTTCGCAAGGGAAGAATTGGACTCTTCTAACTTGGTACATTGATCCTTGAATTGGTTTGCCTTTACACTTAATATTATTCTACCCTGGATAAGTTTATCCTTCTCGGCAGCAATTTCTTCGAGTTGATTTCTCAGCGAACAAAGAGATCGTTCTTTACATATTTTTTGACAAACATCGATTGTTGCGAGTAAATCACCACCTTGTTTAACAGAGTTCGCTTCTCTTGAGAAAGAATTCCATTCTCATCTGATAAAGTTTCCAGCTCCAAATTAGCTTTAGTCAAAGAGTAAGAGAGGCGAGATAATTCATTACTTAATGAGTCTTGTTTCTGAGCTAAGTCAGCATTTTCTTTAGAAAGATTATCTATTTGATCGACAGAATATGTATGAAGATTATCTAATTGGTTATGTTGCTCCATCCAAGCATCTCTATCCATTCGAGCTTCATCAACAGTAGATTCCAACTGATATATCTCCATTTTTCACTTCTGGTTTAAAGCTTGAAGGGCGAAAAATGGCTTGAAGATCAAAAAAAAAAAAAAAAAAAAAAATGGAGATTGTACCTTTCATTCTTCGTTCTTCTTGCGAAGATTATCACGATCCAGCGAAACATTTTGAAGTTTTTGATTCTCAAGTTGGAGAATATTACACTTTTCAGTCATAGCTTGGAGATCATTCTTCAAAGTATTAACTTCTTGCTCCATAGATGTTTGCGAAATTCTATCGGAGCCAAGGTATTTGTTCAAAATCTCATGAGACATCAGATTTGATAGGATCAACGAAGTCTTCTTGGCATCGTTCACAATATCGATAGAACTTTGAAGGCCACATATATTCCTTCCAAATTTTCTTTAGTAAGAGGGATTTGCTCGAGATAAGGAAGTAAAGGCGATAGAAGAAGGAAGAGATGAGTCATTTTTGTTAAAGGAATATCATGAGAAGAGGAAGTCTCATGAAGATCAATGTTGGAGAAACGGTAGAGGCATTGACAATAGAAGAAGAAATGGGCTCATTCGCAACGGGACTGTTATGAGGGATTTGATCTATGAAAAATTCGGCATAGGAGTGCTATCATCAACGGTATTTTCGCGGGAAGAAACTTGATAGGTTTATCTTGCGAAGATTTCATGAGGAGGAGTTGTAAGTTTGAATGTAGGAAAGGAAACAGCGGGTGCAACAGGTTTAGAACGGCGAGGCTTCTTGGGGGACCTATCAACATTTCCGTCATCCTTCGAATTACAAGTTAAATAAGAAACAGAGGCAACAATATTGTTATTAAAAGAGTAAATGTTTCTTAAATACCTTGCTATTCGCAGGCTTTCTTTTAGTGACAGTGTTTTCGGTTGCGAACCCATGGAGATATTAGGGTTCACAATGGTGAACTTGGTGTTAGATTTGTTCTTGCTAAAACAAAAAAACGAGGGGAACCATTAAAAAGAAACGATATCAAAACAAAACAACTTCAATAAGGGAGATCAATCACAAAGTAATCAAATTGACAAAATTAACAAACCTTGATGGCTCCATAGAAACTTGATGAGAAAAAGAAAGATGAAAACAGTAGCAGAAGAATAATAGCAGAAAATTGATGAAGAAGACAATGAAGAAAAAACAGCAGTAAAAAGTTGCAGCCGATGAAGAAGATGAAGTAAAAGAAAAGAAATACTTTCTTAAGGAATTCCCCTTTAAATAGACAAGAGAGGAGTAACCGGATAACATTAAACGTCTTGCGGTAAAAAAAGGAGATGATTTAGACACGTGTAAGCAATCATCCTTAATCCACGGAATTTTGTCGGCAAAAATTGATGAAAAACAAGCGATTGCGGCATTTCAGAATATTGGTTCTCATGACATTCTCTTCTTCGTAGAGAAGACATGAGAAGAGGCAAGATGTAGGATCAGAATATCGCGACATCAATACTTCGCGAGATTAATAAGCAACTGACATTGCGAAATGTCGCAAATGATTAATATAAATGACAGAATGAATGACGATAGCCAAAACACGAGGAAGATGTGAAGACCTAGCGAGATTTAGGATAGTTGCGAGATTATATAATTGTACACCTGCGGTATTTCGCAAGTCATTCCCGAAAATAAAGGATAGCTTAGCTGTCATCCAATGTGTAATACCCTATATAAGGAGTCGAACAGGACTGTTGAAGGAGAGATCTTTTTCCGAGTGTTGGGCAAGTCATTAGGAGAGAGAAAGTTTGTAGTAATTGTAATTTCTTTAGCTCTTTTCCATTTTATCTTGTAAACGTTCAAGGAATTAATGGTAGGCCTGTAAAGGTATGTAAATTATGGCCTACGGGTTATACCACAAGTGCACGGCGTCTATTGGAGACGCGGCAAGTACGGGTCGATCCACAGAGACAAGGGTGTGCTATGTATGTGATCTAATGGCTTCCTAGACTGAGTTTCGAAGGTGACAGAGTAACAAAATGGGGTTTGTGCCGATACGGCTGAGCTGAAATGACAATGAACCTAAACTAAGGCAAAAAGTAGTGACAAGGGATGCTAAGGTCTCAGTTCCACCACTCACTCCTACTGTGTGCTCAACTAAATTGAACTCCTTGTTCTATGGCGAGTTAAGGGTAGGGTGTCAATTCCACCACTTAACTAGGATGTTTCACCTTGTAACACTTCAATTATCGGTGAGGATACTAACCTAGAGTACTAATTGTCTAATGAAGCACAATTAGTCAAGATAATTAGTTTTTGTGTCTAAAGATTAAAAAAGACACACAATACATTTATACCACGACTACAATGCATACGGCATGCATTGTGAAAGAAGGGCATTGGGTGCTAAAATTGAAAGCATAATTATAAATTAAGCATGCAAGGATAATTCAATTAGCTTGAAACACAGTATGGAATTAGGGTTTCACTGAAACCCTAATAACTAAATTAAAACATGATAAAATGGTGTTAAACTACAAATTAAACCTACAATGAAGCACTGGCTAGCCCAGGCGTAATTTTCTATCAACCCCATTCGGTTCTATTTATACATGCATCAGCCCCAAAATTCCCAAACCCTAGTTCAATTAAAAATAGAAATTAAATGAAAACTGAATCGAACCCATACTCTGAATCGCCTTCCCTCTTGTCTCATCATGCTCAGAACTCCATGCGGTTGATTGGGTGGAAACCCTAGCCCTAGATGTCTCTGATTTAGTTTCTAGGGTTGGTAGAAACTAAAAAAGAGATATCTAGTCCTGGGGTTGTTGGCTGGTGATGGTGTGACATGAGATAGGGTGATGGCGGAAGGACTACGGTGGTGGTACGGGTGAAGAAGGTGGAGGAGTTGGTGTTGTTGCAGAGGCGGAGCGAGCTGCTGTCGGGTGAGGGAGACGGGAGAGAGGAAGAAGAAGAGAAAAGAAGAGAAGAATGGGTCTGTCGATGGGGGGTATAGGTATAGGGTGTTGTGGTGTGAGGCAGGGACAGCAATGTTTGATGAGACAGGCCTAGCGAGCGTTGGATCTTGCGGGAGAGATCTGAACGGTCGAGGGAGAACTGAGAGAGATCTGGTGTTGAGCGGAGCATCGAAAAATATATGTGAGTGAAGGAGCGACCGTGTGATGCATTTGGGTGAGATCTCAACGGCTCGGAATGAGCGGGTTCGGATCCGGGTCGTGGGTAGCTCTAGCCCATGTCTTCCTTGTTGGGTTGCAACTGATTCGCGCGCGGGCTTTGGCTATCTCTGCTCCATAGATGCTCGACTCAATTCTTACGCTCTTTGGCTCTTCGGTTTCTCAGGACTTTATTTAGTACCTAAAAACACAAAATTAATTAATACAAATATTTATTCTTGAAAACAAAGAAAACACAGAATATGGGATAATATCTGATTTCTAAGCGCAAAAGATGAGTAAAATGCCAATAAAAAGGTGTATAAATATGCACTATTTGGCACTCATCAATTAATCAATAAAAATCATAGTTATTCATCTTCAAATGTCTTAGTTGTGTGGATTCTTGTGCGGGGTGTAGTGTAGGATTTCCTGCAACTACATAAAGAACATAAGATATAAATGGAACAAGTCAAGTCTTTAGTTACTAACCTTGAACTGGAGGATGATGTCTTCTTTGTCATACATCTTCAGGTTATTTGTGGGCAGAAAGGGTAGGTATCAACATTTATACGTTCGTAACCTAACCTAACTAGTTGACATTAGTAATCAAATTAAGCAACTCCGAGTTTTGAAATAAACTTGACATTCCAACATTTAGTGGGTTCAACCGAGCAATCCTCTAGCATATTATAATTTATATATTTATTATATTTTAGGCATAAGGGTGATGATCGCTCGATAGGAATTCTGTTGATTAGAATCATTTTCCTTAGCGGCGCTGGCCATATTCCAAGCTACCTGGCATGACAAATTGATTACCTTTTCATATCCTACAAGAATTGGCCTTATGCTCCCTGAACTCTTGGAGAAACCCTTGGTAGTCCTAATACTCCTAATGTTCATCGTTGAATTATGTAGCTTAACCATTTATTCCTAGAGTATTAGTTTTACTTATTTTTTCCAATTCAAAGTGTTTGAATTCATGTATTTTGAAGTAGTTGCATCAATATTTCAACGAATATAATTTAAACTCATTACATCTTTCCTTTAGATTAATTTATTGCTACCGGTTTTAGACCTCAAGAGATTTAAATTCCTAAATTTGTTGAAGAGTAAAAGCAGAAGAAGTTGTTACAAACAGGAAAAAAAATAGAATAAGCTGAAATAAATAAAATAAGTTTAGAGATAAAGATTTTGCTTTATTTTCTGTAAACATTTTGCACAAAACTTAATTCAAATTGATATTGGATCGGCGCTCAACAATAATCTAATTTATGCTCACTCTCAAAGCTTTTGAATATACTATGACTACATTAGATCAACGATTCATTTTTATGTTTAGATTGGATTGACGTTTTCAACGGCTAGTTAGTTATTCTAGTAAATCAACTCATAGCGAAAAAAAAAAAACATTTGCATCTCCATCTCCACTAATTTTATTTTATTTCTTCTTTTGGTTCATAGAATATTTTTGCAAGTATGGCTTTGTATGATGTAAATTGAGATTTAGCTATCACAAAAGCTTGGTTGAATGTTATCCTTGATTTGAACGTCGGACAACATCTTCCTATCACCAGGAGTAACTTTTGCTAGAGGGTGTTCCAAGTTTATGTAGAATATTATGGCAATGGAGGTGGAAAATCAATTGATAAGATACAAAATAAAATTGTACTTATCAAATAAGAAGTCAAACTCTACGTAAGAATCCAATCTTGATTTATATAAACAGGCTTCCTGGAATGACGACTGAATAAATTGCAAGTGTTTTTCACTTACATACATATCTTAGATTTTTGATTTTCAAATGTGACAATAAACTAGTATATGTTTGTTTTTATGTAGAAGATGTGGGCTATAAAGGAATACTGAGAGTTAGAGCATCGCTCGGTCGAACTCGCAAGTTTAGTTATCTCAAGCTTGTTTTCGACGTAGATGCACAAAACTATATCTTGATTTCTAGTATATCAAATTCAAGTATCGTACTAGGATTAGAATATGGTAATAGAGTATCAGACATCACTGAATAATCCTCGAAGATTGAAAACTGAAGAACAAACGCAGGCATTTGCGAGAACTTCATAAACAAAAAGGTATGTGAATACTAACCTACCTTATTTAATCATGTCATTTACCTTTCTATGTTATCAGACAATGTCTTGTGATTTTAATAGATTTAATATTGCAAAGAAGAAATTTCGAGTTCAATTTTGTCTTGGTTACGAAATATGATTCAAGCAATGGATGTTCATAGATCCTTAGCAATCTTACTTAGAACAATTTATTATTCACAAAGTATTTTTATTTCAAGTTCATCATTTGGAAACTTCCCAAGCAACGGTGTATAATTTCCATGGATATTGGGAATGTTTCAAAATTTAATCATGAGAGATTTAGAACTATTTGGCGCAAGGTATACATACTTGTATGTATTACCTATTTATTTTTATTGCGCGAACTGTATAGGTTTATGAAAAGACGAGGGTACCCAAATGTACCTTAATCTAAAACTTTTCCACCTATAAGTCCTTTCTCCGAAAGTGATTGTCTATGGACTGAGTCGAGACAATACAACAAATCGGTTCACACTTCGTGTGATCGTCTATGGATACGAGATCGAGACAATATAACAACTAAGTATGTTTACTTGATAAAAGGTTCGGACTTAACCAAACACAGTAGGATTACTTATCAAGTAAATAGGAATTAAAGTTTATGTATTTTACTTCTAATTATAATAAAAACAATTATAACTGCGGAAATAGAAAAGTAAAATACACATCAAGATTTTGTTAACGAGGAAACCGCAAATGAAGAAAAACCCCGGGACCTCGTCCAGAATTGAATACTCTCAGGATTAAGCCGCTATACAAAATCAAACCAACTTCGTATAGTTAAGACCAAGCAATTAAACCTATAGTTCACCTAGTTCCGTCTGTATTCCCACGCCTCCAACTTATGAATAAGTCACGTACTTGGAACAATTTGGTTCGTATTCCAAACAGTAAAGGAACAAAAAATCTGTTTGGTAGCAACTCTTTTCAACCAAGTGATGTGAGTTCGACAAATGGCTCTTCTGTTTATCTCAATAAACTCCTTTGTCAGGTTCTTAGATCTATCTTATTATCAACCACCAAAGTAATTGTTAAGATTTTGTAATCAATACTTTTAATCACAAAGAATTGTATTGATGTCGATCTACACAACTAATCAATCTAATCTACCACAAGGATAAACCGCTTATAGTTGGATCCTCTTTTACCGAAACAAGTATTGTGCACACCAAATATTATGAACCCAAATCAGAAATCTTCAAAGTCTTCTTTGTCTTCAAATCTTCTTAGATCTTCAATAAACACATGCACACAATCAACTTGAATCTCTTGTGATCAATCACGCACAGAACGGAGTCTGTTAACAATGGATTATCACAAGACGTCTTAGATCTATAAACAGTCTAAAGATCCCCGTCGAAACTTCGATCTAGTTTGAGTGAATCTTATATCAGAAGAGAAGATTCTCAACCATAAACAAACTAGGTGCAATCAAAGTTCCACCACCGTTAGTCAATCAAATCAATCGAAAACAAAAGATAAACCGAAATTATCTAGTTTCCCACCAACGGTACTAATAGATCTTCTCAATCCCAAAGAAGTCTTTAAATTGAGCAGCCGTAAGAGATTTCGCCGAATTAAGTTACTCTCCTCTCCGAATAGGTGGATTCACCAGTATCAGTACAACTGAGATAGTTTTGCTGTCTCTGAGGATTAGTTTGCTCGAAATGCAAACTTTCATATTTATAGACCAAGGAAGTTTGGACACCAAGGAATTTCCAAAACCGAAAATATTCTCAAGATATGCAATATATTCCAGATTCGGTTTCCATAATTCCTGGAAATGCTTTGTCCAAATAATGACCGAAAATCTCTTAGAAAATCTCCAACTAGCAAATGCACATTACTAATTTTCATTTTCCAAAAATAAAATTAAAAACCTTAAATAAAATATTCTCAATTTATTTTATTCGATCAGGGATTTTCTTCCTTTAGCTATTAAGGAATAACTTTGAACAATTAAAGATTATCGTTACTGCACATGTTCAAAGTATGTCGACATCCTTACGTTGTAAGTCCTCTTTCATACTTACAATCTTGAAACCGATTTGCCACACTTCCAAACAAGTTTAGAATTGGTTCATCTGACTTTCAAGAACTAAGTGATTGATCAAGAACACTCAATCACCTAACATGGGTTTCACGGTTCTACCAAAACAAGTTTCGGTTCTACCTCCATGTGAGTATTATGCATATTCACGCTAGTTACCAAAATTCGGTTGACTAGGTACTAGGATCGGTTCCCCATATATATATGGTATCTAACTTGTACTTTCTACACATGTCCATAGGATCGGTTCCCCTTTACTTAAAAACGTGTTGCACATGTCCATAGGATCGGTTCCCCTTTCTTCTAAAAACTTGCTGCACATCATACAAGGATCGATTCCCCTTTGTGATAGGTTGCACCTCTTACTAGGATTTGTTCCCCTTTACCCAGAGTCGGTCATACCAATAACACAAAATCGATCATACCATCTCAGGTGATTACTTAAGATCGGTTTCACTAATAAAAGTAATACCAATACTAAAGTCAGGCCTTTGTGAATAGTTTTACCAAGAACATAAACAAGTCATGAGCGGTTATACTAATCACACATATTGGTAGTTCAAAAGATATGCAATGAATAACAATACCAATAATGCCTGGCGATTTCTCTTTCGATTCATAAAACAAGTTCATGAATTTACTTCCTTAAAAACAAATGTAAAACATTGTTTCCTAGGATGAAATCTTCGCCTTATACCCATACATAATCACAATAGCATTCAAACGATTATGTCGATATTTTATATACAAAGTTTAATGGTTAAGCAATAAACCTCGTATTGTATTCCTTAATACTATGTCTAACTAGAGTATAATCATTCATGCTTCGCAGTTTTGTTTTCAATATGCACGACTTGAAAGATACGTTAGGGAATGAAACAGTTCAAGTCAAATATCACTAACCTCAAGTGGAAGGATGATGTTGTCGCTGTAGATCCTCACTTCTTCACTTCTTCGCAATACTTGTAATGTCTCATATCCTAATACTTTCAAGCTAACCTATACGAAGTTGACTCTAGTACATAATCAAGCGACTCTTAAAATGAGTTTTGGCTCACTAAAATATGACAACCAAACTTGAAATACCAACGCTTGGTGGTTTCAACCGAGCTATGCTCTAACAATCTCCCCCTTCGTCAATTTTAGTGACAAAACTCTTACATCATATGGATAAACAAATTACAAGAATTCATTACACATACGCTTGATTCCCGGATTCAACAACACAATAACTTGTATACATTCAATCCATAAATGTCATTGTTGATATTATAATAACAAAGCTAATACTCCCCCTAAAGGTAAGATAGGTAGATTTTCAATCCGCACATCTTTGTTATTCCCTTGTAGTCCATATAACTACAAGTATCATATGATATGTTACTCCCCCTTAGTCTGTGCTTTTACTCTTTCGTTAGATAAACGTTTAAGAACTAATGTCCTTTCCCTAAGTGATACCAATCAATATAAATCAATACCAGTATCACTTGTTTACTCCATATATTTCTCCCACTTTTTGTCACAAAATGACAAAGAAACAAAAAAATAAATAAAGGACTAACCGAAAGGATCTTACAAATCTCAAAATAGACTTGCAACCTATAGAGTTAAGCACGAGGGTTCCACACACCATTTTTGATAACCAATATCAAAACCAAAACTACAAAGTAATTTTGTTTTGATATGTTACCAAGGAAATAATTGCCCGAAGTAATATTCCCTAATAGTATAGCAAACCAAAAATCAACTAAGCACCTTAGTTCCTTTGCTAAACCGATTATACAAATACAATCGCTTGTTCGATAAGACCAAAATAAAGATAACTCTATTTTTCTCATCAGGTTCTAATTATCCATATACTTAGACCTTTAACTTTTAAACAAGACAAGTACTAGGTTAGTTAACTAGTATTTTTTTTGTTAAGGCATTCGATTAGATTTGAATAACCGAAACCTCCACTTTGATAAGTCTAACTAAGATCAGAATTAACTTAGTTTCTCTTATCCGGAATCGAATTGGACTAAACAATTCATCCCGTAAATATTTTCTTTCGTTAAGCCATAAACAATTCATACAAACCAAATAAATCAACTTGCATAATAATTCACCTCAACCGGAAGCAATTGAAACAACATAGACATTAAAGCACCGCAATTGCACCGAAATTTTGTAAGCCCAAACAATTGATACCAAACAATAAAGCAAGATAACAATAGTTTTTCTTAACCGGAACCAATTGAATCACACACACATACATACACACATAATGGAATAAAACATCAATTGTACCAAAATTTTGTTAAGCAAAAGCAATAAATATATGAAATAAAATCAAGCTTTTCTTAAACAGGAAAACGATTAACTAACAAACTCGTTACCTCGAATTTCGCATCCTCTTCTCCAATATGTTTGCATCTTCTTCCGGGAGAATTGATATCGAAATATCATTATGTTGTCATCCTTATGCAAAACAAAAGAATAACAAAAACCAACCTTTACCAGAGAAAGGTTGAAAACCGGTTTTTAACTATTGCAAGCAAAAGTTGAAAACCCCGAAACACATATGCTTTTATGCTAAACCAAAACCGATTCAACATATTGTGACTTTTTCACATATTGTTTCTATCAGAACCCCTCATGATCCTTTGATAAATCCTACCCACATGGGCTAGAACTTAATCCTGCTAAATCAAAAAGTCTCCCAAACCATAAGAGTTCACAACATTATGAGATCGAATATCAAGGTACTAAAACCGAAATCAAACATCCCATAAACATACATAGCAATAAGATAAAGCATTCAAGCACAGGCTATGTAAATCAAAAAGTATCACAAGAAAAATTACGAATCAAATAATTTTATTCATAATAAGATAGTTTTATTCATAATAGACCTAATACAATCATTGAAAGAAATCAAAAATTGATGTCTATTATCTTTTGCAACTCAGTCCTTCATATCAGTGCTAAATAAAGGTGGATTATTACTTTCTGTCTTCAACTTGTGAATTTCTTCAAGTAGAAAACCTTGTTGCTTGACCAGAATTTCTTACAGGTGAGAAATTTTCGTGAAGGATTCTGCAAGAGCATGTAATTCTGTCTTTGATTGAACATAAAAGTGTGTCAATGCTTCAATACACTGATCTTTCCTCAGCGTATTCTCTCTTTCCTTCTTGCTAAGCCAATCTCTTTTTCTTTTTCATTTTACTCTTAATATCAAGAGAAGATCCAGACTTAATCTTAAGTTGATCTTTCTGATCTAGCATCTTGCCAAGAGAAGATGTTGGATCCAGACTTATGGTTCGGACAAGGAATGACCAAAGAAGGATAAGGATCTTTTTATAATTTTTCATACTTCCGAAAATATAATATTCCTAAAAATACGAAATATTAAATATTTTCAAATATTATATTTTATTCCCATAATCTACACATAAGTGCCTTGATTTTTCTTCTTCCTCACTCAAAATTCGGCACACATGGTGAGGAAAGAATTCTAATACCGATCAGTTGGTATTAGTATGAGATTTTCTCTCATTATGGAAATTTGAACAAACAGAGTGTCCTTGATCTAGCATCGTATGAGAAATTCTCCTCTTGTTACCTCGAACTAGCAAAGTATCTTGAGATTGACTTGGGTTGCCTATGCAACTTTTAGCAATTCTGTATTTGAGAAGGTTTTTGCATCTTGTCATATTTTTCCAGTTTCCATTAGATGATTTAATAACATCGGAAGACATGTCCATTTTTAAAATGGGTAAATCATTAATGGAGGAGGAAGAAATAAGATTGATAACTAATGCAATATTAGTTGTTTCCTCTTCTTCAGAATCATATGAATCAGAGCTCTCATCTAGAGTTACAGCCAGAGCCTTGCATCCAGTGTATTTCTTTAGATTGGGACAGTCTTTAGCAATATGACCATACCCTTTACACTTGAAGCACTGCGGATGATATTCATCATCTTCTTCATGATCCTTTTTGACAGGAACTCGATCATGTGGGCAAGAAGATAGATGAGTATCCTTAATGAATCTCTTATTTTGCTTCTTTAAGAGATATCGAAACTGTATAGTAATCAATGATAATGATTGTTCAATTTCATCATCAGAATTTGCTGCAATCTGTTCATCTGAATCATCCATCTGTCTATTCCTTTCCATTGGAGTTTTCAGAATTTTTTCAGCTTTAAATGCGATTCCTTTACTTTTATAGACCGTGATTCATGATCAAAGATCTTTAACTTTCCAACGAGTGTACTTCGTGAGAGAGTTGAGAGATCATTTGCTTCTATGATTTCATGTATCGTATCTTGGTGGCAATGATCTGAGAATTTTGCACACTATATCTTTTTCAGAGATAGTCTTTCCAAGAGAGAAAGCGGCATTAATTATCTCCGAGAGTTTAAGATGAAACTCTTCAAAAGTGTCATTGTCATCCATTCGAAGGTTTTCCCAATCGGACGTAAGAGTTTGAAGTCTAGCTTCTTTCTCTGAAGTGTTTCCTTCGAATACGATTTAAAGATTATCCCAAGATTCTTTCGAAGTTTGACATGTTGATACATGATGTTGTAGATCACGACTTACAGCATGTATTATAGCATTCAAACCATCTGAATTCTGCTTTTCAAGAGTCTTACTTCGTTCGAAAAATCTACTAAGCGTTTAAACTCAGTTTCCGAATTTTCTATCTTTGGATGAATATAACAATCGACGACTAATAGCCATGTATTAAAGTCTCGTGATTGAAGAAAAGATCTCATAGCAGATTTCCACCATAGATAGTTTGTTCTGTCAAATCTTGGCGGTACGTTAATTGAAGTCGATTCATGAGAACTCGAGTTCATTCTTATAGGTTGGATCTCACCAAACACAGATTGTTAGATCTTTTCGTGTTTGCCTGCTATGATACCAATTGAAAAGACAAGGGTACCCAAATATACCTCAATCTAAAACCTTTCCACCTATAAGTCCTTTCTCCGAAAGTGATTGTCTATGGACTGAGTCGAGGCAATACAACAAATCGGTTCACACTTCGTGTGATCGTCTATGGATACGAAATCGAGACAATACAACAATGAAGTATGTTTACTTGATAAAAGGTTCAGACTTAACCAAACACAATAGGATTACTTATCAAGTAAATAGGAATTAACGTTTGTGTATTTTACTTCTAATTATAATAAAAACAATTATAATTGCGGAAATAAAAAATTAAAAGACACAACAAGATTTTGTTAACGAGGAAACCACAAATGCAGAAAAACCCCGGGATCATGTCTAGAATTGAATACTCTCAGGATTAAGCCGATATACAAAATCAAACCAACTTCATATAGCTGAGACCAAGCAACTAAACCTATAGTTCACCTAGTTCCGTCTGTATTCCCACGCCTCCAACTTATGAATAAGTCACGTACTTGGAACAATTCCTTTGGTTCGTATTCCAAACAGTAAAGGAACAACAAATCTATTTGGTAGCAACTCTTTTCAACCAAGTGATGTGAGTTCGACAAAAGGCTCTTCTGTTTATCTCAATAAACTCCTTTGTCAGGTTCTTAGATATATCTTATTATCAACTACCAAAGTAATTGTTAAGATTTTGCAATCAATACTTTTAATCACAAAGAATTGTATTGATGTCAATCTACACAACTAATCAATCTAATCTACCACAAGGATAAACCGCTTATAGTTGGATCCTCTTTTACCGAAACAAGTATTGTGCACACCAAAGATTATGAACCCAAATCAAAAATCTTCAATGTCTTCTTTGTCTTCAAATCTTCTTAGATCTTCAATAAACACCTGCACACAATCAACTTGAATCTCTTGTGATCAATCATGCACAGAACGGAGTCTGTTAACAATGGATTATCACAAGACTTCTTTAGATCTACAAACAGTCTAAAGATCCCCGTCGAAACTTCGATCTAGTTTGAGTGAATCTTATATCAGAAGAGAAGATTCTCAAGCATAAACAAACTAGGTACAATCAAAGTTCAACCATCGTTAGTCAATCAAATCAACCGAAAACAAAAGATAAACCGCAATTATCTAGTTTCCCACCAACGGTACTAATAGAGCTTCTCAATCCCAAAGAAGTCTTTAAATTGAGCTAGTAAGAGATTTCGCCTAATTAGGTTACTCTCCTCTCCGAATAGGCGGCTTCACCGATATCGCCAGAATCGAGATAGTTTTCTTTGTCTACGAGGATTAGTTTGCTCGAAAAGAAAACTTTCATATTTATAGACCAAGGAAGTTTGGACACCAAGGAATTTCCAAAACCGAAAATATTCTCAAGATATATATGCAATATATTCCAGATTCGGTTTCCATAATTCCTAGAAATGCTTTGTCCAAATAATGACCGAAATCTCTTAGAAAATCTCCACCTAGCAAATGCACATTACTAATTTCATTTTCCAAAAATAAAATTAAAAACCTTAAATAAAAGATTCTCAATTCATTTTTTTCGATCAGGGATTTTCTTTCTTTAGCTATTAAGGAATAACTTTGAACAATTAAAGATTAGCGTTATTGCACATGTTCAAAGTATGTCGACATCCTTACTTTGTAAGTCCTCTTTCATACTTACAATCTTGAAACCGATTTGCCACACTTCCAAACAAGTTTAGAATTGTGTTAGAGCATAGCTCGATTGAACCCACCAAGCGTTGGTATGTCAAGTTTGGTTGTCATATTTTAGTGAATCAAAACTCATGTTAAGAGTCGCTTGATTATGTACTAGAGTCAAATTCGTATAGGTTAGCTTGAAAGTATTAGGATAATGAGACTTTACAAGTTTTGCGAAGACTTGAAGATGTGAAGAAGCAATGAGCTACAACGACAACAATCATCCTTCCACTTGTGGTTAGTGATATTTGACTTGAGCTGTTTCATTCCCTAACATATCTTTCAAGTCGTGCATATTGAAAACAAAACTGCGAAGCATATTTGAACTCTAGATAAACATAGTATTAAGGAATACAATACGAGGTTTGTTGCTTAACCATTAAACTTTGTAGATAAGACATCGCCATAATCATTTGAATGTTATTGTGATTATGTATGGGTATGATGTGAGGATTTCATCCTAGGGAACAATGTTTTACATGTGATCTAATGAAGTAAGTTGATAAACTTGTTTGTGAATCGAAAAGGAAATCGTCAGGCGTTATTGGGATTTTTATTCATTGTATATCTTGTGAACATCCAATATGTGTGATTTAGTATAACCGTTCACGACTCGCTGTATTCTTGGTAAAACTATTCACAAAGGCCTGACTTATGTATTGGTATAACTTTTATTAGTAAAACCGATCTTAAGTAATCACCTGAGATTGTATGATCGGGTTTGTGATTTTATGTCGACCAAATATGGGAAAGGGGAACCGATCCTAGTAAGAGGTGCAGTACATCACAAAGGGGAACCGATCCTTGTATGAGTTTCAGCAAGGTTTATAGCAGAAAGTGGAACCGATCCTATGGAATGTGCAACACGTTTTTAGGCAAAGGGGAACCGATCCTATGGACATGTGCAACACATATAAGCTAGATACCATATATATGTGGGGAACCTATCCTAGTACCTAGTCAACCGAATTTTTGGAAGGCTAGTGTGACTATGCACAGTACTCACATGGAAGGTAGAACCGAAACTTGTTTTGGTAGAACCGTTAAAACCCATGATTTGTGATTGAATGTTATTTGATCAATCGCATAGTTCTTGAAAGTCAGGGGAACCAATTCTAAACTTGTTTGGAAGTGTATCAAATCGGTTTCAAGGTTGTATGTGTGAAAGAGAACTTACAAAGTTAAGATGTCGACATACTTTGAACACGTGATATGAATGTTTATTATTTAATTGTTCAAAGTTATTCCTTAATAGCTAAGGGAAGAGAATCCCAGGATCGAAACATAAATAAGTTAAGAATCTTTTAATTAAGGTTATTAACTTCATTTTTAGGAAAATAAGAATTAGTAATGTGCATTTACTAACTAGAGATTTTCTTAAGAGATTTCGATCATTATTTTTAGACAGAGCATTTCCAGGAATTATGGAAACCGAATTTGTTCTTTAATGAATATCTTGAGAATATTTTCAGTTTTGGAAATTCCTTGGTGTCCAAACTTCCTTGTCTATAAATACTTGAAGTTTTCCTTTCTAGCAAACTAATCCTTCGTAACAACAAACTACCTCTTGTTGTGTCTTCTCGGGTGAAGCCGCCTATTCGGAGAGGAGAGTAGCCTAATTAGGCGAAATCTCTTACGGCCGCTCAGTTTAAAGTCTTCTTTGGGATTGAGAAGCTCTATTAGTACCGTTGGTGGGAAACTAGATAATTGAGGTTTATCTTTTGTTTTCATTGATTTGATTGACTAACGGTGGTTGAACTTTGATTGCACCTAGTTTTTTTATGCTTGAGAATCTTCTCTTCAGATATAAGATTCACTCAAACTAGTTCAGTTTTTCGACAGGGATCTTTAGACTGTTGTTAGTTCTAAAGACGATCTTGTGATAATCCATTGTTAACAGACTATGTTCTGTGCGTGATTGATCACAAGAGATTCAAGTGATTGTGTGCAGGTGTTTATTGAAGATCTAAGAAGATTGAAGACAAAGAAGATATTGAAGATTTCTGATTTGTGGGTTCATAATCTTTGGTGTGCACAATACTTTTTTCGGTAAAAGAGGATCCAATTAATAATGGTTTATCCTTGTGATAGATTGGATTGATTAATTGAGTAGATCGGCATCAACACAATTCTTTGGATTAAGAATGTTGTTGGCTTAATCTTAAACGATTACTTCGGTAATTGAACATAAGATAGATCTAAGGACCCGACGAAGGAGTTTATGTTAAGATAAACAGAAGAGCCTTTGTCCAACTCATATCACTTGGTTGAATAGAGTTGATACCAAACAGATTTGTTGTTCCTTTACTGTTTGTAATAAGAACCAAAGGAATTGTTCCAAGTACGTGACTTAGGTCGGAGGCGTGGGAATTCAGACGGAACTAGTTGAACTTAGGTTTAGTTGCTTGGTCTCAACTATACGAAGTTAGGTGTAATTTTGTGTAGCGGCTTAATCCTGAGAGTATTCAATTCTGGACAAGGTCCCAGGGTTTTTCTGCATTTGCGGTTTCCTCGTTAACAAAATCTTGCTATGTCATTTACTTTATATTTCCGCATTATAATTGTTTTATTATAATTAAAGTAAATCACACAAACGTTAATTCTTATTTACTTGATAAGTGAATCCTATTGTGTTTGGTTAAGTCCGAACCTTTTTTATCAAGTAACATACTTCGTTGTTGTATTGTCTCGATCTCGTATCCATAGACGATCACACGAAGTGTGAACCGATTAGTTGTATTGTCTCGACTCAGTCCATAGATAATCACTTTCGGAGAAAGGACTTATAGGTAGGAAAAGGTTTAGCTTGAGGTATATTTGGGTACCCTCGCCTTTTCAAATTGGTTCATCTGACTTTCAAGAACTACGTGATTGATCAAGAACACTCAATCACCAAACATGGGTTTCACGGTTCTACAAAAATAAGTTTTGGTTCTACCTCCATGTGAGTGCTATGCATAGTCACGCTAGTTACCAAAATTCGGTTGACTAGGTACTAGGATCGGTTCCCCACATATATATGGTATATAACTTGTACTTGCTACACATGTCCATAGGATCGGTTCCCCTTTGCCTAAAAACGTGTTGCACATGTCCATAGGATCGGTTCCCCTTTCTTCTAAAAACTTGTTGCACCTCATACAAGGATCGATTCCCCTTTATGATAGGTTGCACCTCTTACTAGGATCGGTTCCCTTTTACCCAGATTCGGTCATACCAATAACACAAAATCGATCATACCATCTCAGGTGATTATTTAAGATCGGTTTCACAAATAAAAGTCATATCAATACAAAAGTCAGGCCTTTGTGAATAGTTTTACCAAGAACATAAACAAGTCATGAGCGGTTATACTAATCACACATATTGGTATTTCAAAAGATATGCAATGAATAACAATACCAATAATGCCTGGCGATTTCTCTTTCGATTCACAAAACAAGTTCATGAATTTACTTCCTTAAAAACAAATGTAAAACATTGTTTCCTAGGATGAAATCTTCGCCTTATACCCATACATAATCACAATAGCATTCAAACGATTATGTCGATGTCTTATATACAAAGTTTAATGGTTAAGCAATAAACCTCGTATTGTATTCCTTAATACTATGTCTAACTAGAGTATAATCATTCATGCTTCGCAGTTTTGTTTTCAATATGCACGACTTGAAAGATACGTTAGGGAATGAAACAGTTCAAGTCTAATATCACTAACCTCAAGTGGAAGGATGATGTTGTCGCTGTAGATCCTCACTTCTTCACTTCTTCGCAATACTTGTAATGTCTCATATCCTAATACTTTCAAGCTAACCTATACGAAGTTGACTCTAGTACATAATCAAGCGACTCTTAAAATGAGTTTTGGCTCACTAAAATATGACAACCAAACTTGACATACCAACGCTTGGTGGGTTCAACCGAGCTATGCTCTAACAGTTTGCAAATCCCTTATATTTGAAGTTCAGAGATGGAGTAAGTTTGCAAACCCATGCCAACTGAATTCGCGAACTGCCAAGGGGTTTAGAATTTTGTCCAGTTTCAGTTTTAACAGAATTACACTAACTATTATCTATGATTACGTTCGCTTTCGCTACAACTCTCATTGACACTTCTAAGACAAATTTATTCACAAAATCACTTTGTGGATTATTTTTTGTCTTAAGTGTTATTGAACACCGCTAGCCTTCTGAATTTCAAGAGTTCTCAAAACAATAGCCTTTATTTGCTGAATCTCCTTCCTTGTTTCCTTCAACTCTTCAAGAACACCAGAAAACTTCTGAGAATTTGAAGGAACGGATCTTGGCTTCCTCACATTCCTTCTTCTTCTTTTTCAAAGTTGGAGGTAACGGAGATTTATCTTTTTCCTTCATGATTGATGGCTTAACAATCATATTAACATCTTTTCCATCAAAAGACATAATGCTTGGATTATCCATATGCGTACGCGAATGTGAGAGGAAATCACAAGATAATCTCAACAAGCAGTCTTATGATAAAAGAGTTTCAAGAGGAGGAAAAATGAATGTAGGGTTACGGAACACACATGTTCACGCACGCACAACTCTCAACCCTAAAGAGGGTAGAATTGTCAAGAATAACCCTCTTTTATTGACTAAACGGGGAAGTCCCTTCCAATATAAATTAGATATGAAAACTGGGAGAATTCCAAATTGGTAAAAACACAGTAAAACCAAAAAGAGAAAAAAAAAAAAACTCAAACAATTCTCTTTTCTCAAAGTCTGAGGTGTGCACAATCTTGTCTCTTTTGAATAGGCACATGAGACAAGATGCACCAATCAACACACTCAAGTTGTGCTGGGGTGAACAATAATCTGTCCACCATAACCTTTTTGTAAGGAATTCATAGAACCATGTTTCTTAGACACTTCAGACCGTACCCTTCTCTCTAGTGGTATAGTCCTTTCTTTGGAAACTAACTTCTTCGGCGATGAGATGAGTTTACATACCTCGGGTGATTTTTGAACAACTTTGAACTTTTTGCTAATCGATTTGCTCTTCGTTGAAGTTTGTTGATGTATCTTATTTTGTGTTTGTACTTGAAACACTTTGAGAGTTCATGACCTTTGATATAACAATAAAAACATGTCAACAAGGAAGATTGTTCAGACGCCAGAGATGTGTAAGAAGCTAGACACATAGTGGAACCTGAAAAATCAGACTGAGGGTTTCCAGCAGAAACAGATAAATCAATTTTTTTTCTTCCAAAACGGTTGAGGTTTCTTCTAAAAGAATATCAAGATTGATATATGTATTGCTAGAATTATCAAAATCAATATTTTCACAAAGAAATGCAACACTTGACTTTTCGTCCTCATTAGAATCATGGTGATCAGACATTTCATCAAGAGTTGCAGCAAGACCTTTGTTCTCAGTGTATTTTATGCGATTTGGACACTCATTTGCAAAATGACCAAATCCTTTACACTTAAAGCACTATGGCATATCCTCGTCATCAGTTTCGTCAATATCCCTATTTTTAGGAGGAACACGATTATGAGGTTAATTGATGACTTAGGTTTATCTCTGGAGAACCATTTACTTCTCTTCAAAAGAAGATCTCTAAACTGTCTTGTGATCAAGGAGACTGACTTATCAAGATCTTCATCTGATGAATCAGACTCAGAAAGATCATCTTCAGAGATGCAAACACTTTTACTTTGTCAAGTAATTTAGTGTTCTTTTGTGCTTTGAAAGCAACATGATGTATGCTCATGATCAAAGATATTTAACTTCCCAACCAGAGTATTTCTGGAAAGAGTTGCAGGGTTATTTCCCTCAACGATGGCATGCTTCTTAGAATCGTATCTGGATGGCAACGATCTGAGAATTTTCATCACAATGTCCTTTTCAGGAATAGTCTTACCCAACGCAAAAGATGCATTAATAATTTATGATACTTTGTGATTAAACTCATCAAATGAATCTTCATCTGCCATACGAAGGTTTTCCCAATCAGAATTTAGGTTTTGAAGCCTAGCTTATTTTTCACATGTAATCCCTTCAAATACGGTTTCTAAGATATCCCAAGTCTCTTTAGACTTTGTGCAAGTAGTCACATGATGCTGGAGCTCTTGGGTAATGGCATGGATGATAGCATTTAATCCGTCAGAATTTTCCTTTGCAGCAAGAATCTCGACAGCATCATATTTGCTAATATCCTTTGGAACTATTACATCGCCTTCTGTAACTTCCGGAGGATCATATCCATTAACCAGATAAACCCAAGGTTGAAAATCACGCGCTTGAAGAAATGCACGCATACTAATTTTCCACCGTAAGTGATTTGAGCCATCGAAGACTGGTGGTACGTTTATAGAGATAACACTTCTGTCCATATTCAGATCGCTACAAACACAGACTTATGAGGTCTTAAACGTGTTTGCCTGCTCTGATACCAACTGAAAAAGTGGGGGTCTAACAACCACACCCAATATTTCATTCGGAAATCTGAATAGACAAACTCCAATATACTTTCAAGAAAATCAATTAGACAGACAGACTCAATCTATAGAAAAGTACATCAAAGAGTTTATCTCAATTTCTCAAACCAATATCCAAGTGTCAATCAATTCAATCAACAACCCAAAGGTCGGATTCAATAACTTATTGAACTTAACGCACAACCTGTGATATTTCTATTATATAACAAAATATAATGCGGAAAAGAAATAATACAGACACCGGAAATTTTGTTAACGAGGAAACCGCAAATGCGGAAAAACCCTTGGACCTAGTCCAACTTTGAACACCACACTGTATTAATCCGTTACAGACACTAGCCTACTACCAAGGAACTTCGGACTGGAATGTAGTTTAGCCCTAACCAATCTCACACTGATCAAGGTACAAGTTGCGCTCCTTACGTCTCGAACCCAAAGCAGATTCTACGCACTTGATTCCCTTAGCCGATCTCACCCACAACCAAGAGTTGTTACGACCCAAAGTCGAAGACTTGATAAACAAATCTGTCTCACACAGAAAAGTCTATTGGAATAGATAAATCTCTCCCACAGAAATACCTATGAGTTTTGTTCCGTCTTTTGATAAATCAAGGTGTACATGAACCAATTGATAAACCTGACTTATATTCCCGAAGAACAGCCTAGTATTATCAATAACCTCACAATAATCTTAATCTTATGGAAGCGAAACAAGATATTATGGAATCACAAATGATGAGACGAAAATGTTTGTGACTACTTTTAATCTTACCTATCAGAGATAAATCTCAAGAAAATCTTAGCAAAGATAATACTCAATCACGATAGTATAAGTAAGATCGAACACGCAACTACAGAGAAAATAGTTGGGTCTGGCTTCACAATCCCAATGAAGTCTTTAAGTCGTTAACCTACAGGGTCTCGTGAAAAACCTAAGGTTAAAGGACAATCGACTCTAGTCGCAACTAGTATCACACAAAAGGTATGGGGATTAGGTTTCCCAGTTGCTAGAGTTATCCCTTATATAGTTTCAAATCAGGGTTTGCAATCTAAGTTACCTTGGTAACAAAGCATTCAATATTCACCGTTAGATGAAAACCTGATTAGACTCAAGCTAATATCTTTCAACCGTTAGATTGAACTTAGCTTGTTATACACAAATGAAATGTACCTTCATTTAGGTTTGAGTAACCTTACCTAAACGTGTACACTAGGTTGGCTCAACAGTAGTTAACCGAAGTTAGCTATATGAACACTCTCAATTCAACCTTATTCGCATCTTAACCATAACTAGTTCAAATGACTCAAATGAAACTAGTATAGAGTTGTTCAATTGTTATATTCTCATATAAGTATACAAGAATAATTGAACAAAATCGGTTTGATTCACTCGAATCAATTCATGAACATTATAGCCACGGTTTGCATAGAATGTTTTAGTTCATGAACAAACCGATTTTAGAACTTTAACCACTCAAGTATGCAAACGGGTACGCATACTTAAGTAGCTGGACTGAGTTTGGGTTCGCCAGTATGCTAACAGGTAAGCTTACCTCCAAACACATCAGAAATTCACAAACCCAAACCTTACGCCAGTACGCACACCAGTATGTGTACTTAGGCTCCCGGAATTTCACAACTAACATGTACGCATACGGGTATGCATACTATAGTTCCAGTCATGGATCACATATATGCAAGAACACATACTATGTTCATAATCCAATGATGATTAAGTGTTCTAAACTCTATTTCAATCATTGAAACATTCTTAGAGGATGACAATAGATGTTTTCACGAACTATTAGTATCAAAGCAATTTTCAAGTTATTATAATAATCATTACGAAACATTCTAAGTCTACACCAAATGATTGTATCACACAAACCATGTAAGATGTTACTCGGCGATTTTCACATGATCATCTTTTGACTTTCGTCAAGAATATAAGATGAACTTGGTTGAAGCGAAATCTTAACACCACATATTTTGAGAAATATGTAAGCGAGTTAAACTCAACTTGAAATCTCAAATGTGCATAATCGAATAGTATATAGTAATATGACTTTTGTCTCGATATATGAGATATAATAGAAATAGACTTTCCAAGTGATAGATGAGTTTTAGTATCCACATACTCTTTGTTGATGAAGTTCTACAAGCTCTCCTTAGTAGTTCTTCGTCTTCCATTGATGAATGCCGTGAAGTCTAATGCTCAACTACACAATCTATCCTAGTCCGAGACATCACTATAAGTAGACTAGAAATCAAGACTTATAGTTTTGATCACTAACATTGACAAACAAGCTTGAGATAGCAACGCTTGCGAGTTCGATCGAGCAGTGCTCTAACAAATTCCTTATATGAATTTCATCTAAACTGCAGAACTATTTGTCTGGATCTCAAGCTATCTTAGCTTGAATTCAAAGCTATCTGGAGCCTTGAAAATGATGAGTTGTCGTATGCACAACAAATTAATGATCTTATTTTCACATAACTAATAAGGTAATTTAATGGAAGCAGGGATCGTTTCCACGAAGAGCAGGGAGTTTTCAGTTTTCAAATGTCACAAAGGGGGGGGTTTTGTTATCGGTTATATAATACAAAATAAATAACAAAGCAAGTAAATATATAGAATCGGGGATGAGATATATGATTGAGGAGTCCTTCTTCGATACTATATATTCATCAAAGTAGTTTATTCATTTATTCGTCATAAATCACAGATTATCCATATTCCGTAGGGTAACAGGTATACTTTAGATACCCCCATGATTTCTTATGAAACCAAATAAAAGTTAGGCCTAGCTATCAGATTCTATCCATCTGAGCCACCTTCAATTAAGCTCTCAAGGTGTAACTTTGTCGAGTGCTTTATGGTTTATAAATCTAGGTTCGGTCCTAGCAGTTAAACTCAATGCGCTCGATCCACTTACTAGTATTGTTTTTATTCGCGATTGCTCCACATAATCCATCTACAATATTCGTGATTTCTACTTGGATAAAGGATTGCTAGACAATTACAGATTTCTTAACCTTTAATAAATGTAGATCAGTCAACAAAATGATTTAGTTGGCCACATAATCAATCAATCAATCATAAATATATAAATAAATATATAATCATAGTAAAAACAGATGATAATCTTTATGAAGAAATCAATATAGATTCATATCCTAAATTGAACCATGTTTAAAACTTAGAATTCATCCTCACTCAAATAGGAGTTCAACTACTCATGGATTTAGTAAAACCCATCGTATACATATGAGATAATCAAATAAAAATAGATATGATGATGGAAGAAATCCAAAACCCTAGCTTTCTCTCCTTGTCTTCTTTTCTCCACAGCGAAACCTTGATAAAATGTGTGTCGGAATCCCCCTAAAAGTCTTTGGAAATCTCCTTAAATACTGATAGGTGTTTAATAACACCTCTCTAAGTATCGATTGATTATGCTTTCTTAGCTAGTTTTCTTGCGAAATTGTATTATTTGCTTTCTTTTATATTTTATGGGAATTTTGGAGCTTATTCCCAAAAAGAACAAAAAATCGTCCAATTTACCACAAGAGAGGCGGAATTATCATTGCATGGGACTACTACCAGCAGTAGCGTGGAGGTTAAGCGGTAACCAACTAACAGAATCACTAAAGGCAGACAGACAGTTCGTTAAGGGGGCACCTCCTCCTTTATAACTAAAGCTCGGGAGTTTTCGCAATTCAATTCAAGCTGCTGCTAAGAGTTCGTACAAGCCTTAGGACGCAATGCTTCATCAGTGGCTAAGGGAGGTTTATGAACTGAGACTAGAAAGTGACGAGTCTGTTTGCCATAGCCTTGGTTTACATTCCAGGCGAAAAATCAGTCAAGCACCGAGAGCTGCTGCCATTGAAACTGGACGAATAGAGTAGAATTAAAGAGCAATTAGAGTCTGTGCAGGTTTATGATGAATGGGTTTAGCTGAATTCGATCGAAAATTTAGTTGAAGAAAGAATTAGGAGTTGGTATTGTACAGGTTCATTAAGTGAAATCAGCTGACAGTTTGGTTTTGTGTGTGAATGTTTAGAACTCAGGGTTTGTCTCAATTGCAGGGAAGGAGATGTGATTGGCTTATAAGATAACAACAAGGTAGTGTCTGTATCAGCAGAAGAATGCAGACGTGATGTTTGTTTAAATGCCTGAGCTACCAGTTTTTCACAAGTTCGACTGAGCCAGCAGCTATTACCGATGGTTCTTGTGGCTTCTTATCAAGGGTCGAGAGAGAGAAAGTCGCATCCAACAAAGAGACAAAGAAGGGGCCAAGTCATAGTGGTGAGGTCATAGGTTCTATAATGTCTCGAGAAGTCAGCTGAAAGTATTTGCTGCCGTTGATGTATGATGAACAAACAGCACTGAAAGAATGGGTTTGTTAATGCTGGTGACGATGAGTCTTGGCTTGCTGAGAATGATGAAGATTGGCACTAATGGAGCAGTTTATGTGATGGATCTTGGTCGAGTAAGATTAACAGGGAAGAACCATTGCTACCATTGGAGCTGATATAATGAACGTAATAGATGTTGGCAGTAATAATGAACGTAAGTTGATGCTCAGCTGAAGAGTGATGATGAACAGATCGGGTTACAATGGACTGATGGCAGGGATATTTTCGGTGATATTTAATAATGGGACAGTGGCTATGATGATTGTAACTGAGAGCAAGATGATCGATTGAGTTGCTGCCAGTGAGTGAATTTGGCTGCTGCCATTGTCAGTGACAAATGGAGGAGGAGTTGAACAAAGAGGATTATCGGTGGGTATTGGCAGCTATGTTGATGGATGCTACTATGTTCGGGTAGGATTTCAGGGATGAAGTTTGAAGAACAGGGAATAGAGAAGAGGATTTTGGAGCTGTGGTTATCGAACAGATGGAAGTTGTGTCGAGTTTTCCATGGACGCTGGGAGGATGGAGCTGAGCTGCAGAGAAGTTGAGCTGTTGCTAATCGGTATTTGGTTTGGGTTGTGCTGAACAGATGGATGGCAGTGATAATGAGATGGTGGTGCTGTCGCTGGTTAAGATGATGGAAATGGGTTGTCAGTACACAAAACTGACAAGCCAAGAACGACAATTGGGCTTGGATAACCTTGTGGGATGAACTTAACAGGCGCCCATTAGATGTGGCTGAAATTATTTACACGACCAGACTTTGGACGTGGGATATTTGGTGTTTTGGCAGGAGTTTGCAACCCATTTTGCATGGGGTGTGATGCACGGGACACAATTCTTAAGGAGGTGCACTTTCCTATCTTAGCTAGGTTTCCTAGTTTTCTTCAAGAAGAGGTTACAAAACTTTATATATAGGGAAGCTTAGACACAATTTGAGATATCTTGTACTCACCTTTTTTCTTCCCCTTAGGGAGGGGAGAACTATCTCTTTTCTATATTATTTTATTGTTAAGGATGAATTCAAAGTTCTAATTGTGAAGCTCAATTATTTACAAGTTTATTTCAAGTTTTAAAGTTAATCATTGTGGATTGTTTTTACTATACCGAAGGTTTATGATTGATTCTTAGATTGGTTGGGTGGCCAACTAGATTAGTCTATTAATCATTCTAATGCTAGTAGAGAGTTGAGTCGATCCTTAATTGTCGCTTACCTCCTACACAAGTAGAAATCGCAAGACCTTGCGGAGGGATTCTGTGGAGCAATTGCGAGTAGAGACAACACCATTAAGTGGACTGAGCATACCAAGTTTAACTGCTGGGATCAAACCTAAATTCATAAATCTTAATGCGTTCTGGGAATTACATCTTGTAAGCGAACCTCAAGGTGGTTCTTTTGAACAAAATCCGGTAGTCGAGCGCTTCCATATCCGGTGATACAAAGGAGTTTTGAGGATAGCTAAGCGTACCTGCTTTCCTACGGTTGGTGACAATTGATTCTAACAAGAGATAAACGGGTACAATGTTTAGTTAACGGTTAGTAACAACGAAGGATTTCTTCATCATCTTTATCTTATTATCCTTTTTATCCTTCTTTTATATTCTCGATGATTTAGATAACATATCAATTGCATTACTCCTCGTGGAAACGATCCTTACTACCACTTTATTACTTGTTAATTAGTGGGAAACATCTTATTATTTTGTTGAGTAAACGACGCTCACCAAATACCCCCTAATAATCCTAGGATTTGTGAATGCTTCGGAACCAAGCTTTTTTATTTAAAGTACTTTCGTCACATTTTATAATGTGGGACCGGTCCTGGCATAGATCTCTAGGACTGATCCTAGTAGAGATCCCCAGTAGAGATCCTTAAGTTGTTTTGGCCATAACTTTCTCATACGAACTTGGAATGAGCTCATTATTTTTGCGATCTCTTCTTCTCTTCAAAATAAAGCTAAATATTCCTGAATTTGGTCGATTTCCACCAGCTCCTTTGTCCATGTTTATGTCCGGTTCAACAACCTTCTCGCTCAATTTGGATGATTTCACCTAACTAGAACAAACAAAAGAAAACAAAAGTAATACAAGGTAATATGCAATAAATGTAGAAAATACAAGAATGTAATTGATTACAAAAATATAGTAAATTATGCATTTATCATAAAATCTATAAGTAGATAGACTCTTGCAACATGATTTCTTAATCCCTGGCATTCATGTGTCATAGTTGCAAAGCTAGAGTAATCCTCTATAACCTAGGATCTTCATAGAACTGTATTATATGTTATGATTTTGAGACTTCACTTAGGGATTCGTGAAGCGCGGTCAGATCATCTTTTTACCTGATAGTTCTTGTACCCAAATCTTGTTCGACTGATTATTGGAGTTCACGAACTTTAGATCAAGAAAAATATATATAAAATCACAAAGTTCTCTTTGTCTCAGACTTTGTGCTTCCTCAAGATCGTTATCTAAAATCTTCTTTGATTCTTTTGGATTATTCTTTAGAGGTGGTTAGTTCCAGGCTTCTCAGCTAACATAGTGTAAGTATTTCGGATTCATGAGAGGTTTGCTGAACTTTGTCTACATCAAATAGATTTCCAAACCTAGATTGAAACATATCAAAAGGGAAATTAAAAAGGATTGTCTGTTATAGGAAATAAATATCAAAAGTCTTCACTAAGGTTAAAACAACTCTTAGGATTTAAAGGACACCAGCTAAGGGAATCAAGTGCATAGAATCTTGTGAGGTTCAAGAGACATAAGGAACGCGACTGCAACTGAATTGGTGGAGGGTTGATTCGGTCTCAATTACATTCCAGTCCGAAATCTGATAGTAGGCTAAGTATCTTTAGTGGTTTAATACAGTATGGTGTTCAAAGCTGGACGAAGTTCTAGGGGTTTTTCAGCAGGTGTAGTTTTCCTTGTTAACAAAATTTCTAGTTTCTTGTGTTTTTCCCTTTCTGCATTATATTGTTTATCTTTATAATAGGAATAACACAAGTAGTATGTGAATCAATCTAATAGTTTAAGTCCTTATTGTTTGAGATCAAAAACAAGACTTGTTCTTGTTGAATTTATCTCTTGAAAGATAGATTTCAAGTTTCATACTTGTTAGAATTCGGATATGACAAAATTGATCTTGGATATTGATTCTTGAGATCATCCAAGAACTCTTCTACACAATCTGGTACACGGGCCTTTGGTTTATACATATTGATTGGTCCTAAAAATTATAGTTTGGTCCTACGATGACGTCATGGATGATGTAATTGTCATCTTGTAGTGACAGAAATACCCTTTTGGGTCCATATATATACAAAAAAGGAGTAGAAAATACTTTATTTTCAGATTCAGTTTATCTCTCTTCTTTATTTTCAGATTTACTTTTTCTCTCTTTTTTATTTTCATATCTAGTTTTTTTTATTCTCCCCATTTTTTTTTACTCTGCTCATGATGAAGAAGATGAAGATGATGATGAACCACGACGTTTTTGGGTTCTTTTTGATGATGATGATGATGAAGACGATAAAAAAGATGATGATGAAGTTTTTTGCGTTTCTTTTTCGTTTTTTGTTGATTTACAGTTGTTGTTGAAGATGATGAAGATGATAAATACGATGAAGATGAAGATGATGTTGTTGATGCCAAAGACGATGATAATGATTTAGTTTTTGAAGATGATGTAGTTTTTGTGTTTCTTTTTTCGTCTCTATTGTTTGATGTTGTTGTTGAAGATGATGAAGATGATGAACATGATGAATATGATGTTGTTGCTGCTGTTTTCTAGGTTTTTATCAGGAGTTCATTTCTGGAATGAACTCTGGTTTATATAGGTTTTTACCAGGAGTTCATTTCTGGAATGAACTCTGGTTTATATAGGTTTTTACCAGGAGTTCATTTCTGGAATGAACTCTGGTTTATATAGGTTTTTACCAGGAGTTAATTTGACGAATGAACTCTGGTTTATATAGGTTTTTATCAGGAGTTCATTTGACGAATGAACTCTACTTTATATAGGTTTTTATCAGGAGTTCATTTGACGAATGAACTCTGGTTTATATGTTTTTACCAGGAGTTCATTTCTGGAATGAACTCTGGTTTATATAGGTTTTTATCAAGAGTTCATTTTGACGAATGAACTCTGGTTTCATATAGGTTTTTATCAGGAGTTCATTTTGACGAATGAACTCCTGATAAAAGGTGATTTCTGAAAAAATTAGTAGAAATTAACAGGAGTTCATTTTGACGAATGAACTGATACAAAAAAATAAGTAGAAATTAACACGAAAGGGTACTTTGGTCCATTTAATATTTTAAATAATTATGGACCAAATGGAAAAGGTGATTTCTGAAAGGACTAAACAGACATGTGACCACCTAAAAAAGAACCAAACGATATTTTTCCATTCAATGTAATGTAATTTTTAAATATAAATTACTTTTTGTAATTCTAAGTTGTTTGATCAAATCAATATAATCTTATTATGTTTTGATTTTTCCTTGAAGCATTATGTTTCAATATTATTGTACAAATATATTCTGAAATTTTTTGAGTTGTATTTTTATTAATTATTTTGACGAATCTAAATAGACTATGTTCGAGTTAGATACTGGACCGATTGATTCTTATTTTTTTTGTGATATCTGACTCATGGTTTGACTCGGTACAACTTACTTAAGAAGTTTCTAATCTAAGTGTAGTTTTGTACCCGATTTGTTGGGCACATATCTAATTGAGTTCAACAAATGTATGTAACCTTATTATTAATACTTTTTGAGTCAGATTCATATGCAATGAATCAGATTCATCTAAAACCCAAACAATTATAAGAGTACGCAACCACGATACTAAATCTAACATCTTGTTTGTGTTTTACTGACTCGGGTTTGAATCGGGCTTGAAAGAGTCGGATTGTTCTTTTTTTATTTCCCTCATGTTAGGCTTAAGGTTTAACTCAACTCATAACTCTAAATCATCAGCGTTTAAATCAATTGCAAAATTATACCGGATTCGTTGGATTTAAACTCAATTGAGTCAAGAACGGGACCGAAGAAAGGGTGCAAGCGGCAATAAGTCTTGAATTTTGATAATAAAGAGGTTGGGTTTTGTGCAATTTCAATGTCTTGTGGGTGCAAATGACAATAGAAAAATTGAAATTTGTATTAGTATCGGTTACAAAATCTTCTCTCCTCTCTCACCGGCCGTTTTACTTTGACGCCAAGCATCTCACCAAACAGTATAGGGCTAGTTATTCCAAATGAAATGTTGAACTTCAGCTGAACACACCTTATTTCCCAGGTATGTCGAGACAAATAAATGTTGACAGTGCACACCTGACACCCCGTGAAGCGAAACCTGACGAGCATATCGATATACTGGCAATGGAGTGACAAGTAATAATGGTGTGGTGGGGTTTACAAAACCGAAAACATATAATAGAACCTCTGTTTTGCAGAAGTTGGCCCAGAACATGGTGACACTTATTATCTATTGGATAAAGCTGAGAAATCTTAATTTGTCTGTAAACCAAACTAAAACAAAAATGTTGTCATTTTTATAAATTGTTGTGGGTTTATTCTTTCTTGTTGTCTTTGCTTTGATGTGAAGATATTGATAGTGTGTATGACCACTGACTACGATATACTAACCAATATCTTGTATCTTATCTGCTTACTGCTATATCACCTACTTTTCTTTGTTTTGTGTTTTGTTGGAAGAAAAGAAAATTCTCATCACTGTCAAAAGTATGTGTGTAAGTAATCCCATTTTGCTGAATATGGGACGAGAGTAAATTTTACGCTTAGACAGTTGCTCTTGTTGTATGAATCCACTCTTTCACTGCTTTTTAGTGCTACACTCACTCTACTCATAATTCACGTGAGTGTACTTAATTTTGGTATGGGTCGTCATGGACACAAATCGCATTTCATCATGTGACAACTTTTCTTGGGCAACTTTCTCTTTTAATTTTTTATCTACTAGGATGATTTTTTTTTTTTTTTTTCTTTCTACCTTTTCTCCTTTTGTTTTATAAGAAAAAAACAGGCCCAAGCTAGAGCGGTTACAACATTCCTCTTGTTGCCTTTGAGAAGCAACAAGCAAGGTAGTCTTAGAGATTACACCCGTACTGTTAGAAATACCACAAAATAGAAGATCTAATATCAGTCCAAGTGACCATACAGATAGAGGTGACAGAGCTCCTATGGCGGGATAAAGCCAGCCTCATAGTTCGGTTGTTCTGTTGTTTGGGAATAATTTAAGTTCAGTAAGACCAAGCATTATGGATGGGTGCTTTGCTTGGCTATAGCTTAGATATAGCCAAAGCGACCTTGTATCCCACTATGGGAGAGGAGCATTGCTTAGCCTAATGACACAGAAACTCCGTTTCGTCAAAATAGTGCCAATCGGAAACTGAGTTTCCGTCAAGTTTTTTTTAATCAAACTTTTTTATGCATTTGGTGTAGATAAGTATTTGCCATGAATTAAAGATATTTAAGAGAACAAAAAAACGAGTTACGATTAGTAAATAAAAAAAGAGTTAAAAGAGAAATATTGGGAAAAACTAGGCTAAAAAGTGAAAATTGGATACATATGCTTAATTTCCGTCAAAAATCATACTGAGCATCCTTAAATGGTGGGTTTGGATGCAGAAATTTAAAGGTGACATTTATGGGTTCAGGAGATTTGGTAATATTGCGTTTCTTTAGTATGTTTGGTTGTCCAAATGCCCTGAAATCACGTTTCCTATAGGAATCACTTTTCCAGCAAATCCTCCATATGGAGTCTGACCCCGGCACCTAAGATTTGATGGGAAATTATCAAGTTTATGGACACACTTTTTTTTAAACCTAAAATATAATATGTACAATTTTGAGATTCTGAGGGTAATGCCAAGCAATACATGGGTACTTCAAAACAAGAGAATTTTATGAAACCTAGTAATTTTAAGTGAGTTACCAAACACATGAAGGATGAAGGATTTGCATGAATCCCACTGTTTGTAATCCATGAGCCCATGGGATTATAAATTCCTCAAAAGTGTAAAATATGCAACCAAACCCACAAAAAGTATTTTTCTAAAGAGGAACTGAGTTTTTGTGGCCCATCGCTTAGTTCAAACAAGGATCGGATCTGCTCCACTTACAAGCTAAGCCAAGCGAATTCACCACATTAAAACCAAGCGATACCCCATAATACTTGTGTTTCGCTATAATTAAGTTATAGTTAAACGAAACATGCTATTAGAAATACCAAGTAAGGTATTAGAGATTACTTCCATACTGTTAGAAATACCAAAAAAAGATCTAATGTCAATCCAAGTGATCATAGAGATAGAGGTGATAGAGTTACTATTGCGGGATAAAGCCAGCCTCATTGTTCGGTTGTTTCGTTGTTTGTGAATAATTTAAGTTCAGTAAGACCAAGCATTATGGATGGGTGCTTTGCTTGGCTATAGCTTAGATATAGCCAAAGCAACATTGTATATGGGAGAGGAGCATTGCTTAGCCTAATGACACCGAAACTCAGTTTCGTCAAAATAGTGTCAAACAGAAACTGAGTTTCCGTCAAAGTTTTTTAATTTTTTTATGCATTTGGTGTAGATAAGTATTTACCATGAGTTAAAAATATTTAAGAGAAAAAAAAAAAGAGGAGTTACGAAAACAAAAATTTAGTAAATAAAAAGGAGTTAAAAGAGAAATATAGGGAAAAGTAGGCAAAAAAAAATGTAAACCGTATACGGATACCCAATTTCCGTCAAAAATCATACTCAGCATCCTTAAATGGCAGGTTGAATGCAAAAATTTAAAGGTGGCATTTATGAGTCCAAGGGTTCTGGTGGTTATGTTTCTTTAGTATGTTTGGTTGCCCAAATGCCCTGAAATCACGTTTCCTACGTGAATCATTTTTCCATCAAATCCTCCTGACCCTGGCCCCTAAGATTTGGTGGGAAACTATCAAGTTTATGGACGCACTTTTTTTAAACCTAAAATATAATATGCACAATTTTGAGATTCTGAGGGTAATGCCAGGCAGTACATGGACTTCAAAACAAGAGAATTTTATGAATCCTAGCAATTTGAAGTGAGTTACTAAACACATGAAGGATTTGCATGAATCCCACTGTTTGTAATCCATGAGCCCATGGGATTATAAATTCCTCGAATTTGTAAAATATGCGACCAAACCCACAATAAGTATTTTTTTATAGAGGAACTGAGTTTTCGTGGCCCATCGCTTAGTTCAAACGAGGATCGGATCCGATCCACTTACAAGATAAGCCAAGCGAATTCGCCACATTAAAACCAAGCGATGCCCCATAATACTTGTGTTTCGCTATAATTAAGTTATAGTTAAACGAAACACGTTACCATAGTGCTTGGCCTAAGAATAAAAGAGATAGTTATACAACTACCTGCAGTTCCCCCTTGATAACTAGCACGGTAACTAAGAGCAAGGGCTATGGGATTAGAACTCTCTCAAAGTGAAAGAGTTTGATAAAAAATGATCAAATTATGTGCTATTATGGGTAGTGAAGAGGTCCATACATTCATTCATTTGAAAGAGTGTGTCACAGTGGAGACTAAGAGGCTGAAGATCATCTGCTAAGGAAAATCCCAAGTGAAAAATTCGCTCAAGCATTTTTGTATTTTTTAATCATTTTAAAACTCCTTGACGCGGATGGCACACTAATATTATTATTAAATTAACAAAAATATACACTTGGGCGCCGCCGAATTCTCTTTTCAAGCAGTCTCTTAGTCTCTTAATCTCACTTTCTTACGGGAAAAAAAACACTCTTTCACCCAGTCATTCGTTGGATTTGAAAGTGAATGAGTATTAAAAATACTCCATTCATAACTCTTTCTCTAAGAGATACGACGTTGGACATCATCCTGATGGAGTTGTTCGAAGATTTCAAAGAGGATTTTGGTTGTTCGAAGATTTCAAAGAGGATTTTGGTTGTTTGTTTTTATGAATGAAGTTGTATAAACCATAAATGTTGTGCTCAAGTCACGAATATGTATATAAACTTCAGTTTCCAATTAAATCTCAATATTTAACGATTTTAGTATTCTATTAATGTTAAATGTCGTAGTATTTTGAGTTAATATGAGATATCCCGTATATCAAGCAGGAGTTTTAACAATATTGCTTTGTCAAGTGAACAAAAGAGACTAATCCGATTATTATTAGTTTTGATTGCTCGTTAGATACCTTATTGTTTCCAGGTAAATAGTTACTCATCCGTTTCAAAAATATTGGTTATTTTCCATTCTCAATTTGGTTATTTTAACATTACTACTACACATACAACAAGTAGTGTCATTGTTAATCACATATTGAGATAATCTGACTTCCGTAAGAAGAATGTCACTAATGCATTTCCAAACAAAGAGCTGAACTTTAGGCAGAAGATGAGATTTACATAAGGCTTTAAAAATAAGAATAGGATTGGGGTTCACGTACCATTAGAAGCAACACTAGTTAGTGCCCTACATGCAGATTTTACAAAGAAAATTCCATTCTGGCTAGAGGACCAAATCAATCCATCTTCACCAGAATATGGTATCCTAATCTGTTTAATCCTATCAACATTTTATCTAGTAAAATAAGCATATAACATGGTTTCATCCTATTTCTTGGTATCTTCATCTATAAAATTAGCAACAACTAGATTAGGATTAGGATTAGGATTAGGATGTTGGATACAAGTCGGGGATGAGATTATCATCAAAATAATATGTATCCAGTTATCATCAAAAGCACTAATATGCCATTTTTAACTTGGGGTGTTTTTCAGAATGGTCACTGTCCCCTAATTTGTTTCACAAAATCATCACACCTTTAATTAGTGTTGACAAAAAAGTCTTTTTCCATCTGTTTCCATCCGAATCAACTGTTTTGAAAAAAACAGTCATGTTTTGGTCCTAAATACCCTTACTCCATTGTTGAGGTGATGGTGATGAAGTGGTGGTGGTGGTGGTGGCTATACCCAAGAGAGGAAGCAATGAACCCTTATAGGGATGTGATATAACGATCCTGAATGCGGGCTAAAGTTCTGGTGCAATGACGATCCTGAATGCGTTCGTCGGAAACTAACAAAGAACAAGAAGAAAGAATAAGTTCATCGAAACAAAGCAATGGCGCCACAACAACAACATCAACAATAAAGGCATCGGCATCAAAGAACCACCACCATCACCACCACATTCAACATCCATTAATGGAGTTACATGAACAACGAAGGGATAAATAGGTAATTCCTCCACTCACTTAACTCGATTTGTGGGACAGGATGTCAATAACTCTGAAACTAACGGTGCAGTGATCATTTTGAAAAATGATTGTAACAGTGTGATGGTTTTGTGAACCGGATTATGAAACTGTGACTGTTTTTGTAAATACCCTTTTAACTTCCCCAAAAGAGTTTTTTTTTCCATAATTTCTAAAACTCTATAAATACCTTTCTAAACCTAAAAAAACGAGTCTTGGTTCTTTTTATAATAATGTAGATGATGATTATTACTAAAGTATTTGCATTTCAATATCTTAAACCACAACTCATCGGAACTATGAATTAATTGCATAACAATTTTAGATAATAAAACCATATTAAACTCTTTTCAAATCACGAAAACCTAGACCCCCTATATGCTAATGAATGCAAACCTTTTGCCACTGTTTCATATAAACTCCTCTTTGATTATTTTTTCCCCACCGAAAGTTCCTCTGAGCTTTTTTCATTTCATAAATAATTCCGCGAGGAATCAGAAAGGAGTTCATATGGTAGTCAAAGGACGACTTCAGGACATTTTGGACCATGACTAACCTGCCTGCCTGAGTAAAATGTTTACATTTCCAATTAGCTACACTATTATCAAAGTGATTCATTTTCATTTTTGTTAATGAAAAGAGGAATACCTAAATATTTATCATTTAGGTCAATTTTCTTAACATTAAGGATTCTTGGGAGGGAGACACATTTTTCTCCTATGTTACACGGACACTTCAAGAAAGATGTCGTAACCGTGGCGGACACGTGAACGGACACGACACTTCCCGACACGCAACGGACACGCCACATCACGCGTCGCGTAAAAATTGGTATTGGACACTTTGCGGACACCAATTGGACACTTTCGGACACGTCATAAATGATTTATTTTGGTTTGGAAAATCAAAATAAACTAAATGTGACACTAATTTATTTTTGTTTTAGTCAAATTCAAGCATTATTCATGAAAAACCTACCATTATTACATTATTATTAATTTTATATAATTAGTAATCAATATTTTAAAAATAAGAGTAATTATTTTGTTGTGTGGATTAGATTGTAGTAATATTTCATTTTAATGATGTGAGTAATATATATAACGTGTCCCCGCAACCCGTAGTTTTGAGATTTGACGTGTCTCCGTAACCGTGTTGTGTCGTAACCGTGTCCCGTGTCCGTGCACGGTGCAACATAATTTTTCTCTTTTTTCTTTTTTTCTTTCCGAAAAAATATCCAGATTTATTCATTTCCCCTCAGAGTCTCAGACCACCAAAGACTTCCAACACGTGGCAAACTAACACAACATCCCCATCATCCAATCTGCAAGATGAATGAAAACCAACCGTCCATATATTCATTTCATTTCCACAACCAAAGAAAACAAACGGCGTTAACAACACCTCCAAAACAGCAAACAGAAACCGTCAACTCTTATCTATAAAACCAATTACTTTCCTCATTTTCCCCCCTAATTCCATTTCCTCTCTATCTCTCCGCCGAACCCTCTTCTATCCATTTTCCCCCAAAAACCCTAGAAATCAACAAAAAATGAGAGAAATCTTACACATACAAGGAGGTCAATGCGGTAACCAAATCGGTGCAAAATTCTGGGAAGTAATATGTGCAGAACATGGTATTGATGAAACAGGAAGATATCAAGGAGATTCAGATCTTCAATTAGAGAGGCTTAATGTTTATTACAATGAAGCTAGTTGTGGACGATATGTACCAAGAGCTGTATTAATGGATCTTGAACCTGGTACTATGGATTCACTTAGATCTGGTCCTTATGGACAAATCTTTAGACCTGATAACTTTGTTTTTGGTCAATCTGGTGCTGGTAATAACTGGGCGAAAGGTCATTACACCGAAGGTGCTGAGTTGATTGATTCTGTTCTTGATGTTGTGAGAAAAGAAGCAGAGAATTGTGACTGCTTACAAGGTATAATTCGTTTTCGTTTTCATAATTTCTTTTTGTATCTCATTTTTCACTCAGAACTGAGTTTGATTCATGATTTTTTTTTTCTTCTAATTTTTTCGGGTTTTTTTGGGGGTGTTTTTTAGGGTTTCAAGTGTGTCATTCGTTGGGAGGAGGTACAGGATCAGGAATGGGAACGTTATTGATATCAAAGATTAGAGAAGAATATCCAGATAGAATGATGCTTACATTCTCGGTGTTTCCGTCACCCAAGGTTTCAGATACTGTTGTTGAACCGTATAATGCTACTCTTTCTGTTCATCAGCTTGTTGAGAACGCAGATGAGTGTATGGTTTTGGATAACGAAGCTTTGTATGATATTTGCTTCAGAACACTCAAACTTACTACTCCAAGCTGTAAGTATCATCATCTCTCTAATGGCGGTTTCAGATTTCTTTTTAGGCTAAAGCTGTCTTCCATTATTACTCTCACTTTGAGATTAGGAAAATGACATTGATGCCCTTTGGTTTCATCACTGTTTGGTGCTTATTGATGTGATCTTTAGTTACTGTGTATCTGTACTCTGTAGGATTAAGTGGGATTGATTTCAAGGGTATTTTTGGAACATGAATAGGCTTTTACTGTTCTTGCAATGGATATTGTTTGTTTGTGAAAATATGTCTGAAATGATTGCCTTGTTTAGGAATAAACATTTGTTTAATCCACTAATTGATAAAGTTTAAGCAAAAAAACAGAGAAACATAGTAGCTAATAGTTATTAGTTACCCTTTTTCTCTAAACTTGACCTTGATCATGTGTGAGTAGTATATGGTGAACCTGATTGATATCAAGGGTGTTGTGGAATACTTTTCTGTGTGGGTATCTTTATGCTTCCCTTTTATTTACGGATCCCATCACGTGATTGCAACAAATATTTGTAATATTACCCTTCTCGTTCATTGCTTTACACGGTATCACGGGTTGCTGTCTCTAAATGTGATCTTTAGTTTTTGGGGATTAAGTTAAAAGTGTTGGATATGTGTGGACATTGTCAAGGGTATTTTTGGAACATGACTTGTGGGAATTTGCTTTTAGTGTTCTGTTTCCAAAATCCTGTTAGGGTACTGTTTGTTTGGAAATCTGTCTGGAATGATTGTCTTGTTTAGTAATAAACATTTGTTTATTCTTTATTTATAAACTGTTAAATAAAAAACAAAATGTTCACACTAGAGAACAATGACAAGGACTGGACATTGTTGCCCTTTTTCTCCAGATTTCACCTTGAATTCTTGGTGATATGTGAGTAGTATATGCATGAATGATATCAAGGGTGTTGTGGAATAACTTTTCTTTGTGTGTGGGTATCTTTATGTTTTACTATTAAAGCTTTTATGTTCACTGATCTCATCACGTGACAAGATATATTTGATTAATCAACTTATGTCATCCAGCTGTGTCATGCGGAAATGAGTCAAATGACCATATTGGTTATACATCTTTTAGGTAATCTTTTAGGTTGCTAGTAGTAGTAGAGTAGTTCAGAGACTACAGGGAGCACATGCAAGTATCTTTTAGTGACCCCACCTATTTCTGACCCTACAACTAGCTTTAGCTCTTCACTGGTCCTACGTTTTTCTTGAGTAGACATCTCAACCTGTTCTTTGATCCATAGATGGCAGTTCATCAATGATCTTCTCAACCAACAGTTTGGAGTCTTTGTTTGAGATGAACAGAATTTGTTGCCTCCTTTTAGCTGGCTTATACCCCACTTACATCATTTGGTTTTTATCAGTTTTGTTTGCACACTTATAACCTTAAAGTTGGGCGATTGCCATTGGGCCTCTCCTAGTTGTGGGGTATAATACCACATGATTTAGAGTGTATTCTGGTACCAATTTTGCACCTGAAATGAACTAGTGATATCAGCATCAAAGGTGGCATTGCCTTGCTCCATTATTAGGATTCCCTGAGCAACAGTAAACTCCTTGTGATTCCCTGACCATGTTCAAAAGACTGTTCTAAATATATGGTGGTTTATGTTTTGATCTTTTAAAACTTGAACCACCTTGTATTTGCACACACTATTTATAAACCCTAATATTCTGACCTCAGTAATATGTTTGTTTCTCTCTGTAGACAACGAGACGTGAACCCCTCAAACCTCTATACAATTTATTTGTACATTTCATTGCTGTAATGGTTTTAGTTAATGTTCATTTTAGATTCAAGCCACCTTATATCTGCTAAAATACTTCTAATATTCCTAATTATAAATTTGAACGTACTCAACTATATGATTATGACTTGAATTTTATCTGGGGAGAAATGAACTGCTTAACCCACCTAATTTTTGCAACGACTTTTATAAACAGTTTACTTTCTGGAATTGATGTGTGAACTGAGCAAATTTTTTTTGTTGGTTTGAATTTGATCAGTTGGAGACTTAAACCATCTCATTTCTGCTACCATGAGTGGGGTAACATGCTGTCTTCGATTCCCTGGTCAACTTAACTCTGATCTTCGCAAGCTAGCTGTCAACCTGATTCCCTTCCCTCGTCTCCATTTCTTTATGGTTGGTTTTGCACCTCTTACCTCCCGTGGGTCGCAGCAGTACAGAACCCTAACAGTACCTGAACTTACTCAACAAATGTGGGATGCCAAGAACATGATGTGTGCTGCTGATCCTCGCCATGGTCGGTATCTAACTGCTTCAGCTATGTTCAGCGGAAAGATGAGCACCAAGGAAGTTGATGAACAGATGATCAATGTTCAGAACAAGAATTCGTCGTACTTTGTTGAATGGATTCCCAACAATGTGAAGTCCACTGTCTGTGATATTCCACCAACAGGTTTAAAAATGGCATCTACATTTATTGGAAATTCCACATCTATTCAAGAGATGTTCCGTAGAGTCAGTGAGCAGTTCACAGCTATGTTCCGTAGAAAGGCTTTCTTGCATTGGTACACAGGAGAAGGAATGGATGAAATGGAATTCACCGAAGCTGAGAGCAACATGAATGATTTAGTGTCAGAGTACCAACAATATCAGGACGCAACTGCTGATGAGGAAGAAGAGTACGAAGAAGAGGAGGAACTTCAAGAGGAGTGAAGTAAAAATAAGTGGTTTAAGTAGTTCAGAATATCATCTAGTTTGGTTGTGAGAGATCGGTAATGGTAAGTGTTTTAGTTTCCCCTGGAGCTGCATTTTGTGTTTCGGTTTGGCTACTTTATTTTGGTTTTGAACCTTTTTAACTATATGGTCTGTTGTCTATCATTAGAAGTTGAACAAGTTACTAGTCTTTTATAAGTTGAACAAGAGTTCCAATATTTCTATGAAAGTATTATTACATAGTAGACTACTCTTTTCCTGTGTTCCTTGGCGTCTTTTTTCTTCTTCCATGTTTGTTCAAAATTCCAGTTTAAACACTTCTACTGTGTCTATCCAGTACATAGACTTCTACTGTGTAGTCTTGGAATTTATGGATGCACTACTTCTGTGATTTTTTAAATATTTCTTGATTCCTCTTTTAAGGTAACTTAGTTGTTAAGAGTCTGATAGTCAGTGGGCATACGCCCGATACCGAGTTATTTGTTACATACTCCTAGTAGACTGTGACGATATACGTTGCATCTGTAACATACACCTGATAATCACCTATAGGCTATACCATATACCGACCGACTCGTGATAAAACCTAATGCCGCATAAAAGCAGTTTTATCTGTGGAGAGGAACTTCTCGTGAACTCTAAGGCCAAGGGGTAGATATCTCTATAATGTCATCAAATGCTTGTTAGTTTTTATAATGCGCATACAGAAAGTTACTGATAAAGAAATCGGTATGCTGCACCTGTCCAGTAAGACAGACATCCTCATTTGTCAAATTAGCATCGTCACTCGTCACTCCTTTTATATTTTACCCAAAAAAAAAAAAAAAGAGAGCATTTTTCGGTAATCCCTCTTTAATAACTCAGTAACCACGCTTACAAAGTAAGAAAGAAACAAAAGGAAACCAGTATTATAAGAAAGCAAAAGAAGCAAAACGAAACAGACAGATAAATTTTCATTTATATTACGCTTTGAATAGCAAGTACATATAATATAGTAACTACCAATCAATCTCATTGGCTAATCTAAACCTACCGTTCTTACTATTCCAAGGTTGCATTAATTTTCCATCATAACCAATAAATTTTCTTATTCAGGGTAAGTTATTTTAAGCGCCGAATTTGGGGACTTTAGCAGCAGAGATTTGAGAAAGGAAATGCTCAGCAACGAGACGGCGTTGTATTTTACCAGAAGCAGTCTTAGGAACAGCATCAGTGATAAAAACTTTCTTAGGTACCTTGAAGGTTGCTAGGTTTTTCTTGCAAAATCTTAGTATCTCAGCTTCATCAATAGTTGACCCGTCTCTTGGAATTATTGCGCAATTAATCTGCAACAAGTCGATTCAGTAAGCAAAACGCGTAACGATTTAAGCAATAAGTCCTAGCCAAAAACCTCTCTATCATCTTGTTTCAGTATTGGCAGACCAGGAACAGACACAAGCAATTAACATGACATATTCACCCCTGATTCTTAATTGACAGAAAATTCTGAATATGATAGAGGACCAAGGTTCTCGTCATCTCATGTCGGTGAATTGCATAAGGGAATGGGTAAAAATAAGCTACACAAAGACTCCAGTTCAACTATTATTATGTAGCTACCCAAATTCTTTATCATATGAAAACTAATACCAGAACGGTTTTCTACTCTATGGGTTATTGATGAAATATGCTCGTCTTTTGGAAGTTTCCCAGGGAACTAATCGCTGGACAAAAATGAAAACGAAAGGTCTGGCTCTTAACAGTTACTCTCAGTATGAAGCTTGGTGAAATGATTCTGTGACTCATGATTCTACCTTTCTAAACCACCAAATGGTGTTGCGTCTGACAGGGCGTGGACGCATGGCAATATAATAATAGTGGAGTTCTAACATATTGCATGTCGACTCACACCAAAATAGAAGCTTTGGTATTTGCTTTAGAACAAGGGCATCGATAGATTGTTACTTGCCCATGCACTTGTCAGCAACACAATATAGCAATTATAACATTGACCACGAAAGTAACAATCAGGTCTAGTTACGTATGCAACTATGTGGTTTGGTTTATAGAGAGGCCAAAATTTGTGGACATCATCTTCCAATTACCTAACAATGCATGTCATAGTTTGAACCATCAAATAGTTACAAAACGACAAGAACCAATACTTGGAAAAGTTCTTTGTTTTTGGTTTTGTGTTTTTCTTTTCTTACCTCTTCACCATATTTATCATCTGGAACTCCGAATGCAACAGCTTGAGCAACACCTGGATTCGACAAAAGCACTGCGTCCACTTCTATAGGTGATATTTTCTCCCCTGTTTAATTATCACAATTAGAACAATAACCAAAACCAAAAAAAAGCCAAAAACACCAAACAAAACATACAAACAATCGCTTAATTAATTCTTTGGCTTAACGCGTTATCTTACCAAGACCCCATTTTAACCCAAATTTGATGTAAACAAAGTCACTTTCATGTCTAGTCTACCATCCAACTACCTCGGAAAAGGAAAACCTCATGAATTTAAAAGTAGCTTTCCAACTTTTAACCACTTAAATACTCACTAACAAAACCAAACCTATTTAACACCGTTAAAAGCCTGTTTACGTGTGACCAAAAAATTTAGAGAGTAATAATGGTCAGGTGTTTTATACCTCCACGATTGATAAGCTCCTTGATGCGTCCCACCAAATGCAAATACCCCTCCGAATCCATATACCCAACATCACCGGTATGAAACCATCCGAATTTATACGCACTTTTATTCGCCTCAGGATTGTTCTTATAACCCTTGGTCACATTTAATCCTCTTATACATACTTCTCCGCTAACATTCTCAGCTTGTTGAACACCATTTTCATCCAAAATAGCCATTTCTTGACCCACAGGTTTACCTACCGACCCTGACTTATGTCCACCACTCTCAGGTAATGGGTTTGAACACATTAAATGAGAGGCTTCAGTCATAGCATAAGCTTCTAAAACAGGAGCACCAAAAGCCTCCTCAAGCCGAGTCAGTATAGTTGGCGCCAATGAAGCACTACAACTCCGAATGAACCGGAGCTTCGGATAAAATTCCTCGGGATGGCTAAGATGACGTTCTAATATAATCTGATGAATCGTAGGGACAGCCGTATACCAAGTGGCATTGTACTTTATCATGTCAGGCCAAAAAGTGGAAGCTGAAAATCTTCCAGCTGCCGGAAGAGTCACAGCCGCTCCAGCACCGAGTGAACTCAGTAACCCAGCTAGTAATCCATGTACATGAAAAAGTGGAAGAACCAACACAGTCGAGTCTGACTCAGTGAGTTTATACACCGATATAATATTTTGTACTGAAGCAGCTAAGTTTTGTTGAGTTAATGGAACTCCTTTAGGTTGACTCGTTGTCCCTGAAGTATGAAGAAAAAGTGCAATATCTAACGGATCATTAACCGGTAGTGAATCGGGTAATGCACCCGATTCATACTGAGTTGATAGAGTTAATTTTTCATCTAGGTGTGAGAATGTGGCAGTAATATGAGAGATACAAAGTTTAGAAGCGGCTGATTGAGCTGACTGATTTCCTTCTTGTGAAGTGAGTAAAATTTTTGATTCTGAATCAGATAAATAGAATTCAAACTCTTCTTGTGTGTAAGCTGAGTTAAGTGGTGCAGCCGTGGCTCGAGCTCGAATCACAGCCAAGAACATGATCACAAACTGTAAATAAATCAAAATAAAATCAAAATCTTTAAATTTTTTCTGAGAATATGAAAAATTAAAATTTTAAAAACCATGAAAAAAAAATCCTACCTAACCAGAAACAATTCGATTTTAATATTCAAAATTATAATAAAAACAGAGGAAACTGGAATCGGAGATGGAGATATTATGAGTAGTACCTCGACGGTGTTAGGGAAAGTAAGAGCGATGACATCTCCAGGATGAACACCATTAGAGATGAGAATCGAAGCAGCTTGATCAACAAGTTGTTGTAACTTCGAGTGTGTTAAATCAAACTTGCCGGAAACTGATACACTTCTATGAGATGGAAATTTCCCGGCAGATTGTTTTAATAAACCGGTAACTGTAGATTCTTCCATGATTTAGGATTTCCTTTGAAATTTCTAGGGTTATCTCAACGAGAAAAGGATTCGAAGTAAGGAATGGGGAGAGATTGGCATGAAATATGTATGGGAATTTATAGGCCAAGTTTAGACGGTGCTACAAACGAGATTATACGCCAGGTGTCGCTCATGGTAGGTTTTAGCCTCGGTACAAGCGAAAAATACCTAGAAATTCTCACCAGCTTTTGCTTACGTGGAGTAATGACGTGGTAAAGTTTAGATTTTTTTCCTCAAATAACGTTTGAAAGTCTGTTGAGCACGCGTCCAATGTATGGGTAAAATTGGAAATTAATGAAAATTTCGGAAACAAAGTACGTGTTGAAAGTGTTGGCGAGGATCATGGAGATGCGACTAGTATACTGATTTGGTCTGGTCGACTAGCTGCACCGGAAGTTAAGAGGCTGAGAAGCCTTGAGCGGTCGAAATCAAATGATCAACATCATATGATAAGAGATATAGTTATTGTATACACACTACACTGGACCTTGCTTCGAGGGTTCTTCTATCCAGGATTCCAAATTCAGCGTCCACCTATATTATTCAAACCTACCAATTTCAGGGGCCACTTTTTTATTCCCATCCATTGATGGAGGTTAAGGGGTGTCTTAAAAGTAGAAATAGTCTATATTGTTCTTCACCTTTATACTTAATCTAAACCTATATGGCTATATCCTTTATTTTCATAATCATACTCCCTCCGTTTTTTTTTAATAGGCTGGTTTTGTTTTTTTGAGAAAATTAAGGAAATTAAGAGAGCCAATCATTGAAAGTGGTCCTCATGATACTTGTCAATAAAAGAAGTGAAGTGAAATGGTCCCTAATGACACTTGTCATCAAAAAAAAGTAAAGTGAAATGGTCCCATGACACTTGTCATCAAAAAAGAAGTTAAGAGAAAAATGGTCCCAGAAAAATAAAGTAACATTTGACTTTCCCAATTAGAAAACCAGCCTATTTTTTTTGTAACATTTATTTATAGAAACCAGCCTATTATTTAAGAACGGAGGGAGTATCATTCATCTTCTTCTTCTTCTCTTTCAACCATTGAATTTTTTTTTAATCGCTTTAATTTTGATTGAAACCAAAGATCGTCGATCAAACAAATTTTGTGATTGATTGTTTAAAATTAAAACCCAAAATTGATTGACCTTAAAGTTGAAACTAAAAAAACTAGTTAAACAAACAAAACGGATAGATGATAGTATAATTGTGATCCAAAATTAGGATTTTATTGCTTGAAATCAAAAATTCGATCTAGATTTCTGATGTGAGAACATAATCGGTAGATAATAATCTATTTTACCTACCGATTATGTTGATGTTCTTTTGGAAATGAAGAACATCAACCATAATTGGTAGGTAAATTGATTGTTATTTACCGATTATGGTTGATGTTCTTCATTTCTAAAGAACATCAACCATAATCGGTAGCTAAATTGATTGTTATCTACCGATTATGTTCCTGTTACTGCTTTTAATTTTTTATACTAAAAATTGAACTCAATCGGTAGATAATGAACATAATTTACTACCGATTATAGTAGCACCAAAATTCGAAAATCGAATATATTCGGAAGTTAACGTAATACAATTTACTACCGATTATGACTAGTACAAAACTCGAAAATTTGAATTTTTTTTTCCAAAATCTGATTTTTGGGCCACTCTATATTCGGAGGTTCGAGTAACAATATAAACCTCTGAATATAGTAGTGCCAAGGCTCTATATGCCGAGGCTCATGGTGGTTCCAAAGCCCTATATGCCAAGGCTCATGGTGGTTCTCATTTGGGAGCCAACACATATTCGGAAGTCAAAAGAATTACTTGGTCTTCCGATTATGACTAGTACAAAATTCGAAAAATTTCATTTTTTTCCAAAATCTGATTTTTGAGCCACTCTATATTCGGAAATCTGGTTAATTTGAAAAATTTCATTTTTTTCCAAAATCTGATTTTTGAGCTACTCTTTATTCGGAGGTCTGATTAACTACTATTGCTACCGATTATGGCAGTACCAAAATTTGAAAATTGAATACATTCGGAGGTTAAAGTAACACACTTTACTACCGATTGTAGTTAAACTACCGATTGTGGAAGGGCAATTTTGCCATTATGAAATACGCGAGATAAGGGCTAGCTTCAATTTACGTTTGGGTGACCCTATTTTGTGTTATTGTTGGCCCTTAATTCCTTTTGGGTAGCCCCTAAAAATGCTAGGTATTCAAAACTTAACTCTTAAGTTGTACTGGTAGTAGTAGATATTACTGTCCGATAAAGAAAAAAAACGGAAAATTGGTCATTTGTCCAAATATTTTTAAAACATGGTTCACATGGACGAGTAAAAATTAGTATGGTGAAATGGACAGTAAAAAAATAGTAAGGATGAAACTGGATTCATCCTGGCTTAAACTTAAAAAATAGTAAGGATGAAACTGGATGCATCGTGATGTAAATTAAAAATAAGAAAAAGTATTTGAAAATGGGCAGGATGAAACTGTTTACATCCTGACTATTTTTACATTTTTGTCCATTTAAACAGTATCAAAATCTAAATGTCCTTTTCACCCAGGAATTGTTGATTTTGGTCTTTTTAACCAATTTTGTGGAAAAAAAATGGGTGCAAATAAAGGACGTAATTCCAAATTAGCAATCCACTCAGTCGTATAGAGTTGAACACGTATACGTAACTCCAAGGTATGATTTGTGAAACCAACCGAGGACGAACGAATTCGGTGAAAGCATTACTCGGATACAAATGGAGCTTCATTAGCGATGGCAAATTCAAATGTTTGTCTATGCCAAACAAAGTTCGTGTGCGTGGCCAAAGATTTGGTTGCTCTGCAAAAGACACCCGTGGCAATTAAATAAAGAAAATCCAGTTGATTCCCTTGCAGCATGTGCGGACGCCGAAGATTGGTATTGCAAATTTGCAACAGCTGCCTAGAATATTATCCGGATCCCGGAGTATGGAATGGCTCCACCTCCGATGCGGCAAATCGATCGTGGAGAGGTTTTTTTTTTTTTTTTTTTTTTTTTTAAGCATCGTGGAGAGGCTAATTAATATGGTGATAAGTACTGATTCAGTGAGGTGGCAGGCACCCTAATTAACGGTCTGAGTGGTCAAAATCATGATCTAGAAATGATCAACATCTCATCAGAGATATTAACCGTATCCGCCGGACCTAGCTTCGAGGATCTTATCTAAACTTGAATACTATCTCTAAACTTAACCTAGTAACTACAGTGTTTTTTTCAAAAAATAAAATAAAAATGAAATTTTATGATCAGTTTAATGGATTATTACGTGTATCAAATTTTAGATTATAAAATGTTACTTTGAAGTTAATAATTTTATCTTAGCTCTTAAGTACTAATTTCTGCACATTCAATTGTAATTCTCCACGTAACTAACCACCCAATTGTAATAATTTTATCTCAACCGCAAGTTCATATGTTTGGCTTTACCCATTATCTTGACATGTCGATCTAAATTCTGCTACCATTGGGTGTTATAATCTCTGTCGGTCCATTTTCAATTATTGATTTCTCTAGTCATCATCTTTTGATCGATGAAGTAAAGAAATTTGCTCCCAGGAGACAAATGCCTCCATTCATCTGAATTTGGCCCTTATTGATTAGTGTCTCTTCTCAAATTCGCTTCCTCTTTAACATTTCAAATGTACTACTGTTTACCCTTGGGGAATCTTGACTTAACTAGTAACAAAAGATGGGGGCTGCCACTTCAGTCAGAAGTTGTTACTACAAAAGTACAAATATGGAACCGGACATTATAGATTATTAAGTGCATGACATCACAAAATCGCACAACTTGGAAAGACTAGTTGATCACGATTCAGCAATAAAGATAGAAACACTGGGTTGCAATAGAAGGTGAAATATCACATGAAGAAATTTTGTTGTACTCCAAACTTTCAAGGCTCATACGATTTCTTTTAGACAATTATTTCTACCCTCCCAATAAATTGGCGATTACAACAGGTATGTGAATAATGCCTTCAGGATACAATGAAAGCCCTACAACGGAAATTGAATTCATGTGGATGGGTCTTGGAAGTTCGATTTTAAAAGAATTCTTTCTAACTTTGAGGCTACCTCTGTTGCTACTTTACTAAGTATTATTGGTTCGTCACCTCCAGCTAGAGACAATATTTCTGACACTAGAAGATGGGCTATTCACTCCTCGGGAATCTTCTCGGTTAAATCTCTTTACGCCAAACTTATCGCAGAGGAAGGTACTCCCAATTTTCCCTACAAGTTCTGTTGGCAGGCTGGTGTTCCTCCCAAAATAAACTTCCTCTTGTGGTGTGCGGTGCATGGTAAATTGAACTCTTTGGATATGCTGCAACACAAAGGTATGAATTTATACAGTTCCTGCATACTTTGTGGAGATAGTCCGGAATCGCAAGATCATATTCTTATTCACTGTAAGGTTGCTTTTAAGATCTGGTCACATATTACACCAAACTCAAACTGGGCATGGGTTTTTCCAGAAACTATGAATTCGTTGGCGTATAGTTGGTCTAATTCTGGTTTTTCGAGTGATGGAAAATTGATTTGGGACCTGTTGGGAGATATATATATTTAAAAATATAGTTTTGTAATATTATATCAAACTTAGAGAAATAGTGTGGTGGTATAATTTTGGGCTCCCACACTATAGACTTGGGTTCAAGTCTCACCCCATGCATTTGAATAGGTATATTTATATATCTATAATATTTATTAAAAATCCGGAGAGCGGGGCCTTGGGGCCTTGGAGGTCCACGATCCGGAAACTTATTTTTCTTTGTTTTTAACTCTTGATTTCCAAAACGGTTTTCAACTTAATATTCCTAATTAATTACATTAATTTTTGGTAAATTTAATGTTGCCGTTTTATGGTCGTTATGGAGGATTTTCGGTGCGCACTTATTGCGAAATTTATTTTCATTAAAACCGTATTGATGTTTTTTGACTTATATAAGAAAAGTTTGGAGAAGATGATAATACGGTTTTTTCATCTATTTTGAGTTCGAGCAAGTGTTAGATAGAGTATTTGTTGGTTCGATTTCTCATAGTGCGGAGAAATCGAATAAGAGAGTTATCGTTATTTTATCCCATAGGTGTTCGACAATTTTTGACCGCTAGCACAATCAAGAGGAGAGTCGCGAAATACCTTAAAGATAGCGACCTAGTCCGCGACTCACTGTTTGAGATCCGATCTCATTATTTCTTCATTGTTTCCAACAATTTTAAGGTATTTGATTTTGCTATGGAGGTTGAAAGGAAGCGCATTGATGATACCAACAAGCCATTCAAATTTGAAGGGCTGCATTTCAGAAGATGGAAGTCAAGATGTTCTTTTATCTCAAACTCATGAAGCTGCATATGATTGTGTCGAGTGTTCATCCCTGGAACCATGGAACCCTGGCGATAAAACTTCTACCGCCGATAAGACCTGTTGTTGATGCCGATGCCGATGATGGTGTCGCTGCTCTCGATCCATCTCCTTCCAATGGTGCCAAAGATGTTGTTTCTCAAACTGCTAAGGGAGAAACAAAAGGCCATTGACAAATGGATCGATGACGACTTTGATTGCAAAAACTACATTCTTAACGCATTATCTGATGATTTATATGAGTATTATTCAACTTTTGAAACTGCTAAAGATGTGTGGGATGCATTACATAAAAAAATACGACACCGAGGAAGCCGGCTCAAAGAAGTATCTTTGAGCCGGTATTTGAGATACCAAATGGTGGATGATAGGTCAGTTGTTGCAATGTGCTCATGAACTTCAAAAAATTTACCACGAAATTGTGGCCGAAGGTATGAAAGCCGATGAACAATTTCAAGTTTCCGTAATGATTGACAAGTTACCACCTAGTTGAAACATTTTCGTAATACTTTGCGTCACAAGACTAAAGAATTTTCTCTTGAAAGTTTGATTGTTAAGCTCAGGGTTGAGGAAGAAGCTCGGAAACAAGATAAGAAGGAAGAGATCCTCATTGTTTCTAACAATAAGACTCATCCTAATCTGAAACCTAAGAAAAAGGATATGAAGCCTAACCCGAACCAGAAGAAAGGAGGAAGGCCTAATCAAAACAAGAACCAACACCCATCAAAAATGGACAGAATTCCAATTTCGAGTTTCTTTGTTATGTCCGTAATAAACCAAACCACATGGCTAGGAATTGCAGGTTTAACAAGGAAAAGAATAACGCACAAGCTAATCTTCGTGGGTGACGTTATAATTGCCATGGTCTCGATCCGAGTTCTACATGGTTGGTGGATCCGATGGGTGGTGGATAGACAAGTGGTGCTTCGGCGTCATTGTTGTTTTGATAGGTCCATGTTTAAGACTTATGCTGAAACCAAGGATAAGAAAGTGTTGTTGGGAGACTCTCACAACACTATGGTGAAAGGTTCTGGTACGGTAGAATTGAAGTTTACTTATGGGAAGACACTCATGCTGAAAGATGTTCTTCACACTCAGAAATGAGGAAGAACCTTGTTTCCGGCTATCTTCTCAACAAGGCTGGGTTGTATCAAACTATTGGGTCTGATGTTTACACTATAACTAAGAATAAGAATTTTGTAGGAAAAGGTTATGCTACTGATGGAATGTTTAAGCTTAATGTTGATGCTATGAATAAAATTGATTCTTCGCTTATATGGTTTGCAATTTTAATGTTTGGCATGGTAGGCTTTGTCATGTGGGTAAAAAGTTAGTAAATAACATGAGCAAGTTAGGTGTCCTTCCCTGAATTTTCGAAAATGAATTTGAAAAATGTGAATACCGCAGTCAAGCAAAAATAACTAAGACTTCACATAAATCATGTTGTAAGAGAATCCCAACCACCGGACTTAATACATTCCGATTTGTGTGAATATGAAGGTATCCTAACTAGAAATGGGAAGAGATATATTATGATGTTCATTGATGATTGTTCTAATTATACGTATGTTTATTTGCCGAGCCATAAGAATGAAGCTATTGAAAAGTTTAAAATTTTTATTGCTTTGAAATTGAAAATCAATTTGGTAGAAAAATTAAGAGGTTTCGTAGTGATAGAGGCATTTGAATATGATTCTGCTCCTTTTACTCAAATTTATCAAACTAATGGCATAATACATGAAAGAACTGCTCCATATAATCCTCAAATGAATGGAAAAGCTTAAAGAAAGAATCGTACACTCGAGTGAACTTACTTGTTGCTTGTTTGCTTAGTTAAGTGCCGCTTCTCATTGGTGGGGTGAATGTTTGTTGACTGTTTTCCATGTTTTGAATCGCATTCCCAATAATAAAACCATGATATCTCCTTATGAACTTTGGAGAAATAGAAAACCTAATGTATCTTATTTTAGAGTTTGGGGCTGTTTGGCTTTTGTTAGGAAACCTGATCCTAAAAGACATAAGTTAGAAAGTAGAGCTTATGAATGTTTTTTTATTGGTTATGCTCAAAACAAGTAAAGCTTATAGGTTCTTTGATATTAATAATAAGGTTATTATTGAATCTGTTGATGTTGACTTCTTTGAAGATATATTTCCTTTTAAATCTAGAATTAGTGGGGGTAATAGTGGGGTTCAACACCTAGCACTTTACCTAGTGTTGATTCCGAGTCTAGATTAGAAGAACCTAGAAGTGAAGAAACTAGGATCACTGCATTTGAACCTAGATGCGAAAAGAGCTAGGACGAGACAAAAGATAAAAATCCCGATTTTGAATTTTACGCTATAGAAGAAGAACCTTCTAATTTACAAGAGGCGTTTAGTTCGCAGAGTCTAGTTTCCGGCAAGAAGTCTGTAGATAATGAATGGGATTCTCACATGTCTAATGGAACTTGGAGTTATGTAGATTTACCTCCCGGTTGTAAGCCAATAGGTTGTAAATGGGTCTTGAAAAGGAAACTCAAACCCGATGGAACAATAGATAAGCATAAGGCTAGGCTGGTTGCCAAAGGTTATAGGCAGCGAGAGAACGTAGACTTTTTTGATACTTATTCTCTGTTACTAGATTAACATCTATACGTGTTTTGATTCTTGTTGCTTTGCTACTCATAATCTTGTTATTCATCAAATGGATGTTAAAACCGCTTTTTTGAATGGTGAACTAGAAGAAGAAATTTACATGGAACAACTTTGAAGGTTTTGTAATTCTGGACAAGAACATAAAGTATGTAAGCTAGAAAAATCTCTTTATGGTTTGAAACAAGCTCCTAAACAATGGCATGAGAAATTTGATAATTTAATGATTTCAAGTAACTTGAGAATAAATGAGGGTGACAAATGCATCTACTATAAATCCGAGAATGATGTATGTGTGATTGTTTGCTTGTATGTGGATGATTTGCTAATATTTGGTTCCAGTTTATTCGTTGTCAATGAAACTAAAAGCATGCTTAGTTCGAATTTTGACATGAAAGATTTGGGTGAAGCTAGTGTAATCTTGGGAATCAAAATAACTAGAACTAATAGTGGTATTTGTTTGGATCAATCTCACTACATTGAAAAATCCTAAAGAAGTATGAATATTTTGATTATAAACCTGTTTGTACTCCTTTTGATCCTACTTGTGTGAAATTGTTAAGGAACACTTTGGAGAAAGTGTTAGACAATCTGAATATGCTAGTATAATAGGCGATCTGCGTTATGCGGTGATTGTACTAGACCGGACATTGCGTATGCGGTGGGAGTTCTGTGCGGGTTTACCAAGTAATCCTAGTTTGAAACACTGGGATCTTGTTGAGAGGGTTATGCGGTATCGAAAAGAACCACAAACCTAGGATTACACTATCAAAGGTATCCCGCGGTCCTTGAAGGATTTAGCGATGCTAATTGGAATATTCTTTCGAGATGATTCCAAGTCCACCAAATGGATATGTTTTTACTATTCTTGGGGGCGTTTGTATCTTGGATATCAAAGAAACAGACAATTATAGCCCAATCTACGATGGAGGCTGAATTGATAGCATGATAAAGCGACTAGTGAAGAGGCGGGATGGCTGAAATGTCCGTTGTCGACATTCCGGTATAGGAAAAACCAATACCGACCACTTTGATCTCCGCGATAGTACCGCGGCTATCGGAGTAGTAGATAATTGTTATAATAACAATAAGAATCGACATATACGTCGAAAGCACGACATACGATTAGAGAATTTCTCACAACCGGTGTTGTAAGAATAGATCATGTAAGATCTGAAGGAAATATAGCCGACACTTTGACGAAAGGGTTAGCTAGAGAAAAGGTATGGAAATTTTCTAGAAGTATGGGACTTAGGCCTGTGAGAAGTTGAGTCATTTGTAATGGATACCCAAACTAGATAGGTTCAAAGGGACTAGACGAAGTTACAAATGATATGATAGAGTCATGCACTCCCATAGCATGATATCCCGAAGTGGGAAACGGGTTGAGTATTTAACTCTTAATGATTCTATAGCTCTTAAGTTAGAGTGGGATACACAGGAGTATTCTTGATAGACTCACCTATACGAATGTGAAGGTATGGCCGCCTTCTATGAGAAATTGGGCATTTCTCTAGATCATTTGTTAAAAAGGGATATGCACATGGCCTTAATGTGCGAACTTAAGGACTTTACTCTAGAAATAGTTGTGTGTGTTAAATAATCTAATATTAGTTAGAGTTCAAGACGCAAGTCACTCTAGTCACCTGGTACTTAGAAAATTTAACACTATGCAGAGGTTCAAGTCGAAAGGCACCTTTGCAGATGCACAACTATACAACACTTGCTCAATGTTTTTAAAATATAAGTGGGGGATTGTTGGGAGATATATATATTTAAAAATATAGTTTTGTAATATTATATCAAACTTAGAGAAATAGTGTGGTGGTATAATTTTGGGCTCCCACACTATAGACTTGGGTTCAAGTCTCACCCCATGCATTTGAATAGGTATATTTATATATCTATAATATTTATTAAAAATCCGGGAGAGCGGGGCCTTGGGGCCTTGGAGGTCTGCTGATCCAGAAACTTATTTTTTGCTGTTTTTAACTCTTGATTTCCAAAACGGTTTTCAACTTAATATTCCTAATTAATTACATTAATTTTTGGTAAATTTAATGTTGCCGTTTTATGGTTGTTATGGAGGATTTTCAGATGCGCACTTATTGCGAAATTTATTTTCATTAAAACCGTATTGATGTTTTTTGACTTATATAAGAAAAGTTTCTGGAGAAGATGATAATACAGTTTTTTTCATCTATTTCGAGTTCTGAGCAAGTGTTAGATAGAGTATTTGTTGGTTCGATTTCTCATAGTGCAGAGAAATCGAATAAGAGAGTTATCACTGTTTTTATCCCATAGGTGTTCGACAATTTTTTGATTTGCTAGCACAATCAAGAGGCAGAGTCGCGAAATACCTTAAAGATAGCGACCTAGTCCGCGACTCAGCTGTTTGAGATCCGATTTCATTATTTCTTCATTGTTTCCAACAGGACCTTATCCCGGCGGCAGTCACTTGGATTTTATGGAGGGAAAGGAACTGTAGAATTTTTGAAACCAAATATAGCTTCAAAACGGACATGGAACTCTGCACTGAAGTTAAAACTCTTATTCTTTCGTGGGCTACTGCAATGGGAAACAAAATTCACGTCAATTTCTCATACACAGTAAACAATTGGGACTTAGTTTTTAACTAATGTCTTCTCCTGTTGGTCTCATCTTTGCTTTTTTCTTTAGTTTTCTTTTAGTCTATCCTTTGTAGACTCTGTAAATTCTTTTCTTTTTAATATATGTCTCTCTTCCATTCAAAAAAAAAAAAAAATTGAATTCAAGGTTTGTACCCCTTGATTCAATCAACAACACATGTGAACAAAAAACTTCTGATGATGCTTTAGAAAAGAGAGAAAACAGAAAAGGTTTTTCGATGTGTTTTCAACGAGTTATGGGAGATGCCGTTTATAGAGTTTTTCGCATCTCTTCACGAAACGATGAGTTTCTTCATCATCAGACATCAATGGCGTCTGTTGGATTTGAATATTCTGGATACGTTTGTAAATGGTCGAAAACAGTTACCCCAGGGACCCCCTTGGATAGCGTAGTTGAAAATATTCCAACATTCTCCCCCTATTTTCAAAAAACCATAAAACAAAGTTAAAAAACTTTTAAATCAGAGTGGCTGCATCACCGAAGTGACTGCCTACGTACCCGAGTGGGATCAAGCCATCGTAGTTCAAGCACAATTGAGACTAAGCATCATCGTTGAAATCAACACATAAATGATAGGTATCTTTTTGGATTTGAACCTTCACTTAGTGTAAGAAACTCAAAGCCTTATCGAGATTCTATGGTGAAACCAGTCTTGAACCAAGTATCCCTTATGATAAAACCGGAGTCTCCACACATATTGATTTCATAAATCATGTGTTTTGTAGCCAAGAATGTTAATGGCCATGTGCTTATATCCTTGATTCATGAGTCTTCTTTAGAGAACGATCTTCTTCTCTTAGGAAACGGCTCGATTTCCATACTCATATAGGTAAGTCTCGATGGTGTTTCGCGATACACCTTTTACTAATCACGAGACTCATTAAGGATTTACATCCATCCTATTTTCTTGCAGAACCCATCACTAATTAGAAATGGGAAGTTTTATATTAGTGATCCATAATCTACATCCATAACTTGTTGGTACCACATTGAACCTTGTTTATCTTTTTCAAAACATAGGTTGGGTTTCGCTATGGGAGATCAAACTTCTTTCTGAGACCTTAGTCCCATTTCTTTACTTTTTATTAAAACCACCAAACTTGGTAGACTCTTCGTAAACGGGTCTGCCAAATTCCTCTTTGATTCAATAAAGTTAACCGTAACCACTCCCCTCTTGAGTAGTTGCCTAACCATTTGATGTCTAAGACTTGCATGTCTTGACTTTCCATTATAAGTCTTATTTGAGACATTATAGATAGTAGCTTGATTATCACAATTAATCAAGACCGCCGGAGTTGGCTTCTTCCAAAATGGAATTTCCATAAGTAGGTTCCTAAGCCATTCTCGCTCCTTACATGCATCCGTTAAGGCTATTAATTACGACAACATTGTTGAATCGAAATACAAGTCTCGCTTCTTGGAACTCCAAGACACAAAGCAACACCCCTAATGTAAAGATCCATCTAGACGTTGATTTGGACTTGGCCTCTACATCGTTCAGATTAGCATCGCTGTACCCTTCCCGTGCAGCGGGATAGCCTTGGTAATGCAAGCCAAAATTCATTGTACCTTTCAAGTAAGCCATAACTCTAGAAACTGCTTTCCAGTGTTCATATCCTGGATTACTTGAGAAATGACATAACACTCCCATGGCTTGGGCTATGTCCGGTCTTGTGCAATGCATAGCATACATAAGACTTCCAATGACACCGGAATACTCAAGTTGTGCATGAGTACGTCCGGTGTTCTTCTTTAACTTGATAGTATGGTCTAAAGGAGTAGGTACTGGATTGTCATCAAAGTGACCAACACGGAATACTTGTTTATTGGGAAGGGTACACAATACATATTATAAGACAAATTAGAAAGTTCTCTGCCATATATATGGATTTTAGTACCCTTTTATTAGTCTGGTGCCTCCATTAGCAATGTTGCGAAGACATGAGCTTTATCTAATATCTTACATTATAGATAGTTTGTTGTTGGAACTATAAGTATCTGTCGGTCTATCGATGCATGCTTGTTCGAGAGTGGTAATGATGTTGGATGGTAGTGTACATATAACTTAGCATAGTCCAGGGCCGGTCCCGAGTTGTTTTTGCCCCGAAGCGTACAATTTTTTTTGTTGCCCCCATAAATACATCAATGATCATTTTTTTCTACACTGATCGAACAATAATCAAGAGAATGAACATATACAAATATACAAAAGAAGAATGAGAGATTAAAGATGAAAATTAGAAAACCTTTACAACTTCACTCATAAATCCTAACAGCTCTGATTGTTTTTTTTCTTTTTCTTTTGTAGTCCCGCCGGTAATGATATACGATGGAATGGGTAAACACTTCCATTTTAGCACTGACTATTCAATATTCTTTCCGGTATACAACACAATTATGAATAAGCCCCTAAAATATTTTTATTTTTAACAAAAACCCAAATAGCAGAACAACTATTTTGTTGCCCCGAAGTGGGGCTTTTCATGCTTCCCCTATTGGCCCAGCCCTGGCCTAGTCATAACTTGTTTAATATTTTCAAATTTCTTGGGAACCGTCCACAAAGAAAGGATGCAAGAACGACCAAGCTTTTTTAGTGCTCATATTCATTTCGAAATAGACTAGTAGTTTCTGAAATTCGATCTAAACTGTCTCATCAAGAGTTACTACCATTTTCAAAGGGAGGTCTTCTCAAAGGGAGTCTTCCACTACTTACATTTTTTTTGTTTGAAAAAAGCTATTATCTGTAAAAAAAAGAAGAAGAAAAATATTATAGTCGAATATGCCATCGTAACAAAAGAAGGTATTCCAGAAGAAAGGAAAAAGGTGAACAATAGTCAAGTTTTTGGCCCTTCCAATATTATAAATGCTCATGTTAAGCATTGTTCAGCATTCTGGCAATGCTGAACAATGCTCGTGTTAAGCATTGATCAAAAAAAATAAAAAGCATTCCGGCAATGCTAGTTTCTTTATGTATGTTTTACCTGGCTAAATTGGGGCCTATGGTGATTAATTGGGGCCTATGGATTTCTTCATCCACCCAATAGAGAATGATAAGGGGTGTCTAAAGTGTATTAAAATACTAGATTACCCTTGTACATTCTTAATAATTCCTAAAACAAATTCTTAAATCTTAATCATTTCTATTAACAATCCTCAATCAAAAATTAAAACCCAACTCATCAAAATAAAAAACTAAAACTTAATCACAAACAACAATTCAATTCTCTATTTTTTGGTTTTTGAAAAAAAAAAATCGGCGACAAACAAGTTCGAGTGATTGAGTTAACTCCCTTTAATCCGTTCCTTTAGAGAAACTCAACAATGATTTAACCATGAATCTCTGAAATTTCTTCATCTAACTTTCTGAAAAATCAACCCAGAATGGATTATGTGTGCCCTAGAATAAACCGATTGTAGTTGATGTTGCCAGGAATCGGTTTTTGGTGTACACATACATAAACCGATTCTGGATTGATGTGATGAACATCAACCACAATCGGTTTATGCTAATGCACACATAAACCGATTCTGAGTCCAAGTTTGGATTTGTAGAGAAATCAAGAATCGGTCTTTATGTGCCTCACATATAAACCGATTATGTGAAATATCAAGTTTTTTGTATGTTTTTTTTTTTGCTAGAATCGGATCATGTGAATGTCCACATAAACCGATTGTATAACATTTGATTTCTTAAGTGCAAGAATCGCTCCATGTGGTTTGTATAACATCCTCCGATTGTTAACAGTCTTATGGCTTACTCGATCATAGAATGACTATTATCTCATATTCATTCTGAAATCCAAGTGATGTACTCGAACTCAAAATGAGTATAAATTTATTAAAAATAAATAATTCAAGTGATGTACTCGAACTGAAAATGAGTATACATTTATAAAAAAAATTACCCGACCTGAAAATGAGTATAGCTTATACTCGTTCTGAGAATGTGAGTATGCTGGTTTATACTCGTTCTGAGAATGAGTATGATTTTGAAATAGAGTATGACTCATGCTCGATCTGAAAATGATTTTGTTTGATGTTTTTCAACATATAATCGGTTGATATTCATGTCCATATAGACCGATTCTGGGCGAAAGCATTTTTTTTTATTGTAAGCCTAATCAAAAACCGATTGTAATAATCGGATTTTAATTATACGTATGTTAACCGATTCTTGGTGCGCTTCGTGAATATCAACCCAGAATCGGTTCATGAGGGCATGAACGTATACCGATTATGGGTTGAAATTTTTTAAAAAAAAACAAACAAATTTTTTACATATTTTGATGATGATGAAAGATTAGTTGATTTCTAGGTTAACATGATTAAACACCAATTAATTACCCGATTAGCACTAATTAATCAGGGGTAAATTAATCATTATGTAAAATAGTTGGATAAGGGGTTTCTCATTTTACTTCACGGTGACCCTTTTTTGTCCTGTAGCCATAGGCCCCAATTAATCCTTATAAGCCCCAATTAATCCTTGTAGGCCCCAATTTAGCGAGGATTTTTTAGTACTTCCTCCGTCCCACTATTAGATGACCTATTTGGTTTAAAATTTTGTCCCACCATTAGTTGACCTATCTCATTAAGCAAGAGGATATTTCTAAAATTATCCTTTTGATTGGTTATCGTTATCATAAGAAATATGTATAATTTGATATTCATGTTTATATTCGTTGCATAGGTATTTTAAAATGATTTTCAACCGTAAAAAATTTACGAAAATATGTGGCATAGTTTGAGAGAGAAATGATTTCTAAATTTAACAAGTTATTATTCATAAGGGTATAATTGTAAAAAATATTTAAAAACACTCATTTCATTCCTTGCCTTAAGAATTGTGAAAAGTTTAACTAGGTCATTAAATAGTGGGACGGAGGAAGTATATCTTTTCATTAGAAATGCTAGCTAAAGATGATAGCTGCTACGAGGGTATCCAATTCCATTTACTTGTGATACATTACAGGGAAACGAGGGATGCTCGTACAAGTTCATAATCGTTTGGACTAACCCTCCAGCTCAGGAACACCCAACAAGTAAAAATAATAAAAAAAAGTCTTTTGGCAAATTGCCAACCCCAACCCATCCACAGGGAAGGGGGTCCCGCTAAAACAGTAAATTTAGGTGCATGTCGGTTCGAAAACAGAACGTTGTAATGTTCGAGGAGACGGTTACAACTAAATAACCAACTCAAAATGAACCTAGTATCGCTTTTCTGGGAAGTCGCTGTATTTCGTTTTCTTCCTCGTTCTGTCTTTCATCCCACTTGACCTGACCGAATACGTAAGCACTGAGGTGTAGAACTATTCCACAAATCTCATTTCACTGGAGTTTGCTCTAATATCTCACGATTGCTAAAGGCTGATACCACTTCTGCTAGGGGCGGGTACCAATCCAGGATCCAACGGCTAAGATTGCTTTGTCCTTAAACCCTCCCAAAAGCAAATCAAGAAGCAATCATGTAATATCTAGCTTTGTCCAAAAAAAATTGATAAGAATACTAAAACAAAAAAAATCCGTTATAACATTGAATGTTGGAGGACAAACGGCTCCAACAAACGGCTCTTAGTGTGATTAATTTGGGCCTACGACTACAAGATAAAAAAGAATAATTTGAAGTAAAATGGATAACCTCTTATCCAATTATTTTACTAAATGGCAAAACTACCCCTAATTGATTAGTGCTAATTTGGGTGATTAAATGATGTTTAATCAAGTTAACCCTGAAATCAACTACCATTAATTCATCATCAAAACTTGAAAAAAATTATTTATTTTTTTCCAAAACTCGATCCAGAATCGGTTGATGTTAGTGCAGTTGTAAACCGATTTTGGGTTGAGTTTTTTCAAAGAATGAAGTAAACCCAGAATCGGTTTTTTTCAATACCAAAATAAACCGATTGTTGTAATCGGTGTTTATATATACCCACATAAACCGATTATACCTTACTTTCAGAAACAAGATATTCATTACATAGTTTAGGAAATTAGCGCATTGCATATATGGGATAGGATTCAGTATGGGTATTCTAGAATTTGACACATCAAATGTTCGTCAATGAACCTCCGAGCACGTCGATACAACGTCGTATATTCTTTGTGGTGAATGAACTTAGTTTACCCATTACGAATTCTCCATAGCCCATTGAAACGTTCCAGCTGAAATCAGTGAATTCTTAAATGTTAGTATGCGAACTTTTAACGATGACATAGTATAAATATTATCGGATTACTCACTTTTTCTCTAAGAGGAGCTTGTGAATGATGTTGGTACACCATATTTCTAACTTTAACATACTCTCACATTGCACTTTTTATGTAGTTGAATCGGAATGCCAAGTCTCTCCATTTGCGGTTATTAAGATTCCCGGTACGCCCTTAAAAGAACTCTTTAACTCTCTTCCAAAACATTGAATAGATTTCATTAGGACGTTCACGGAACGTATTAGCAAACGATTTAACGAGACACAAATCTTCATACGGTTCCCAATCCATTTTCTAGGCTAAGTATGTGATGTGGGAGTGGCTCAAAGAGGTTGTCTTTATATAAATAAAGACTCAACGACTATTTTTTTTCAAATTTAATTCAAACAATCGGGTTTTAGGTATGTTCACATAGTCCGATTGCGTCCTTGCAAAAACATAAAAATTGTGCCTATCAATAATCGGATTTTAATGTTGCACATGTAATCCGATTCTTGGAAAAAAAAAGTTACAGAAGAATTGCCACTTTTCCTTGCCAAGAATCGGATTATATGTGATGCCAACATAGACCGATTATAAAGGTTGTGTCAAATTCGGCCTCTCAATAATCAGATTTTAATATGTCACTTGTAATCCGATTACTGGCAAAAATAGATACATGAACATTGTCACTTTTCCTCACTAGAATCAGATTATATTGGATGCCCACATAAACCGATTATAAAACTCTGGATTTTTTTGTTTTATCAGAATCGGACTTTCAAAGTATCCTTACAAACCGATTATGAAAACTTAAAAACCAGGTGAACACAATTTTCAGAATCGGTCTATATGGTGCAACTTCAAAACCCGATTCTGAAATTGTACCCCTTGAGAATTGTCCGAATCGGATTTTATATAGGTACATGTAAATCGATTGTGGCAGAAAAAACTTACAGAATCATGCATTTTTTGCACACAAACATTATAGTTGGTTCTTTTGTCGCGTCTTATACAAACACAAACAATTTTCAAAATAAACCAGATTCAGTCATTCATAAACTAGGAATATAACCAAACATAATTCGATAATAAGTTTAAGACATAAGTTTTGACACCATAATTATCCATAGTTAAAGATATAAGTTTCAAACCATTCATTCATCAACATCCCCACCACGACCACCTCGTCCTTGTTTAGCAGTTGGGCCGCTACTCGATGCACCTTCAGAATACTTTTTTTTTGGGGGGGGGGGGGGGGGCTCTTCCTCTTTTTCTTTGGCTCCCGCTTCTACATCTTCGAGACTGTTCAATTCATCAATCAACTTTTCATTGGCCTTCACATTTTTCCCTCGCCTGATTTCTAGCTGTGCTTAGGATATTAAGTGCCCGATTCGTCTTCTCTGTTTCCATTTTAAACAACAAACATTAAACAAATAATGCTAAAACAATTAACATAACCGTAATTGAGAAATAATACGCACCAGGAATTCGAGAGTTGTATCTTTGTCCTCTATCCGGGTCCTCTCATTTACTCGTATCACTCGAGTATGCGAAATATTGAGGTACCACGGCATGTAACCCGGAATTGCCTCATCATCTGTTTTCAATCGACCATCCATGGCATATCCGTTGAACCTTCTTTCATCCCAATATGTACATGATGGTAAAGGGTCATGAACAATATCAATATCATTATCATATGACTTGGTTTTCTTCACATCGATTTTAAACTTCTTGTGCTCCTGTGGGATTTTTTGTATGTATCCGCATTGTCTTGCGACTCTCGTCGGATTGTACATTACATATCCTCTTGGGTGAAACAAAGGCCCAAAATAACGAGTTTTATCTTGGCACCTAACCATCTTTCCTTTTCCTTTGGCCAAACCCCCCTTGTAAGGGTCAAAGACAACATCTTTCGTCGTCAAGTTGTCCAACTGGCATCTCAACTTCAGATAAACCGCATCTTGGTCCTTTTCCTTACTCCTATAGATGTACATGTCTCCATAAAAGTTACCGTCCCATTCCTTGTTCTCAAAATCCCTTGCAGCAAATATTGGGAAGTGCAAATATATCCACGCCTGCAGAGAAGCCATATTCCCTCCGATTTGGTTCCTGTCAGCCGTGAAAGCCTTTCTCAACTCGTTCAACGAGTGTGCAAGGATGGCAGTGCCCAAGAGTATTCGTGGATCTTGTCAAATGGTTGCAACAGCTGAATAAAGTTGGCGTTCACATGGGCACCGGAAACGTCGGGAAAGATAACAGATCCCAGGACGTAGAGGACATACGCATTGGTCGTGGCGAAGATACGTTATTTGGTCACATCTTTTCCCTCAGGATGAAGTTTCTTTGTTCTACGGAAGAGTGCCCTCATCTTCGAGAGATGGAATATCCTCTGCTTATATTTGCCTACTAGCATCTGTGAATTGGTCATCTCCTCATCCCATTGGAACAGTTCCTTGGTTAACACGTAAATTTGTCCCACTCAAGATCTTGCGCGTACGCTTCATGCTTCACGGCTTTATCATCTATGCTTAGCCCCGTAATGAACTTCGCATCATATGGAGTTATCGTCATTTCGCCAAACGGAAGATGCAAAGTATCCGTTTCCCCGTAATATCTCTCGGCAAAGGCGGAACAAAGAGGTTTGTCATAACCAAGATCCAAATTCTCGACCGCAGGCAACATCCCCGTAGATTTGACTAGTTGGACTACTTCATCAACTTCTCCAATGGTTGATTCCATTCCTTACAGTGGCCAATTCTTCATCATACTCCATGACGTTCCTGGATTCATACGATGAACGACATCCCTGTGATCCTATAAAACAAAACAAAACCGATGGACAATAATCAAAACACTACACAGATAATAAGTTTTATATTAAATAGCTAGCATAAGGTTTAGGTAGTTACTATGGTATGTCAGACGACCGCGGCACAACTCTCTTTGTATCCCCATAACACCCGTCCTCCATCACCGGGTAACCCTTTCACAGGATCATTAGGGCCGCGAGGAAACATCTTCTCCGGGTCGGGCATGTGGTCCCCTTTCTTCTTCTTTGGACTATCTTTCTTACCATATGTCTTACCTTATTCTTGAGCGTCTCCTCCTTGGACTTGTTCTTCAACTTCTCCTATCTCTATATCATCCTCAAACTCACTTTCTTCTTCATCATCCTCATCCTCACTTTCTTTTCTATCACCTTCCTTGCCACCACTTTCTTTTCCATCACCTTCCTTGCCACCACTTTCTTCTTCATCACCTTCCTTGCCACCAATTTCTTCTTCATTCATCTCCTCCTCATCACTTTCTTCTTCAACAACTTCTCTATCACCACCTCCTTCTTCAGTAGGTGTATCAGAATCAGATTCTTCTTGTGCTGGTTGATCCGCTTGAGGTGGTGGGTCATTGATGTGGATCGCTTTGGCTTTACTCCCCGAGCCCTTTCGGTGGGAAGCATTTAAATTTTGACCACCCTCTCGACGAGGTCTCAAACTCTGAGGAGCATCCAAATCATTTTTCCTCTTATATTTTTTTTCCGGCTTGACGTTGTTGCTTGCCCTTGTTTGGCCTATAAAGTACGGAGATAAGCGACAAACAACAATGGAATTCAATGCATATTTTTGAATTCAAGGTTTACAATCGGTTTACTCGATATACATATAAAGACCGATTCCCAACATAACACATCTACAATCAGTTTATATAAGTGTTAATGTAATCCGATTCTAACAAAAAAAAGTTACAGAAACATTGTGCATTCTTTCTTACAACAATCGGTTTACTCGATACTATTATAAAACCCGATTGTAACATTACAATCAACAATCGGATTTTATATATGCCGATGAAAACCGATTATGGCTAAGCAGTGGCTACACAATCGGGCTATGTGGACACATGTGTAATCCGATTCTAACGAAATAAAGTTACAGAAAAACGGTTATCCCTACGGTTACATAATAGGTCTATGTTGGTATTAACATTGACTGATTATGGTTCGAATTTTTCGAACCAGAAAACACATGCAGCACAATCGGGGTATATGGGCATGAACAACAACCGATTACTAACACAATCGGTTCAAATGTACACTAACATCATCCGATTCTGGTAAACCCAGAAAATTTTGATTTCAAAATTATCGATTTTTGAGCGATTGCATGTTACTAAAACCTAGTTTAGAGGATTGGGTTGATAGAAAAGTACCTGATTCGTCCCATTTCCTCCTCTTGTGCGATCAAAGATGGCTCAACTTCCTCAACCGTTTTCTTGGTTTTGTTTGAATTGCTTCAACAATCCCGGGATTATCCTCACTAGGAAATTTCCTGTTAGTAGGATGCTTCACTCGCGTTGGTTTCGACGACATTTTATAGAAAAAAGAAACAATTAATCGTTTTTGGATCGTCGATAATCGACGATGTTTTGATTTCAAAAAAATGAAAAAAGAGGGAGAAGAAGAAGAAGAAGAAGAAGAAGAAGAAGAAGAAGAAGAAGAAGAAGAGAAGACTCGGTTTACGAGGAGATGTAAATGAAAATCTGATTTTATTTTAAATTTTATTATTAAAAGTTAATGGGTAAATTGGTAGTATTAATATTTTTAGGGGGTAAATTGGTAGTTTCAGCAAATTTAGGCACCCTTCTCATTTCCTATTAGATAGCTGAAGTAATTCATAGGCCCAAATTAATCACAGTAGGCCCCAATTTAGCCAGTTTTTCAGTTTTTTTTTTGTTTTTTTTTGTTTTTTTTTGTTTTTGTTGCACATCACAGTTGAAACTTGAATTGTTACCCTTGATGGCAACTGGATGTAAAATCTTGACTCACCTAGTGACAATAATTTGATAATTTGGAAAAATGTAATTAAGCCACCAATTCTTATGGTAGGACACTCGTATCAAGTGACATGACAAAAGAACACTAGTTTGAAGTGTTAATGTTGGTGGATGTCTCCTTCGTGTTGGCATTTCCTGGTTTCGATCGTTTGTGCCTGTTTATTTTTGATGTTAGGTTCAGGATGGGTTTTTTTTTTATCTTTGCATTAGTTTCGGTATTCTGCTTAGTTTCAAAGCAAGAGTTTTTATCGAGTTGGGTTGATGCCGACGAGTTGGGGCTTTGGAAGATTTTATCAGTTGGTATTAACAAATGAAGACTTCATAGGATATTCTTGATTTGTGTTTGGCAAGAAAATCAGAGGGGATGCTTGTTTTGGATCATATGGTTTGGAAAGAAGCACTTTTATTAGGAAGATGTAATTTCATAATGAAGAATGGGACCTTACAGAGAAAATTTATGAACTAAGTGTAAATGCGCCAAGTAAATTGCAGTACATATTGTGTTAATCAACAATGACGGTCAATCTATCATAGGAAGCAGCACAAGCAGCAACACCAACTGCAGCAACACTGTCTACAGGGACACCATGAACTTGTTTCAATACCCGGTATCACAACTATGAGCAACGAACTTTAATTTGTGTGCTTTCTGGGCTGGTGGACTATCCACTATTTCTACTGACAACAACTTATATTTCGGTTTGTTTTTACTTTTGCTTTTGTTCATCTGTTAGATTTTAGTGAATTTAGTGTATTAGACTCTTTAGTCCTTGTCGTTGTAATCCAGCTGGAGTCTGTAATTTTGTTTGTTTCTTAGTCGCAGTTTTAGTAGTCTTTGTATTAGCTTTAGCACTTCTAGGGGGAGAGATCAAAATCAATTTTTAGAAAGCTTTCAGAAACCTCTATAATAGCAATTTAGCATTTTAGTGCTAATCCTTCAAGGGCGGAGATTGGATTCTACCTCAAGAGTCAATCAACTCATTTTGAAGTTATGGATCGAGCCGAAAAACAAAGGATTAAACAGATATCAGTCGGGCAACTCACCGCAGCATCAAGATACAAAAGCATGGCTAGCAACTTTAATCACTTGCGTCGAACACATCTACCACCATCTGAGTTCCTACGGACACTTTCGTGTCCATCAACAGTACATCTTTTCTTGTGGAAAGCATTGACCGAAGGCCTTTTGACCTTCGACACCAGCATCCGCCCCCGATGCAACTTCGATTTGAAAATCGCTATTCTACTCCAGTATCATGTTACTGTAGGTTCATGGCTTCTATCTTTAATTGTAATTGATAAATCTTGGGGTATTATATACCCTCTTGTAACCGTCCCTTAGTAGTTTAATAAATTTTAAAAAAAAAAAAAAAAAAAAAAAAAAAAAAAAAAATTGTAGCTATCCACTGTGGTTGGTGTCTAAAGTAAACTATCTCAGCATGTAAATTCTAATTTTCCTAGCTATTGAGTGTACTCTTTTCTTTTTAAAGTGAGGAGGAAAATTGCCATCACAAACCTAACTAAGACATATATGTAGTACTGTCACAAGCAAACCTAGCTTAAGCTGTCAAGCACCCAGTATAACTAGCTCTTTCCAAAAAAAAAAAAAAAATTGTAACAAACACTGTAAAAAAAAAAGTCAAGTTTACCAAAAACGACCATCTCTGAAGAGTCGCTATTTGTCATTTTGTCTAAGCCTAGTAAATAGTTCCGAAATGATGGTAATTTCTCGGTCTGGTCAGAAGAGGTAGCTTTTTGTTTCATTGTTGGTGGCGGGCGGTTAGTTCTTTGGTATCTTGATGATAACGTTTTGGTTTTGTTCCTTGATCTTTCATGGCCGTAGTCTGAAGAAACGGTTGCAACCCAATAACTGCTCGAAAATGAACCGCAAAGCACTTTCTTTCTACTTTCTCCCACTTGACTTGATCGACAACGTAAGCGCTGAGGTGTGTAACTATGCATATGCGCTCATTACTTGTCCTCAATGCAGTGCGCCCCACCTCTTCACTATTGTGGCTTGCTTGGAGTGCTGAAATTGGTCTAATCTGAACAATAAAAGCTCAAAAATTTGTATCGCTGATTTTTTGTTAATCCATTAATTGATACTTGATTTAGAGTTGGATATCAATACCTGGATACAAAATTTTCATTACGGTCGTCATCAAGATTGAAGTTTGTCAAAATTTTCTTCTTGATAAGATTTTGCCAAAGCGGTACTGACGAGTTTAACAGCTATCAGACTTGGTTGTGGGGTTGTGATTACGGGATTCAGGCACACCACTCTCTCATATAGGAGGAGCATTCTGCATTTTCCCATTCAATAAAAAATAGACACACAGTTGGCATCAATTTTACTGTTGAAAGCCATTCTGTACCATATGGGCCTAACTCAAATCTAGCTGGGCTTGGCATTCCTATCCCATCCAAAAAATGAACCGTTTTTTGGGGACCAGCCTTTTTTTGAGGGGACCATGGTTTTATTTTGGGTAAAGACATTAGAAGTAATTCTAGGTCACCCCATATCTAGTTATTTATTTAATACCTAATCTACCCTCTTAATTAATTTTAGGTTATGATTAGTGAAATGATTTAGTTAAAAACAATTAGTGAGATTAAATTAAAAGATGGGTTTATTATTAGTTGAGTAGAATTATTGTGAGAGTATAGTTAGAGAAGATGAAGGAGAAAAACATGAAAAATAAATTTTTTTTTCTCCAATTCACCCCCTTTGAGTATTTAAATAATGGATTTTACCAACCACAACCGGAGGAAGAGTATTTGGGTGAACAAGTATGTTCCAAACTTAGATAATGTATGTTGAATTGGTAAAAACTTCCCCAAAAATGTAAAATTTTGAACTGGATTTTGAACAGTTCGGTTATTTTATATGAAGAACAAGTAACAGAACTCATATGAAGGTGTAGTTCGGTTGCTTTGTGAGGATGAACAAGTAACCGAACTCATCTGAATGTGTAGTTCGGTTGCCTTGGGAGATAAACAAGTAACAGAACTAGTTTGAAGGTGTAGTTCGGTTGCTTGATCCAAACACGCAGTTACCGAACTCCATATTAATGGAAGCTCGACATGCGGCATTATGTTCGGTTGGTTCGCAACTAACCGAACTTTACGTACAAATAAATTTTAACCAAGTGTATAAGGTTCGGTTGGTTATAGCATGCTTTTGCGATCCAACCGAACTAAGTTTAATAAGTTCGGTTGTTTCGCAAACTTGAGATCAATTGCACAACCAACCGAACTTAACAAACAAAAATTTCTTATGTTTTTAACCGTAGAGTTCGGTTACATGGAAGTTTTAAGATTTTTGCGAAATAACCGAACAAAGTTGATAGAGTTCGGTTATAAAAAGAAATAAAAATAATGGGAAAAACAGTAAGGTTCGGTTACATGGCAACCTTTTTTCTTATGTTTTTAACCCTAGAGTTCGGTTACATGGCAGTTTTATACATTTATGCGAAACAACTGAACTCGTCGGTTCGGTAATATAGTTATAAAGCATATAGAACCGAACTCATTCGAAGGTGTAGTTCGGTTGCTTTGTGAGGATGAACAAGTAACCGAACTCATCTGAATGTGTAGTTTGGTTGCCTTATGAGATGAACAAAGTAACCGAACTCAACACTGTAACCTCCATTAAACCTCTCCACAACTTCCATTTTCAACTCATTTTGATGATTACTTCTCATTTTTTCAACCAAAAACAAACGACAAGTAATGGGTTTGTGAGAATATCTTTGCTAAAGATTTAAATTAAGCTATATATATATAGAGGTGGTGGTGGTTGTTGGTGGTGGTGGTAATCGGTGGTTGGTGGTGGTGATAATCATAGGTGGTGGTGGTGGTGGGAGGAGGTGGTGGTGGTAATCGGCGACGGTGGGCGGTGGTGATGGTCGGAGGTGGTGGTGGTAGTAATCGGCGGTGATGGGCGGTGGTGGTGGGAGGAGGTGGTGGTTATATATAGAGTGAGAGAGAGGTGGTTATTAGGTTGGTTTTAAATTAAATTAGGTTAAGGATAGGTTAGTAATTTCAATGCATTAGGACACCCCTTATAACTAGAGGGAAGGTGGCCTAATAAGACCATGGTCCCCTCAAAAAAACCATGGTCCCCAAAAAATGGTTCAAAAAATTTCTATTCTTATATTCCAATAATAAAATCGAGTTTTGAAGCATACACAAAACTAACCATATTCTAGGAATGGTGATATAAGGATATCCTACAGCTAGGTAAATTACTTGGTTACCATTGATTAGTTTATTTACTGTTTGTTCATTTACCTTCTTCTTCTCCTTCTTTTAAAAAATATATATATTCGGTGTTCTTCGGATATAAAGAATATCAAGAGATTATTCATTCGATGACCGCCGACTGATTCAAGAAAAAAACTAGGATAGCTGAACATAGTGTTGTTCTTTATAAAGTGAAGTTCGCTTATTATTTTCGTGTTTCATTATCATCCAAACTGTTCATCAGCACCTTCAGAATGAAAAACAACGAACAATTTAACTAATAGTTTGTTTAAATTGTCGTCCTAATTTCTCAAGTTCGACTGATTTTTATTTTTATGTTCTAGCTAGATCTTGAGTGTTTAATAATAAAGTATAAAGGATAAGCACAAATTTGCCATTCTGAAAAGTTAATGGATAAGAGACTTTGTCCTTCTACTATTCAATGATCCTATTTTAACTTATTCAGTAGTACACAAAAGATTTGTACATGCCCCAAAATATGGTCCAATACCAAAGTTCACTAATAAATAATTGAATGTCAACCCTACACCCATGATGGTTCTAGGTTTTCCTTCCAAAATAAAGAAATAAATAAGAAAGTTAGTTGGTTCATGTAGAATATATTTTATTTGTTCATTCTGAAGCAAAAAAAAAAGTTACATTAAAGAAAAAATTAGTATGTACAATACAGAAGGGTTCAATGACTTACATTAAAAATAAACAACAGTCTTTCGATTAAACAAAATTGACCTAACATCAATTTTTTTAAAAGTTTCCATCGCATATAAGCAAAAAAACGATATATATTGCTGAATATGCAATACTTTCTCAGACACAATCCAATACTTAGCACCAAAAGCTCTACAACAATATGAATATTTTCCAACATATCCTTACACGAGCCTTGTAGCTTATACTTAGGCCAAACTTCAAAAAGACCAAGAAAGTTGTAGGTGTTTATACATAAAACATATAAATAGGTAAATGTGAGATTTAGGGTTATGAGTTGAAGTCTCAATGAATTGCAGAATTTTGGTTACGAATAGTCCTCTCACCTAAACCTAATTTATGGTCGTTCAAAGATTTATTTAATCACAAGTATAGGGGAATCATGATTAGTCTTGGTGGGGTGGGACGCAGAAAGAAATAGAGATCAGAGTAATTCTTAGTTGTAAAAGAAAATAAACATATTTATAATGATAAGGTGATACGATAAGCATCTCTTTCGTGATCATAGGAACAACTGACGATAGATCGATGATATAATACCGATTTATGTGCACAATATTTATTGATTCCCGTTGTTTGAGCATCGCTCAGTCGAACTCGCAAGTTTTGATATATCAAGCTTGTTGTCAACGTTAGATGCACAAAACTATCACTACACCAAAACATCCGATTTGCGACGGATATAGATGTTGCAATGAATTTCACCAACGCGTATATCTGTTGGGAATATGGCGTAGCAAATATTTTTGCAACGTGAAAATCCGTTGGGAAAAATAATTTGTGCAACGCATAAAAACGTTGGTCAAATAGTTTACCAACGTTTTTTGAGCAACGGATTCTTTAATTTGTGCAACGGTTACAATAATTTAGGCAACGTATTACTTTAATTTGAGCAACACTTATATACGTTGCAAACCTTTTACAGGTGAAAAAAAATAAATTTTGACGATAATTCCAAATAAAAAAAAAAAAAATTCCGACTATAATTCCCACAGATTTCTGCACCTTAATATATATTTTGAACCTTCATAAACCATTGTCGAACAATTAGGATATGAGCATATAGTTAGTCATCACAATATATCAAGATAGACAATGAGAACAAAAAAACTTAATAAATAAATAAAAATATGTATATTTTAAATTCCTGTATTCAACCTTTATTATAAGACTGGGTATAGAATCAACCAGACAAAAAATAGAATCAACATGGCAAAGCATGGGTTTACGACTTGCATTAATATAATAATCTTGCACGATAGCAAAATTAGCTATGGATTAAGAATATTGTGTCTACTTAACCATTAAACATTGTAGTAAACAAGGTGTTTGCAAGTTATTACATTTATGGTATCCAATAACCACAAGTTTCAAAAGTCACCTTCACAACTGAATCTTACTTTACCAATACGAAAACTAGAAGCAAAGTGAAGAACAGTACATGGAACAGATAATACATGAGAGAATAAGTGACTAAGTTCTTACTTATTGCCCGAGTTTACTCGAATAGGGTGAAGATTTCCTGTTGCAGAGACTCCATTTACCACTTGACATCTAGAAAGACCAGAATTCATGGCATGGAGATGTGGTGACCCGACAACGACATTGGTGGTGGTTGTAAAACAGGGTACCCCATAGGTAACTAGACAGCATATGCCTCCTAAAACAAGACAATGACAGCATTGGTAAATAAATGCAAAGAAACAAAACAGGAAAACGAGAAAAAAGAATAAAATCTAAAACGATTTGTTTCTTATGAGTTTAAAAGAATAAGCTAATTGTTCCATGAATATCTAGCATTCACATGATAAGGAATGTATTTCATACACCAAGTGTAGTAACATACCAGTAGTCCCACGTAGTAAGCTAATTGCATACATAGCACAATAAGAACAGGGCATGAGTTAGCATCGATTCTGTAACCCAATCAGAATTTCATATTTCCAAGTCCCATAAGTGAAAAACAACTTACTTAGTGGCATATTCTAAATGCCCAGCTGAAGGTGTTATACCCACCACGCAAAGGAAGAATTCCCAAACCTGACACCACATAAACAATTAAATCTCTGCAAAAAGCAGTTATAGGATTAAGATCTACTGTGACTGCTTAAAAACTGAACTTAGGTGGCATCGTCTACCTCTCGCACATAGAATAAGGTTGGTGGATGATGATTGTGAAGAAACTAGTGGTTTGAAATGCTTACAACTGCAATTTCTACATAGAGTAAGTTGTTAGTGACTTATGATTTTGGAGAAACTCTTCCTCGACCGAGCAACTGAAAAATAACCGACTCGACTCACTACGTACACTAATCACGCAATCTGCATATTCGAGTCAAGCGAAAAAGAATAAAGATGCGAGTAGAGTACGAACACGCAATCAACAAATAAGACGAAGAAGGTTTAGCTTACCTGTTTTCTTGTTTGAACATATTGTGAAAAGTGTGTACAAAGGTGGATCTTCCAGATTCACTACTCAAAAGGGTGTAAGCGCCACCTGTTTTCAAACTACCCGTTTCCTTCGAAGTATCAATCCTAGCCATTGACGGGCCCTTGTAAAATAGTCCTGGGATCTTCACCAATACAACTACCAGAACCCATGTCATTAATGACCATCGAACCAAGAACCATTGAGCCATTTTGCGAACCACCACGTACCAATAAATTCATCCTATCCCTAGCTTCCAGTTTTTGCAAACATCCACAATCACTATCATTCATCACTGTAGACCAACGGCTTCAGCTCCTCTTCTTGGCTATATAACCCTTAGCACCTTCTTAATAAACCCCTGACTGCAACCACGTCTATGGATTTCCCTTTAAGCTTCAAAATTCAATCCACTTGACCTACACCTTGAGCTACAACCATCACACATACTCGTGGCGATTGACCCAAATAACCCACAGAATCCATGGCATTAACAGCTTATCTTGACTGATTTTTAGCTCTTAAATCTTCACAGCCAAACTTGATTAAACCACCACTCATTCGTACCATTACCACCAACTTCATCATTTCAAACATCAACAAATTTAACCCCATATTTGCTGTAAACTTCTACCGAATCTCCTCTTCCTTCTCAACTGAGTTTCTAGCCACAAACTTGCTTAAATCAGTTGTAGACTTGTACCACTTCTTGCAGTTTCATCTTAGTCTCGAACTTTGTCAATAACCCTTGAAACTCAATTTTACCATTATCACCAGTTTCATCATTTCAAACATCAACAAATTCAACCCCATATTTGTTGTAGACTTCTACCAAATCTTGTCTTCCTTCTCAACTGAGTTTCCAGCCACAACCTGGCTTAAATCAGCTGTAGACTTGTACCACTTCTTGCATCTTCGTCTTGGTCTCTGAACTTTGTCAATAACCCTTCGAAACTCTCTCTAAAAACCCACAGCAAACACCTCCTGCTATTTCATCACAGATTCATAAGAACTCCAGTTTCTACTCTTGATACCTGCAAACAACCATACAAAAATTCAATCACAGCGACGTCATATTTCAGCTGAAATTGAGCTCAAGAAATTGACCCATATCTCCTCCAATTCGAACCTCTTTGCCTCTATTGGCGAATTCATTGCATACCCAAATATTCCAAGCAAAAGCAGCTCCAAATTGAACCCATTTCGGCCCCAAACTCGAGCTCAAAACCACCACAGCACAGCCACTTCTCCTTGCCCATTTCTTTATCTTCAGAAATCATTCATAAACACTTAAAATACACAAACAAAAATGGACAACAATATCAAGATAAATTTTAACGTGCATAAAAAGGCATTTGATTTATCAGTACACTTTCTTTAACTCACCAACCTAATATTTTGATGGCCTTTGCCATTTTCTCAACTCCTTCTGGACCATCAACAGGAGAAGATGTGTACCCAAATATCACAGTACCCAGTTTCCTCAAAAGTTTTGCTCAGTTACAGAATGATGTTCAGTATCAATCAGATTAAAAGGGTCTTCAACATTAGGTCGTTTGCATTCACAACCCAATTTATCTGTATCTTGACCTGATCCAGTAAAAGCTATGCCAAAGTTAACAGGAAATCAGTTCAAGCTTCAACTGATTTTGAAATTGACATAGATAAAAAACAAAAAGAAACAAACGAGTATTCTCCAAGTTAATCATGTCATGTGTCTTTGTCGGGCTTGGTAGAATCCTCCCTTTGTTATTTCTCATAGTAAGATCAACTCCACAGGACCACTTCATATTCACTCACCATACTGCACCATCTCTGATTCGTTCCATTACATTGACACATTATAATTCAAAATGGAGAACCCAGGCAGACAATTGAGGATCAAATTGAAAACCCAAGCAAACTAATGTAAACGAAATTGAAACATAATTAACCACCCAACAAAAGTAATAAAGAAAAAGATGAAATTTACCTTTTGTGAAGAGGATTTACAAAATCACCCGACCAATTTCGAGAGAGAAGAAATCAAGCTATTGCCTATGGACATGATTTTCACACACAAATTTTTAAACCAAACTCATTGAAATAGAAATCAAACTAACAAAACCGAACTTCTCATTCGGTACCCCATGAATCACCATCAAATCCGCCATTACTTAAACCTAAAAATCAAACAAACCCCAAATCAAAATCAAGAAAAACACAAATGAAAAACCCAAATCAAACCCTAAATCACAAAATGGATCTGAACAAGAAACAACTAGTAACTTAAAGTAATAAAGAAATCAAAAACATAACTTTAAAACCCTATAAAATCAAAGAAACTCACCGATTTGGTCCAAATCCAGGGTTTGTAACAGTACGAAGGGATAAACAGTTGTACTAATTCAATGAAACTCACCCAAATCCATAAATATTCTGAGAGGATGTTAGTAGAAGTGAGGTTTCTTTGATTCTAGAAAGAGAAGTTCCGGAGAAAGAATGGAACTTGGAGAAATCGAAGTGATTGTCTCAGTGCAATCTGATACATGGGTTTTGATTTGAGATGGGTTATGATTAGTCTTTGATCTGTGAGAGATGAGATTATATCAATGAGATTTTCAGGAGCGAGAGTAAGAGGAAGATAAGAAACGGAGTGTAGGAGGAAGATAAGAAAAAAAAAAAAAAAAATAGTAAGTATATAAAAATCCTTGAAAATAACACTATTTAGAACAGCCGTAGGATCACAAACTATATCAACGGTGCACAAATTACGTTATATTATCATGAGTTAATTTATAAATGGTGCAACAGATATTTTATTGTGCAACGTATATTTCCGTTGCTCTGTCTGCAACTCTTATATCCGTTGCACATCAAAAAATTCTTGCGTTGCAAAAACCAGGATTTGGTGTAGTGTATATCTTGATTTCTAGTCTATTAAAATTAAGTTTCGGACTAAGATTTGAGCATGATAGTTGAGTATCATATATCACTGATTATAAGTTTTAAGAAGAACAAATGAAGACATTTGCGAGAACTTCATCAACAAAGAGGTATGTGAAGACTGGTTTATCCTATTTACTCATCGTATATGCCATTTCATCTTATGAGACGTTGTCATATGATTTTAGTATATTTGATATTGCAAAGAATAAATTTTGAAATCAAGTCTGTCTTGGTTATACCCTCGAAATATGATTCAAGCAATGGATGTCCATAGATCCTTAGAAATCTTAGTTAGATCAATTTATTATTCACAAACTATATTGCTTAAAGATGATCATTGGAAATTTACCAAAAAATAGTGCATATTGTTGTTGATGGTGGTTTTTAACTTAGGGTTAAAATCGTAAAACTGTACAAATGACATGACGTCACTATGACCATTAGCACATTTATTGAATCGATCAGCATGACTACGCAAGAATTACCGGGGTACTTTTATTTTTTTTTACATGGGTCATGTTCCACGGCAGAACCCTTAACATTGCCCGACATCATCTATGCCAAACCCTAATTCTCATGCTACCTCGCCAAGGCATGCCAACCATGCCAGCTGCACCACTGTGCCAATGGCAAACCATACCAGCCACATCTCCGCGCCAAGGCATGCCAACCATGCTAGCCGCACCATGCGCCAAGGCATGCCAACCATACCAACCGCACCAATGGCAAACCATGCCGGCCCGCGTCTCCGCGCCAAGGCATGCCAACCATGTTAGCCGCACCATCTTGCCGATGGCATGCCAAACCCTTAGCCCCACCAAGCCAACCGCACCTTGCCTTGGCCCCATCATTCCAAGACGTCCGTGCCAAACCCTTGGCCCCAACCATGCTAGCCGCACCATGCGCCAATGGCATGCCAAACCCTTGGCCCCACCATGCCAACCGCACCTTGCCTTGGCCCCACCATGCCAAGCCGTCCGTGCCAAACCCTTGGCCCCACTATGCCAAGCCATCCGCGCCATTTTGCCTTGGACCCACCATGCCGGCCTTCCCCATGCGGCTACCAAAACGAAGGCGTGCGACGATCAACGGCCACCCTTCCATCCTAGATGCAAATCCTAGCCGTCCAAGGTCGCCAAACAACGCATGGTAACCTTTGGCCCAAAACCCTAGTTTTGCCCACGCCAAACCGCGCCAAGGCATGCCATGCCACATGTTCCAATGGCATGCCAACCGCCTTGCCGCGCCACACCATACCTGCCTTCCCTATGCGGCTACCAAAACGAAGGCCTGCAACAATCAACGACCACTTTTTCATATAAGGTGCAGATCTTAGCCGTCCAAGGTTACCAGACAACGCACGACAACCTTTAGCCCTAATATAGTCGCGCCTAAACAAAGCCAAAACCCTAACTTTTGGCCGCGCCTAAACTTAGCCATACTGATCATGCTTTCATGCCACTGGCTACCAAACGAAGGGTTGCAATAATCAACGGCTATCTTTCCTCTTAAGATGCAAAATCTCGACCGTCGAAGGTCACCACCGAGCCGGCAAGTCTCTCAAGATCAACTCGCCGGACAACAACAACGTGCTACATGTTTTCCACAAAAACACTCGAGACATCAACGCATGTCACAAACTGGGGGATGCTCATCGGGTATTGGTTTGGCGGTTTACAGCGTGCGGCGTACACTACGCCTGTTATAGGAAAGTGTCATAAGGATGAGGTGGTTAGTAAATACAGGGAGTAATGGTGAAACGCTTTCTTTTATGGAACATCAATTCCAGGCGTTACCGGTTACCACCTCCTCCCATTTACTCACCCGTTTTCCATTTCTTAATAAGACCAGAGTACGTTTCACTTCGACTTGTATAAATAGGCATTTCCTATTTCCACCGAACAACAAGTTCGGTCAGGAGCATACAACACTCAGAAAACATTTGCTAGCTCTCCATCTGTGAGCTTCCCACTTTCTGATACAAGTCGTAAAAAAACTACTCTTCCAGAATCAACTATTCTGGTCTCAACACTTTCTTCGCTTACCTCCCCAAAACCAACCCTTCTCCTTCACTTTGTGACCGAAGCAAGTCTGGAACGACTATTTCTTGGTTTAGGCCGGATTTGTACAGATTGATCTCTCGAATCTAAAGTACTCCCTTGCAGTACATTGTTTAGGGTTTAAATTCATTTCTCACCCACACACCCGAAATTACCAAAATCAGCAGAAACCGTTTTCAGCCTCAAACAACTGTTTATGGATATTGGGAATGTTTCAAATTTTAGAATGAGAGAATTTCAGAACTGTTTGGATCAAGGCACCCATACCCAGTATGCATACTTTCTGATTTCCGCGAACTGTAGAGGTTTGCAAACCCGATTTGTATACCTTTACATATGAGTTCGGGAATAGGGGGAGATTCGAAAACCCGGTTTGCTTACCCCTATGATCCGACTTCGTGAACTGGAAGAGGTTTGCAAACCCGTTTTTCATACCCCTTGAGCCTGACTTCGCGAACTTCCAAGAGGTTTGCAAACTCGGTTTGCATAGATATTCAAGTCTAGATAGCAGAAGCTTATGAACTATATTTTATGACTTTGTTCGCTTTTTGTAAAACTCTGATAGACACTTCTAAGACAACCTTATTCGTAAAATCACTTTGGGCTTATAGATAATTGTTTGGTCTTGAGTATTATTGAATACCGCTAGTGCTTGTAAGTTCACAGGTTTACTTTGCCGTTATGAACTATCATTGTGAACGGTTCCATAACTTCGGAACTTAGTGCATATTCTTCTGTGTAATTTTAAGGAGGACTTTACATATGCTTACATGAATTCCTAACTTGGAATTTCATCTAAACTGATAAAGTGTTGGCTTGAATCTCAAGCTAACTTAGCTTGAATTCAATGCTATCTATAGACTTGAAAATCTATATATAGAGAGAATCTTACACCATGATTTCTTAATCCCTGGCTCTCTTGTGTTTAAGTTGCAAAGCTAAAGCCGTCATATATAACCTATGTTTCTTAATAGAACTGTTCTAGGTTGCGACTTTGAAGACTTCACTTATGGATTCATGAAGCCTGGTCAGACTATCTTTTTAGTGGGAATTATATAATTACCCTTACTCTTGATTGACCTTCACAACTACCCTTGACACCAATAATAATACCCCTCCGGTTCTGGAATGAATTATTAATCCCGGATTCACCCTCCCCACATTTATTTCATTGTATCCATACGTACTTCCCCTCCTTCTTCTTCTTCTTCTTCATTTCTAATTAGCAGGGAACCATCCATCTCCATCGCTCCACCACCACCACCAGCATCTCCATCGTCACCACCTCTGCAAATACTCTCACATTCGCCGCCGACAATCGAGAAGTATCAGTAACATATGAAACATTCTTCTTATTCTGTAATTGATTTTTAAAATCAGATCCAAAGAAATCCAGATCTGATTTTTTAGGTTTTGGAATCAAGTTTTGAGCAAAGTCTGCAAACGATTGGTGGTCGTTGTTGGCACTGAAGATGGTAATATGATTCGATTTGATTAAGAAAAGGGGATCTGAGAACTTCTACGATAAATTGATCTGAAACAGTTTAGATGATGGGTTTAATGGGGGATTGAGTTTAAGAAGATAAAATTCAGTTGAAGAAAATGATACGGGATTGAACTTGTTCTGACCTTGGATGGTTAATTTTCGAAGGAATTGGAGGTGCGTCTGATAGGTGATTGCTCAAGATTTTGAGAAGAATCGAAATAGAAAGAAGAAGGCAGGATGGGTATTGCTGTGGTGTGAGTAATTGAAGATTGAAGTAAAACTAGAAAAACAAATCGTAACCAAAACTGATACACAGAGATGCAGGCGAGGTCAATTGAATTTCGAGATGGTTATGTTGTGTGAATCAATGTGATATGTTGGAGATGATGAACCTGTTGTTGCTGAGAAGTAATGGGATATCCCAAAGGTGCGTGACTCCATATCTCTATGATTTGTTGATTCCAAGTTTTAGTTTTCAAACCATAACTACATGTATGATTTAACATGTATAAACGGAATCAACTATTGTTGTTGATGCCATTTTTTATGGATCAACTATTGTTGTTGATTCCATTTATGTCATAAATGGTTAGGGTAGTTATTGCTGCTAAGTTTTATAATGCAACTGGCACTGGTGGTCTGGTATTGCAGGATATGGAGTTGAAGCTGTAAACTGGTGGTCTTTGAGATAATGAAATTGAGTTAGCAGCAGGAGTTTGAATAGAGATTGATTTTGTTGGTGGTTTGCAGTTGAGCATGGAATGCATAAATGGGTTGTAGAAAAGATGTATGGGATATCCCAAAGGTGCGTGACTCCATATCTCTATGATTTGTTGATTCCAAGTTTTAGTTTTCAAACCATAACTACATGTATGATTTAACAATTTCATTTGCTTGAATAGTGTGAGTTGAATTGCGAAGCATTGAGGTAGTTATTTTTGACGAACTTGTGGTGTAATGGTAACACCCGACTCCACGTCGGAATATGCGTGTTCGATTCACGTCAGGTTCATAATTTTAGTACATAAATGTTTATCTTTGGTTTCATTTAGATTGTCTTGATTGGAAATCTTTTGTATTTCAAGTATATATATCAATTAGAAGGTTGTTTCTAAAATGTGTTTCCATACAATAATTGTTATTTTATATCTCTAACCAAGATACACAAATATTTGTGTATCAACAATAGAAATTGACCTTAGTTTAGGGAGTCAACAACCAGTGTTTGTGTATCAACAATGGAAAAATGGAATCAACAACCAGTGTTTGTGTATCAACAATGGAAAAATGGAATCAACAACCAATGTTTGTGTATCAACAATGGAAAAATGGAATCAACAACCAATATTTGTGTATCAACAATGGAAAAATGGAATCAACAACCAGTGTTTGTGTATCAACAATGGAAAAATGGAATCAACAACCAGTGTTTGTGTATCAACAATGGAAATTGATCTTTGTGTAAGGAGTCAACAACCAATGTTTGTGTATCAACAATGGAAAAATGGAATCAACAACCAATATTTGTGTATCAACAATAGAAATTGACCTTAGTTTTAGGGAATCAACAACCAAATTTGACAAATATTTTTGAACTTTTGATTTTTTGGATCAACTTCAGTTGTTGACACCTAATATTGACGGCGGCGGTGGTGTGTGGCGGCGGCGGTGGTGGTTGTATTTAGTAAGTGGTGGCGGTGGTGGAGTGGTGGTGGCGGTGATGAAATATTATTTGGTGGTCGTATTTAGTAAGTGGTGGTGGAGTGGTGGTGGTGGCGGTGGTGGTGGTGGCGGCGGATTGGTGGTGGTGGCGGCGGTGCATTTGGTGGTGGTGAAATGAAATAATAGAAAAATCTATTTTTAATGGATAAGATTTTTAAATGTAAAATAATATTGTAAGTGAGGGTATTAAGGTAATCTATTTTTTAATGGATAAGGTATTTAAATGATAGGGGTATTTGTATTGTTTTATAAGGGTATATTTGTTGGGTGTCAAAACTAGGGGTATTTAATAAATATACCCATCTTTTTATTTGATAGTTCTTGTATTCGGATCTTGTTTCACTGGTCAATGAAGTTCGCAAACTTTATATCAGGAACAAGATATATGAATATCACATAGTTCTCTTCGTCTAAGACTTTGGGATTTCTCAAGATAGATAACTATACTCTTCTTTGAATTGTTTGGATTGTTCTTGAGAGGTGGTTAGTGATCATTTCTTCTCTTTTCTTTGGATCAGTGAGGTTTGCCAGACTTTTCTACTGCAAATAGATTTCTAAACCTTTATTCAAACATATCAAAAGGGAAATCAAATAGACTTGTCTGTTAAAGAAAGATAGGTACCAAAAGTCTTCACTGCGGTTGAAGCAACTCTTAGGCTATAAAGAACGCTAGCTAAGGAAATCAAGTGCGTAAAATCTTACGAGGTTAAAGAGACGTAAGGAGCACGACTGCAGCTGAATTGCTTGGAGGGTTAATTCGGTCTCAACTTTATTCCAGTGCGAAGTTTGATAGTAGGCTAGTGTTTATAGTGATTTAATATAGTGCAGTGTTCAAAGATGGACCAGGTCCCGTGATTTTCTTCCATTGCAGTTTTCCTCGTTAATAAAATTCTGGTGCCTTGTGTTTTCCTTTTTCTCATTATATTGTTTATCTTTTTAATAGTAATATCACAAGTAGTACATAATCAATCTAGATAGTTTAATTCCTTATTGTTTGAAATCAAACCAAGACTGGTTTTTGTTGATTCATATCTTGAAAGATAGATTACAAGTTTCATACTTGTGAGAATTCAGATCTTGATAATTCAGATACAACTAGATTGATTCTAGAGATCGTCCAAGAACTATTTTACACAATCAGGTACACAGACCTTTAGTCTATACATCTTATTCAAGGTTACTTTGAACTACTTGTTATTGTATTAGGTTTTGTCCATACATCTTTCCGAACAAAAAAATTGGTGGTGTACTTGGCACCCTCTCCTTTTTCACCCGTAACCTCCGAATCCGGTTGTTCTCTTTAGCGGTGGGAAATATAGCTGGGTATTCTCAAATTTTTCATAGACCGTTAGACCAAATCCCTGAATTTATTACCTCCATTTGTGTGACTTATACGTTAGTGTATGATGTCTTGGCAGGGTAAAAAAATATTGTCTTCAATTTATACTGATTGATGTAAAGGGATATTCCTTAGTTTTGCGTGCTGACTGGTCTGTGTCGCGCATGGAGAGCACACGATAACATGAGGCAACAATGTGGATCATGTAGGAGACATTATATTGACTTAGGTTAAGTATCAAGCTAATGCGAATGACTAGTATGGATCCAGAGGCAAAATTCCCCCTTTGTGGGTCCTTTTTGGATGAATGTGAGAGGTCAGAGAGAGTTGACATAGATTAGTTTATGTGTTTGGGCGAGCTCGTAAGGCTCTGATTTTATGGAGTCGTGGACGTGCTCATGGGACGGAAAATGAGCTTGTTTATACCATTGAGTGAGTGACTTGTGTTGAAAGAGTTTAAGAGCTCTTCACATGACTAGTGGGCCCAATGATGGGCATGACTAGTAGCTAGTTTTAGAACTCATACAAGTGAGATTCGTAAAATTTCATGCCTTAAGTCTGACGTGAATGGGATAGAAACTCTGGTTTGCTCTGTTGAGCTGAATGTAAGTTGTGCTTTAGTAGAGCAAAGTTCTATTAGTCGGGCTCTAGAGATGAGATGATCACGCTTTGGGGAAGAGCTGATCTAGTTAAGCCCAGAGTTCAACTAAGTTGGTCGTGCTTTAGAGAAACGCTGAACCAATCGAGTTCTAAGGTGAGCTGAGCCAATCGCGTTCTTGAGATGAGCTGATTGACTTGAGTCGATCTAGTAGGACTTAAAATGAACTTTTCATAAAACCTCCATTTGCAACACGTATAACCCAATCAATTCCAAAGAATTTGATGAAGTGACATCATAGAGTATTTGCAATGCATAAACAGATGATCACCATTTTAATATCTTGTAGACACAAATAACGGGTTTCACGAGCAACATCAAATCCCACATACTTTAGCATTGAAATAATATGAAGAGAGTTACGGAAGTTAACACACAACATCAAATTAACCTTAGAAGGAATTTGTTGTTTCCATAAAAAAATTTTGGAATTAGAATCTAACATCTTCAAGATGCAAGTACCCTCTTCTTCATACTAAACTCTCCTTAAAATAATATTAGATCCTCTTTCATTGCAAATCTGACACAAGTCCTAACTCATTGCACAATAAGTTCAATTATATTTATTCTGCGACAAACATATTTCTTCTAGTATTACACCGAAGTCTACTATTGTCGATCATTTCTGCAATAAAAGAATTTTGCCTTGAAAGTAATAAGATATTTGTCTTAGAGGTCAATTACTGCACCATTTTCCCAACAAAAGTCTTACAGACTTTCCTTTTTTTTTGCCAGAAAATCACAATATTCCTGAATCAAAGAACTTGTCTTCCATATATTTTTCTTACCCTTATCTTGAGGCAAAGAATCATCCACATGTAAAAACAACTTCTTATTGCCTTTGAACTTATTTTTCTCCCTAGCGTATTCTCAAACCATTTAGAAAGCAAAACATTTTTGGAAAGCTGCAAATTCTTCACCCCCAAGCCATATTTACTCATATGATTATTTTCTTCCAAGACATCCATTGCATCTTTTTCTTGTCTTCAGTTGAATCCAAGATAAAATTCCTTATAAGCCTAACTAACTTCAGCTTCACTGAGAACGGTAAATAAATCAGAAACAGAAAATATATTGGCAAGCTAGAAAGACAACTTCTAATAAGAGTTAACTTCCATCCTTACTCAAAAAGAATTGTCTTCCAAGTTGTTAGTTTGTTCTTCATCATCTGAATAACAATATCCCAAATAACAATTCTTCTAGCTGTAACTCCCACAGGTAGACCAAAGTATTTAATAAGAATGTCCTCCACCGTACATCCAATGTCCATAGCCAAATCCTTAATAGAGTCATCAACACCTACACTATTATTGAACTTTTTTTCAAGTTGAATTTCGTACAAGTCAGCATATCAAATTTAGACATAATTAACAACAATCTTCTCACATTCAAAGCATCTACATTCATGAAAATAAGAATGTAATCTGCAAATTGCATATATAAAGCCACAATCGCATCACGATCCCAAATTTATTAAAAGATAAAAATTTCTCTGTTAGAAATTATATTAGTGCATAAGTATACATGTAGAAATGTATCTTTTCACACTTAATCAATATATTTTTCAATTGGGATATTTGGAGTTTGATACTCACATTTTGTCCAACTTTAGTGTTTGGTCTAACTTTTGTCCAACTTAGTTTTTGGTACTTGGAAATGACGTTGACCAATGTTGACTGTTTATGACCAAATTTAATTAATTTTGTAAAATAAATTACACTGATTTTACAAGTATACCCCTGAAGTGGGTCTAACATCCAACGATTATAATGAAACCATTTAGCTACGGTCCTGATTAAGAGTTCGAATATATCAAGATGTTAAAATTGAAAACCCCATTGATGGAGAAAAACACGACACAACTGCTACTGTTATTATCTTTTTCTGTAGTAAATCATATCAAGATCTGCAAATTCCAAAACCAAGATCTGCGAAGTTCGATTCAAGCAAAAACTGCAATCAAAACTAGATTATCAACCTTCCATAAGCAATTAAGCAAGTTTTAGATCAATACCATAAATTAACCTCAATTTCAGTATTTTAGTCCAATTTAGGGGTGTCAATGGGTCCGGGTCCTCCCGGGTACCATAGGACCCAGAACCGGACCCTGAATATTTTACTCGGTTCCGGGTCCTGGCGGTTCCGGGTCCGGTTCTTAATTATGTTGGCCCAGAACCGGATCCAATAACAACAGCGGGTAGTGGCCGGGTCCGGGTATTTATCGGGTATCAATCAAAAATGTAAATCAAAGCGCAGCAATGGAGAACCTCCGCCATTAAAACGCCAATTAAAGCTTTAATTAACACTTAGAAACAAACTGGAGTCTCAGCTAGATCTAAGACATACAAATTAGAGAATTAAAAAACGAAAAAAGTTAAATCTACTTTAATCAGGACATTCTCATTTTACATTTAGCAAAAAAAAAAATCTGGACGGACATTAAAATTGCTTCGTGCAAAAAGGATATCCCTGTCTAACACATGTCTCAGTTTCATAAATTTGTATCAAATGACATCAATAATGAGTAAACCCATGTCTCTCTTCAGATCGAATCATATGAATATAAGGGTGACCCCATTTTATAATTCCCAAAATGGAGATCATAATCAATGATCTTAACAAATTGTAAAAATATTGAAAATATATTTAAATAGAACCATAAAAATGGCTGGAAAGGAGATCATAATCAATGATTTTCCATCTAAAGCGACCTAATCAGCCCTTGTATTATGTTCATCTACTTCTTGTTTGGTGAAAGTGTTGTATTCAAAATATAAGTTTAACATAAATGATTGGGGAAAATACTTATCAGTAAAGACTCAGAAGAACACAAAGAGATTTATGGTGAGTTAGTCTTCTAGATGGAACTTGGAAGAAGAAAGGGAGTAGCTGCGGCTGAATTTAGGCTTTTCTTTCTTATCTTTTTCAACACTACGTATATAAACCTAATTTTTCTCTACGATATTACGAAAATGGACCCTGCAAGCGTAACATCTCTAATACCCGGCTACCCGCGGGTACCCGCCGGGTAGGACCCGGTTGGAACCGTTTACTATCGGGTCTAACCGGGTCTACTCGTTGGGACCCGAAAATTACTAACGGGTCTGTTTTTGGGACCCAGACCCGGACCCAATTCACCCGGTTCCGGGCCGGTTCCGGGTATTTGGGTACCCATTGACAGCCCTAGTCCAATTACACGCAATCAAATATAAAGAGACATCATCTACCGGAACCCAATTCAAAAACCCAATTTCAAGAATGACACGATTTAAGAAATTTTCTTCAATTCATTCAATCGTATAAACCCAACTTCTAAACCTACGGATGAAAAAGAAACCCTAAATCAAAACCCCCAATTTTAATTCAATCAACATTTAATCCAATCCATATAAGAAAATCAGTTATGCTAAGGAAGCGACTTAACTCTTAAGCTTCCATGATACATGTTTCTGTTTCGTGAATGGGATAATTGGTGTTTAGTACTCAGATTTTGACCAACACTAGGCTTTGGTCTAACATTTGTCCAACGTTAGGGCTTGGTACCTGGACCATACGTTGACCCGAGTTGACTAGTTAAATATTGATTTCCGTTTGATGATTATTAAAAAAAAACTAATAACTAAACGCCGTTAACGGTGCTATTTAAATCGTGAGTTACTTAAAACTCACATTTTCCTGATATTTGTAAACTATCAATTCAACTGATGAACCCTAATTCGTGTTCTTCCCCAATTTGAAAGAATGCCAATTTGAAGAACCCAAATTGGATTAAAAATTAGGCAAATCCAGATCAACTGATAACTTCTAAGTTGCAAAATTGTGCCATATAATACAATCTTTGAACAGTTAAAGATGACAAACAAGAAGCAATCAAAAACCCATCTGTTACAAGAATAATCAAAACCCCGCTTTATGAACTCAAATCAAATACAAAAATCGATGATCGCCTACAATTGTGGGAAATTTCCGGTGTTGTTAAAGGAGGACATTCTTTGGATTAGATTTAGCGGTGAGAAGAGAATAGAGCCGTATTTCTGTGTGATGCGAGAAGAATCTGAGATTTCTGAGGAATAAATGGTGGTTTGTTGGTTATTATTCTTGAGAAAGGTGGTACAAACACCTAGCTGTGGGATGTTTTCAATTCGAGATCTACACGAATCTGACAAGAAATTTGGGGATTTTAAAATCGAGAGTTTGATGGGGTTGAGGTCGGAAGAACGAGAAGATTTAAATGGTTTTGAAATTGAAGTTGAATTGAATTTAAGTTTTCTGAAATTTAAGTTAGGTTCATGATGGTATTGAAGAAGAGTTGATGGGGTTTTCTGGTGTTGCTGGAATCGATTATACTATTTGGGGTTTCTGTGTGTGTGGATTCCAAGAAGAAGAAGGAGATGCAGATGGTGTTTCCTGTTCGTGTGAATTTTGAAAGATGAATAGATAAAACAGGTACTGAAATCTAAGCCGCAAATCTCTTAAGTAGGTGGAGATCTAATGTGGACCGTCCACGTGTTTGATCCGTTGAGGACGCGGTTAGGAATTGTTATAAAAGGTAAATCTATTTGTGTAAATATCTATTAATTAACTGAAAGTTTAGACACGTTATGACTTAGCATGGTCAACTCGGGTCAACGTCTGGTCCATGTACCAATCCCTAACGTTGGACAAATGTTAGACCAAAGCCTAGTGTTGGCCAAAATATGAGTACTAAACACCAATTATCCCTTCGTGAATATCCAAGTTAAAAAGAAAAACACCATTCTTAATTTTTGATTCATCGAATTTCTCATACTCCCATCAAGATCTTCTAAGATAGGAACTCCACAAAGGGTGAAATTTGTCGAATCAAAAATTAATAAGTTGAATTACGGGTCTAATTTATTGATGGTGGTAGGGTTGCATTACTATGGCAAGTTAGATCCAGAAGAAGAAGAAAGTCTTATAGACGACAACTACTTTTAGTAAATATGCGGAGGGGAAGGATAAATACAAATCCAGATATCGGGAATGGTGGTTTGAGTTTGGCTGGAAACCAGAAAGTGAGAAGGTGGTTTAGATGGTGGTTGCAGTGGTAAGTGAAAAAGAGACAGAGAAAGTGATGGGGTTTGGAGAAGGATGAGAGTATGGGTTATGTAAAATGATAATAAACTGAAGGTTATGATAGTAATTTTGTTAAATAATTTCATTTTTTTTTTTTTTTTTTTTTTTTTATTTTTATAAATCGGAAACTTATTATTACTTTTTATTTAAAAAGCATATAGAGATTACACAGAGCTTTTGGTTGGCAGCCTAGCAACAAGTGAGCCCCAACTAATTTTGTTTTAATTTTAATTTTAATTTTATTAATTTTATTTTTTTAATAATTTATAAGCAAAAATTAGTATTCAACATTGTCAACCAAAGTTAACTTTATTTTCAAGTACTAAACTCTAAGTTGGACAAATGTTAGACCAAACATTAATGTTGGACAAAATATAAATATCAAACACCAAATAACCTTTTTCAATTTTAACCACCTTTTGAAATTTGAAATTTAAAAGAGATAGAAATGCGAACCGAAAGAAATTAAACTAAATACGAACCAAATATAACCATACATATTACACAGACAACCATACATATTGCACATACGAGTTTTTTTTCTCACAAAGTGGTTAATATATGGGGAAGATCCGTTGGCGTGGTTATTCACATATTATCTGTTGGCATAGTTTTTCCTCGTGACGTACTAATTTTTGGTAAAAATATAGAGATTTGTAAGAAAAACATATTACTAAAAAGAAAAACAATAATTGAACTGGATATATTATCAAACACAATTTGTTTGCTTTTTTAATCGACTTCAACTTTAATTTATATTTTACTTAACGCTCAACCATTTTTTACACAACACATCACAACAACATCAGGGAAAAAACGCCTTTAGAAAACTCACTACAGTACAAAACTAAGCCTAAAGCTAAAGCAAATGGGCGTAGGCATCTTAGGCTTAACCCGTTAAGTATTAATATCAAATATCAATGATGTGCCCATTGGTGGCCCGTGACAATAATTGTGACTTCTCATTTGTAGGACATTTGATTGTCTTTTTTGTAATAAAAGAGACTTTTTGTGTGACAAGAAATTTTTTATTGTCCACTCTTTCTACCTAATTTTCTCTTATTTTTTTCTAATTTTTTAAATATATCAAAACAATTTCGTCGGATTTTATTTTGAAAATTTCGTCTGATCTTCTTTTGAAATACCGTAGAGACAGATGTACTGTGAGAAATAACATGGATTTCTCCCAGAGGGACAAAACTCGTGAGATCCAAACCCACACTCCTACTTTAGCCGTCTTTCTTAGGAAAAATCTCAGTAAATTTACTTGGTACATGTTGAATCACTTTTTAACATGTAGCGATATGAAGTTTTTAATCCTTCGATAAAACGGTCAATTCAGTTGAAGCATATTTCTTCTTCAATTTTCCAGGCCAATGTCTGGATCTAGGTTGGCCGGCTTGGGCCAGATCTTTTTCGTTGACTCGTACGCAATTTCTACCCTTTTCTATCTCTGTTGCATCGCACCATGAACTATTTCTCTTAAAAAATAATGATGGGAATTTTTTAAATCAAGTACTGATGGTTATTTTCAATGATGTTGTAGTAACAAAGGTTCGTTCAAGACTTGTGAAAGCAGATTTTTTAGACTTAATTTTTGTAAATAAAAATAACAAGCTCAATTGAAAAGTTGTTTGGAAATTATGGAGAGGCTGAGGCTAGGATTCCGCTATTTACCAGTTCCAAAGTGATACTAATTACAATCATGCAATTTCACACGTTCAATTTGATTCTCAACTATTGCAAAATTAGATTTTTTAGAAACAACAAATGTTAATCCAAAGCATGGGATATCAAAACCCTAGGCTAAGCATATTCCATCAATAGAAAATACAATTGTTTAACAAAAATCATAAAATCTATTTTTAATCTAGGAAAATAATCATAATTAAAAATTGCACAAATTAAATAATTAAGAATTACCACTTTTTCATTGGAAAGATAGCTTCCTCCATCGCCCCAAGGATTGGGTTTAGCCCATCATTGTGTAAACTTTCTCAAAGTATTGATTCATGCTCAAAAATTGTTTACAAAGATGAAATGGAGAGAAAATGATTAAAACCGGGTGTTTGCAACGTTTATAAATGTTGCAAAACAATGTTACAAAAAACAATAATAAATATGCGTCACAAGCTCTGCAGTAGTACGACCCTAAAGGTTTTGTCGTTGACACTGTTGAAGAACGACGGTCTTTGGATGTCTGTTGTTCGTGTTCTTCGTCTTCCACAGGAGCAGAAAAATATTCTCTGCAACTCGATCTTTTCTGCTCTGTGATGTTCCAAACTCGCCCCCAAACTCCCCTCCCCCTCTCTCTGCTACCCCCAACATCGTATTTATACTCGAAAGGGACAAGGATAACTCCTCATTACTCCAGGAAATCTCTCCATCATTCCGTAGTAAATAAATATATACTCGGGATATATTGTTTCCTTTCTCGCCTTCCCATGCATCTGAAGATACTCCAACATGATTCTACACACTCCAGAAAATATCAAACACGCTTCTGCCACATGATAACACAACAAGAAATCCCGATGATATTTCACGGAAATAAATACGCCCATGTTTCTTCACTTCTGATTTTCTAGCCCAATTGGATCGAACATAAAGTCCATATTATTCTTGTCTCGTAGAAACAAGCCTTCCCCATGAATTCCAGCCCTTTAGTCTCCCTGAAACAACTTCGAAAACCGATTCCAAAATCTGCATGCGCCTGTAATATTTTCCCGCCAATTCTAAAATTTGAATGGTGAAGATGGGTGCGATGGATAAATGGGCTATATATAGCCGTGGGTGCCCCTTAAAAAAAGTGAGGGTCCGTATAGCAATTGTCCTTCGGGGGTCCAAAAAACACTTTTCGAGCAACTTTTTCCGCATAAGTGTAATTCTCCAATAACACCTAAACAAACATAAAAACACCAAAATTAGTACAAAAATCGAGACTAACAATAGAGACACTGAGGACAAATCAGACACAAAAATGTGTCTATCAAATACCCCCAAACTTATTATTTGCTAGTCCCGAGCAAATCTAATCTAGAAAATAAAATGACTACACTTAGCACGTGCAGAAAGCCATTAAACCGCTAGGTGGCCTAGTGGCGGAGTGTTGTCTCAGGAGGGTTTACGGAGAGGTGTACCCATAAAATCTTTACTCAGGACTCTAGCTATCACGCGGAGAACCTTGACGGCACTAAAGAATCTCCTTGGTTGGCACACTCTCATTGACTACGGGAGGAAGAACCACGATGCGAAATTCCAATTCTTTGTACACGAGTTTGCACTCAAGCATACTAAGATTCATATAAAGTGACAGAGCTCTACTCGGATAGTATGGACATCATAAACCGGAGTCAACCAATCACATGGATAGATTAAGAAGATGGATGTAAATAAAAACGTGGATGACGTTGACTAAGGTGAACCTATCCTGATGGACTGAGATACTGGTCTGGACTAATATCAACACACTGGCATATACAAGGGAACAAGTGGTCGATAATCCTAATTCTAGGTCAACTCAGCTGGCATATATAAGGGTTCCAGTGGTCGACTTTATTGTATTTATTCCGGTTGGTCTAGTGGTTTGGTATTTTTTTTTTTTTTTTATATATATATCTCAGTCACTCTATTTCACCCTAGCAATGGTAAAAAGAAAAAGAAAAAGAAGTGATCAGGATTCTTTCGATGTTTCCATCACGAGGATATGGCGAAACTACCATGTTTTATTTTCTAACACCTGAGCTCTGTGCTTTTATGAATAGACTCTTCTAGATGTTTCCATCTAATCAGATTGGTTCCTCAACTCCTACAACCAAGATGTTCCCATCCACTTAGATTAGTTAGTGCCAACCTTAATAAGCATAAATTTCTAGTCTCTGGAGTTTATTTATTGCTACTAAAAAGTTTCTCCCATACCCCCAAACTTAAATCTAACATTGTCCTCAATTTTCTAAAGATGAAATTAAAAGCATGAACAATGAGAAAATGTTACCACTTGAAGAAAAGAGTTAAGGAAAAATATTAACGTGTTGCAAGAGCATGGGTTACCTCCCAATAAGTGCTAAGTTTAAAGTCTTCAGCCAGACATTGGAAAGGATTAGTCACCTCGAAGAATTATATAGCAATAGCCGGAATAACTGCGGGTCATCTGGATCAAAAAGTGCTAACCACAAGAAGAGGAGACTGCAACAGACCAGGAAGATATCCAACACACCCTTATCTATTTTTTGTTTAAGACAACTACATCTAGTTGTGGTTCGGGTTCAGGCTCTATAAAAGGGTCTAGATAAAAAGTTTTCATCGGCTGGATTTCCTCAAAGGAAGGATCCTGAAGATCAGGTTCTAGAGTTTGGAAATGCTCAACTGAGAACTTAGAAGCACATAAAAATAACCTGAATAACTGGGGATCCTCTAAGTCAATCAGATTTGACTCACATGGTTGACCACAGTGGTGGTCATTCTTAAGCAAATGTGTCCACCCTAATATCCTAAAGTAATTAGGTTTAGTCTCAAAACTTAATAATTGACACATCTGAAACTTGTATGTTCCCACAATTGGAAGGAAGGTTTTTGGTGGGAAAACAAAGTCAATCGTGGTATCATAGCCTGGGTTAACCACATCAACCATATGATGGGTTTCTAACAACTGAACTTCTTTATGGACACAACTAGGTTCAGGAAAAAGTGTATAAAGATAATCTTGTAAAATGGTTGAGGCACGGATGTCCAGTCCTAAATGAGGGGACTTTCTGAGAGTTAAAGGTAAGGCACTAGGAGAGTGATAATCACCCCCAAACTTAGAGTTTTCAGTGTCTATAGATAGACTAGTCACAATTTCCCTAATTTCTAGAACATCGAATCTGAAAATGGTCAATTGATTCTTCTAAGTTATTATCAGGTAATGCATCCTTACTCATCTCTACGAGTTTATCGTCTTCTAAGACTAGTGTTTCTAAATTACTAGACTCTAAAATAGTATTCTCAGGGTAAACTCTTTCCTCTAAACCATCATCACAATCATATAAAGGATTATTAGCGAAAGTTTCTAGTAAAGGCTCGTTAACTAAGGTGTTAATCATAGTTACTTCCTCCGATTCACTTATAGGCACATCAAATAATGGATTATCCAACATATTGCAGGCTAAAGGATCATGAACTACATCGTCTAAAACGGTCGCACCTCTAGTCAAATCCTCGTCCTTTCGAATAGGTGAATAATCATTAAAATTATTGGGATTTGAACCAGAAATAGTACTATCATTATAAAGTTCAATCGGAGTAACAAATTCCTGATCACTATGCCTACATATTTTAAATTCTTCATCAACACTATCCTCATCATAATCATAACATGAAAATGGTTGAACCTCATCTAAACAAGTAGTGTTACCATTTCTAACCTCGTCATCTTGATTATGCAAATAAATATCCTCATTTTCATGGGTATTATTGGAAATACTGTATTGGAAATTAAGATTATTTCGAGCAAGTTTTTTGACAATCCTATTTGTACTTTCAGTAAATTGCTTAAGAGTCTCTTATAAAGACATCCTAGTTGACTGCTCTGGGGACTCATCTGGAATATTTAAGGTTTCCTTCACAAATAAGGAATGACTCTTGAAAGCCTCTTCTAGAGAAATAGAGGGATTGTTTTGCTCATATGACTGGTGAGTATGCGAATAGTAATTGGGCTCACCATGGTATGAACCATAACCTTGAAAAGGTGGATGCTCCCAACCACTATTCACACTATGGTCATAAAAAGAGTGATGTCCATATTGTTGGTTGGATATTCATATTCATTGTGATGGCTATTATAATACCAGTTTGACATCCTAACTGCAAGGGAATTCTACACAAGCACAAACAAGGCTGACTCGACCACAACAAACCTCGATTTCTAGCAAACAAAAAGCATGATGGCTCCACTTATATTGTTTCTAGACCAGCTTCTAATCCTTCGAAAGGGAATTCGTTACAATTTAAGCAAACCCCTCGGAATCAATCCAGGAGTCAAAGTAAGTTGAATAGAGGCGAGGGAAGCTACGTGGAGCTTTGATACCCAAGGCCTCACCGCATTACAAGGCGGCGCAGTCACGCATTCAACTCACAGAAACCATCATGAACTTCGAAGTATGCTTAAAAGAGTAACCAATATTTTTTCGAATGACTTTCCTATTAAGCTCGTTACCATATCGGTCTCATTCTAGTCCAAATTTTAAGGCTTAGGTTCGCGTAGGTTACATGTTCCTAAGGCGGGCAAGAAGGAAACGGTGATGAAATCCGAGTCCTTATTTTGATATGGCCAGGCCTTGCCCTTTACTAGAAAATTAAATCCGATTTCAGGTCCTCAACATATATGCATACAAAATCATCAAGTAAACCCGCTGACAGGGGATTCGCGGGTGTTTAGAATTCTTACCTCCCGTTCCAGACGGGGGATGAACCGTTGTAGTCGACTCGGGCCACGACTCCAATGTCGTGTACGAACCCAAGGGGCCGAGGAGATATCGTAATCGTCGTCCTTCTCTGCACACAGTTTATATTTATACTACCCTTCCGTAGGGTTAAAATTAAAGAATGTCTAAATGTCCAAATGTCCAAATGTCCAAGTCCAAAGTCCAAAAAGTAAAAGTGCAAAAGAAAAGGAAAGTCTAAAAAAATAAAAATATCCAAAAAAATAAAAATGCCTCTCTTTTTTTTTTCTCTCTTTTTTATCAAAAAAAAAAAAAAAAAATATTCTTTTTTCGCTTCTTTCGCTTTGCCTTTTACTCCCAGTCTTTAAGTATTCACCAAAAGCTTTGGGAAAATTTTCTTTCGCTCCAAATTCCAAAATCTGTAGTAAAAAGACAAAAACCCAAAAACGTAAAGTAGAACAAATAAATAAAAACCTAAAAAATAAATCTAAAAACTCTAGCCTAAAGACAAGTCCGCGTCGGCGGCGCCAAAAATTGATGGTTATTTTCAATGATGTTGTAGTAAGAAAGGTTCGTTCAAGACTAGTGAAAGCAGATTTTTTAGACTTAATTTTTGTAAATAAAAATAACAAGCTCAATTGAAAAGTTGTTTGGAAATTATGGAGAGGCTGGGGCTAGGATTCCGCTATTTACCAATTCCAAAGTGATACTAATTACAATCATGCAATTTCACACGTTCAATTTGATTCTCAACTATTGCAAAAGTAGATTTTTTAGAAACAACAAATGTTAATCCAAAGCATGGGATATCAAAACCCTAGGCTAAGCATATTCCATCAATAGAAAATACAATTGTTTAACAAAAATCATAAAATCTATTTTTAATCTAGGCAAATAATCATAATTAAAAATTGCACAAATTAAATAATTAAGAATTACCACTTTTTCATTGGAAAGATAGCTTCCTCCATCGCCCCAAGGATTGGGTTTAGCCCATCATTGTGTAAACTTTCTCAAAGTATTGATTCATGCTCAAAAATTGTTTACAAAGATGAAATGGAGAGAAAATGATTAAAACCGGGTGTTTGCAACGTTTATAAATGTTGCAAAACAATGTTACAAAAAACAATAATAAATATGCGTCACAAGCTCTGCAGTAGTACGACCCTAAAGGTTCTGTCGTTGACACTGTTGAAGAACGACGGTCTTTGGATGTCTGTTCTTCGTGTTCTTCGTCTTCCACGGGAGCGAGAAAAATATTCTCTCGCAACTCGATCTTTTCTCGCTCGTGATGTTCCAAACTCGCCCCCAAACTCCCTCCCCTCTCTCTGCTCCCCCAACATCGTATTTATACTCGAAAGGGACAAGGATAACTCCTCATTACTCAGAAATCTCTCCATCATTCCAAGTAAATAAATATATACTCGGGATATATTGTTTCCTTTCTCGCCATCCCATGCGTCTGAAGATACTCCAACATGATTCTACACACTCCAAAAGATATCAAACACGCTTCTTCCACATGATAACACAACAAGAAATCCCGATGATATTTCACGGAAATAAATACGCCCCTGTTTCTTCACTTCTGATTTTCTAGCCCAATTGGATCGAACCTAAAGCCCATATTATTCTTGTCTCGTAGAAACAAGCCTTCCCCATGAATTCCAGCCCTTTAGTCTCCCTGAAACAACTTCGAAAACCGATTCCAAAATCTGCATGCGCCTGTTATATTTTCCCGCCAATTCTAAAATTTGAATGGTGAAGATGGATGCGATGGATAAATGGGCTATATATAGCCGTGGGTGCCCCTTAGCAAAAGTGAGGGTCTGTATAGCAATTGTCCTTCGGGAGTCCAAAAAGCACTTTTCGAGCAACTTTTTCCGCATAAGTGTAATTCTCCAATAACACCTAAACAAACATAAAAACACCAAAATTAATACAAAAATCGAGACTAACAATAGAGACACTGAGGACAAATCAGACACAAAAATGTCAAGTACCCCTATTTAGATTAGTAATTCATAAAGTACCTCTGTTTTTTCCAAAATATATAAAGTATCCTTCCATGGCTAACGGTTAGTTAAGTGCTAGGTGGCAATTGTTTTCATGTAAAAAGTCATGAAAGTTCCCCAATCAGTTGAGTTGAACTGATTTGGCTATAAGGATAAATAATTCGACGATAAACCTGAAAACGTTGTAATGATCCTGAATCGGACTCTATGAACTTCAAATGTGTTTTAGAAGGTTGATTCTCTACCAACCAAAAACCTCAAAACAGTTGGAATTGATGAAGTTTTTTTACGGAACAATGTAATGAACTTGAAAACGGTGAAACGATCCTGAACCGAGCTTGACGAACCAAGATGGATGTATAAAATTATCATGGCAACTAATAAAGGGCAAGTAAAATTAACTGACTTAACCAAGATGGATGTAAAATCTAATGGTGGGGGCACTTAATACATTTAAAAAAGAGAGAAAACTTTATGTCTATATATATTTGATTAAATTAGGAAGATTTTGAACAAATTCTCATAATGAAATACATAGAAAAGCATTGTCAACATTTTTCACATTTGATTGCATAGAACAGTGGTCCCTAGTCTAACCCCTATATCCATTGATTTAGGATATTTTCAGATTTAAGATATTTTTCATATTTGATATGAAAACGAGAACTTGTTTGTTTGAAGTTTACTTTTCTCTTAGGCAAAGCACTACGGTAAATGATTTCTCTTCGCTATTGCTTAATTACAAATGAAATCCAACTACTATGGTCTTCCATATCGCTTTAGAGTAGTGATATGATATCCCTTTGCTACACTTTAAAGTTGATCACATCGATGCACCTTGTAGCTAAGGGAAATCGCACGGAAACTGAGTTCCCTTGTGCTTTTTGACTTCACGAAAACTCAGTTTCCGTGTGATTTCCAATGGATTCTAAGTATCCGTTTCTGGTTTTCACTCTTTTGCCCTAAAATTTCTCTTTTTTAATTTTTTTTATTTACCAAAACTCTTTTTCTTTACCTATCATATCTCCCTTATTTTTTAACCTATACAAATATTCCACGATAAAAAATTTAGAAAAAAATAGAAAAGAAACTGAATTCCCATTTTTCAGTGTTGTTTAGCCAAGGATGTCCTTTTCCCATAATGAGATGACTTTCGGACACATTTCATTACACTTCAAATAAGGGATATCTCTTACCATTGTGCTCGGCCGATTTTACATTCTTAAAATTTAGGTCTTCAATTTGATTAACATTTTCCAGCGCGCCAAATTTTCTCATTTTGAACGTACAGATGAAGTTGGACAATTATCTTCCCTTTCAATGATTCATCAACATACATTTAACATTACAAAATGAAAAGAAATGGTATCAATTCTTTTCCTTCATGAAGAGATTCCATTGACATTATACACAAGTTACTAGTATCATTCAATATTTTACGTAAATGTCGATACATATGTAATATGTTTATGATTTATCCACCAATAACAAGTCATAGCTTATAACTAAGGAACAATAACCTCATGATTTAACCTCAACAAAACTTGACTTTTTGGGACCAATCAAGCTATTTCTCTGGATAAACTTGACTTTATCTATTCCGGAAAGTGACTTTGTTTTTGACGTTTTATAAGTTGTTATTTCATGGTGATATGCTGTATATTAAACATGACTAGCTAGTTGACGTTTTCTTTACATGTTTCTCCATCAAGTAGTTAAGTATTCTTTGTCTAAATCTACACATTTACTTCAAAATACTTTGTCACCGTGATCCCAGATTTTAAAGTTGTTAGACTAGGTCTTGCTAGGAACATTACCCAGTGGGGATTTCTTTTTCTTCCGTATCCAACACGAAATCATTACCCATTTCATTCGGTTTATTTAATATATGCACTATGATGATACGTATCTAACGAATAATGGTTAAAGAGCTTTTCTTTTTTTCATTCAAACTTGCTATTGTTTAAAAATTATTACATGTTTTTCCAGAACCATCTCAATCTCACATATTACATCTGAGCTTGATATGTAACAATTGGCTCCAAAATTATGAAATTACGGAATTATAATTCATTTTCTTTTGAATCCAATCATATATTTGCTCAGTGAGTCACGTACTTGGCTCAAGTACCCCTGAGTAAGATATATTAGTTGAGTCCTCAGGTAAAGAATTCGGGAAAATAAATATTGAAGGAACATGCGTCTACTTTCGGCCATCAAATCACATTCAGATCTCAAATCAGATTCAAATGATCAATACACTATCTCTATTTCTGAAAAAGTGATACGTTCATTTTTACGTAAATATTATCCAAATTATAAAAGTAAAAATATCAGTTTTACTAGAACGGTGGGAGTCTGCATCAAAAATATGAGGTCGCTCTATTTTTATTTCTGATTCTTGGGAGTCTTATTCTGCCTCTTTTGATTGGGGGCCATAGATATTAATTGGGTGCCTCCCACTAGAGGACAAAAAAGGTCACCCAAACCTAATTTGGGTCACCCTTAGTAATTTTTCTAAATACCTAAACTGCCCCTGAAATTAAAACTTAATAAAGTTAATTTAATTAGCGTGGTTAGATTAAAATCAGATTTTAGAATTTTTTTTTTTTTTTTTTTTTTGTGAGTTGAGAAGAGGAATAGGAGGTTTTAGAGGAAAACTTGGGGTTTTTAGAAATGAGTAATTCAAGTAGGGGAAATGATGTTGGAGAAGGTTCAAGTAACAAAGATGATTGTGTTGATGGTAAGATTATCTTAAATTCTCCCATGGATTGGATATATGTCACAACACAGAGAAAGAGTCGTCAATGTCGAGGGATGTATACCCCAACGACTCTATAAAGTCGTCAATGTATTGACACCAAAAATGACGACTCAAACCCGCAACTTTTCCAGCTATGAAAAATCGTCGGGGTAATATGATATACCCCGACGACTCAAACCCGCAACTTTTCCAGGGTTATGAAAAATCGTCGGGGTAATATGATATACCCCGACGGCTCTTAGCTTGGGTCACAAAGAGTCGTTATTTTGTGTGTCTATACCAAGACGACTACGAAAATTTTTGGGACGAGAGAGGATGTTTGTTTTTCACTGGGGTCGTTGACCTTTAAAAAGGGTCGTCCATAGAGGATCTTCATAGGTTTCTATATTATGTTAACGACTCTAATCTAGGGTAAAAAATATGAAAACCGAAATATGGTCGTTATCTTGATCATCATATACCCTAACGATTTTTATGGTCTCTACATGCATATGAAAAATCGTTAGGGTTTAGGCTTGTCGAATTGACGACCCTTTTCCGTAGAATCGAAATTTTTCGGGTGAAGATTTTTTTTTTCTTGGAGTCGTTAATGGAAGAGAAGAGAAGAGTCGAGAGGGTGAGAGGGGAGGGAGTGATCTTTTTGTTTAGAACTAGAAATGAATTGGGGCTTAGGATTAAGGGTTTATAGGTTTTTAAGATTTACTAGTTTCTCACCCGTGCGATGCATGGGTCTGTTTATTGCTTATGGAATATTTATTGCTCTTTTTAAATAGGGAATATATTACAAAACCAAATTGTGTAAGAAAATATAATAAACAAAATTTCATAAGTTCTGATCAGAGTTATCTTTATTATAAGCTATTGTGAAACAAAAACAAATTTTAAAGCACAATTCAAAATTCTTGATAGTAATAAAATTTTATTATTTTTTTAGCTCTGCAAAGAACAAAGAATTGATTGAAAATGGCAAGCAAGGTAAATTTAAACTATTTGGTCGGGATTAAACTTTTTTTGGCTAGTTGAATAAAACCATACCATTCGTATCAAATCAAAGATTCACACTCCTTTTGCCTATGGTTTCTTTGTTGTTGTCTTTGTATGTCTCTTCTTCTTTTTTTGTCGATGCGAAGTTCTTCAAGGTAGATATAAGTTTACTTTGTCTTTTCATACTGTTCCGCAAGTCTTCTTTGTTATTCTTTTTGTGAATTTGTTGTTTTCTACCATTTTTGTTGTTCTTTTTGATTATCGCGTGTAGGTAGTGATACTCGTACTTATATATTACGAAGCTCTTCTAGATTTATCGTTTTTTTTTATTTTTTTGGCTAAAGATCGCTTACACTGGGTTTTTATATACAGAAGATAATTCGGTTTAATGTTTTTTTTTCTCCATATTTTGTTTCCATATTTAATCTAATTTTTGGTTAAATTCTAAATATATCTTCGTTACACGAAAAAATATATCTTTCGTGTTTGTTTAGGGTTTCTAAATAGACATGGTTTATTTAGGGTAAGAAAGATATCGTTTTACACGTGATTTATTTTACCCTAATCTAGAATGTAGCTATTGAAATTAATTTACTACTTGATTTACTATTTAAAATTTACGGGAGTAAAGATCTAAATTCATATGGTAATTATCCCACACCATGTAAAGTATGATGGGAAGATTGATTACCTTACGATCAGTTTGTAAATATTCTGGACAAAACTAATAAATTAAGGGTCAATGCGCCGGGAGGACTTCTGAGATGCGTCATTGTTTGGCAATTCAGTCCATAAATAACAAAGAATATCTTCTATTACACGAAAAACTACTTCACGATAACGTTTCAAGTAAAATAATTTATTCTTTGTTCAGAAAATGGTAGCATAAGAGCAAGACTATAAGAACTACTCCCTCCGTCCCTAATTAGATGAGCTACTTGGTTTTTAGTTTTGTCCACAAATAGATGAGCTATTTCACTAACCAAGGGGATCTTTCTAAAACTACCCTTTTAATTGATTATTTTTTCTATAAGAAATATGTATAATTTGATAGTCATGTTTATATTCGTTGCGTAGGTGTTTTAAAATGCTTTTCAACGGTATAAAGTTTATAAAAAACCTTAGTATAGTTTAAGAGATAAATCGTTTCTAAATTTTACTAGTTATTGCCCACAAGGGTATAATTGTAAAAAATACTTAAATATACTCCACTTTCCTCCTTGCCTTAAAATTTGTGCAAACTACAAGTAGCTCATCTAATTAGGGACGGAGGGAGTATAACATTTACAAAAAGGGAAACCATAACAAAGTTGGAATTGTTTGTGATTTCTAAAAATCACATTTAAAAAAAAATCTATTCCAAAGAAAAATAAAAGCAAAACTCATTCCTAAGAAAATAAAAGCAAATCTCTAATTAAGTATCTAAATCACTTTAACCTTCTATTCATGGTTCTCATTCCTATAGGTCACTGCTCGGAGAATAATACGGTTTATAGACCCAGTATTTTCACAAATGTGTTGATGGACAATAGTTTTGGTATATCCATCTTGTAAATCATTCTTTCCATGCCACCAACAAAGCAAAGTTTTCTTCTATTTGCATTCTACAAAACAACGCCAAATTCTTGAATTGATTTGCAATAGATTTCAAAAAAATAAACGTACAGTGGAATTAGAAAAACCAAAAATCTTAAAAATCAACAGAAATCAAGATATTTCTAATAAATTACATACCCGATAGAAGCAGCGGGCAAAAAAGAAGCAACACCAGCTGGAGACAAAAAAAAAAGAAGCAATCGAATACATTTTTGAATGATACTTGCTAAAAAAAATAGTAACAAACATCAGATGACAAAAAAAATTTGCTTCATAAATAAAAATAAGATGACAAAACCCTAATGGTGGGTTTGGATGTAGAATTTTAAAGGTGGAATTTATGGGTCCAGGGGATTTAGTAGAATTACGTTTCCCTTTGTACGTTTGGTTGCCCAAATCCTTGGAATCACGTTTCCCACAGGATTCAGTTTTCCAGCAAATCCCCTATATGGAGTCCGACCCCTCCCCCTAAGATTTGCTGGGAAACTTATCAAGGAATTTATGGACCCACTTATTTTTAACTCTAAATCCTATATATATGCAATTTTAAGATTCGAGAGTAATGTCAAACGGTACAAAGACTTTAAAACAAGAAAACTCTATAAATTCCGGGAATTTTAACTGAGTTACCAAACACACAAGGAATTTACATGAATCCCAGAATTTGTAATCCCATAGGATTATAAATTCTGAAACGGTGAATTCTGCAAACAAACCCACCATAAAAGAATATACAAAAAAAAAAGTAAAGCGAGAACTGGCACAAAACAGAAAGAGTACCATGCGCGAAAATATATTAGGAATCCCATTAGAATGACATTTGCAGCGCCAAGGTTTCAAGGATACTTGCAAATTACCAGATGGCGGATTAAACAACGAAATAACATATCGGAAAAGAAAAAAACAAAAAACGAAGTCGTTATAAGAAGTGAGAAGCGGCATTGAAGATGCTGCTTGGCTTATGCTCTAATAATTTATATAAGATACTTCCCATAAATAAAAAGATTTTGTTTCTTATGAATACTAATCAATATCTAAATATTTTTTAGATTTTTTTTATTTTTGGCTAATTTGTTCTTTTCCCATATTGTGTACTTTGGATTACATTTGGCAAGTTCAGACTATAAAAATCAGAGTTTACCTAATTTATGTAATATTTTATTTCCATAACTAAATAGGTAAATATTATTTTTGGATGGTTATATCTATTGGTTGAGTATTTATTTTCCAATTTTGAGTATCTTCTAGACGTCCAAAAATTCTATACTTATCAGATTCCATCTTACACAAAAAATGCAACTTCCTAAAGTTCATTTTCCCTAATAAAGTTGACGAACAGCTTTCCGGGGTTGAGAATCCTTTAGCCGTCTGTTTTGTTACTTTTGTATTATTTTTTTTCTCTCTGCAAATTTTATTTTCTGGTGATTTTTACTCCTAATGATGTTGTATTATTTTTATCTATACAGGATTAAAAGAACCTGGCACTTTTAGGGGCGACCCCGAAAGAATTAGGGGCGACACTAAAAGACAAAAAAGGTCACCCAAACGTAAATCTAAGCTACCCCTTATATTTGATTTTTCGAAATGGCCAATATGCCCTTACATAATCGGTAGCCAACACCATAATCGGTAGGTAAACATGCAATCGGTAGGTTAAATTAAAATATACCTACCGATTTTTGTGTAGATACTTCGGCCAATAATCCCTTTTATAATCGGTAGATTATCCAACTTGTAAGACTACCGATTATAAGGAGCCCCATATTCAACCTTGGCCAAATTCCATAGGTTTTGAGGGGTGCAGAGCCAACCATAACCACTTTGCTTGAGCTGTGGATGTAGCCATAATCGGAAGCCTAATAGGTTACATAAACTACCGATTATAAGTTGCCCCAAATTTAGTTTTTTCTAAAATCCTTCACGTAATGATTTTTGAAATCTACCATAATCGGTAGGGTTTATAATTATATAACCCACCGATTATAACGAGCCCCAGATCCAACCTTTGCCATATTGCATAGGTTTTGAGTGTACACAGCCAGCCTTAACCACTTGGTTTGCGTTTTGGATGCAGCCATAATCGAGAGTTAAATATATTACCAACACATCCGATTATGGGTTGCCCCAAAATGAGTTTTTTCTAAAATCATTCATGTGATGAATTTTGAAATATACCATAATCGGTAGAGTTAACAACTTAAAAACCTACCGATTGTAAGTAGCCCCAAATCGAATCCTTGCCAAATTCCATAGGTTTTGAGTGTACAGAGCCAGGCATAACCATGTGGTTCGTGATTTGGATGTAGCCATAATCGTAAGCCAAATAGGTTCCACAACCTACCGATTATGGTGTTGTTTGGTTACGGAAACCATAGTTGTTTTTTAGTATAATAATCGGACATTAACGAAACCACAAACCTCCGATTACGAATATTCGGTAGTAAATGCGCTCAATTACTTTCCGATTATGGTGTTGGTTGGTTACAGAGAACAAATTTTTTTTACTTATAACAGTCGGAAGGAACATTACAAATAAACCTACCGATTATTGTTCTTCGGAAATGAAGGTGCACATTTACCTTCCGATTGTGGTGTTGTTTGGATACAGAAGACAGGTTTTCTTTACACATGATAATCGGAGAGAAAAGTATATTAGCAATCCTCCGATTCTGACCAAATATTTTGCACAATCCCCGAGAATCGGTAGGTTAATAACGTATAACCCTACCGATTTCGACTAAAAATTGGAACATCCCAGAATCGGTAGGTTAATATATAAACTTATCTTCCGATTGTGTTCCAAAATTCAACACTTTCATGTCTCTTCATGTGATTCGGCTTGCGAGTCATCGTTAAATGCATAAAATGTGTAAAATAACTATTCTTAATCCATAAACATAACGAAACAACTAATATTCCGACACAAACTTTGAAAACGACATAATCCGACATAATCCAACATAAACAAAGTTATCCATAAAGTTAACGAAAAACATCGAGAGTTTACAACACCGAGAGTTTACTTGTTCCTCTTTGCTTTGACTTTGCGAGCTTTACCAGCTCTACGACTTGGACCAGCATCATCATGGGTTTCATCAACTTGAGTGCTTGATGAAGCCCGAGTTCTTTTGTTCACCTTGGTTGTAGGTTTCTTTTGCAATTTTCCCCGAACTGAGATGCATACTCCTCATTGTCAACGTTATCAATCAACTCTTGGTGCTTTTTTATCTTCTCAATTGACATGTGCTCTCCGGACTTTATGCAATCGGTGCACCATTTGGACAAACGCTTGAACTTTGTTCCATTTGTTTTTAAAACATAGCATACCATCAAACGGTTATTACTCTATTTTGATCACTAATATTAAACTAAATTAACAAAACAATACGTACCAATCTATCAAAACCCGCAGGCTTCTCTTTGAGGATACTCTTGTACGAAGCTGGCTTTGCTTTAAGATCACGGATTACACGAAGATGAGAAACATTCCGGTACCAATCCATATAGTTGGGAGCATTTTCAAAACCTTGGTTGGCTGCCCTTCCTTGGTTGATCAAGTAATGCGCCCTTCTATCCCAATGGAATTTACAGGATGGTGAACCCTTGTGAACCACCGTGATAGAATCTTTATGAGACTCGCATTTCTCCAGATCCAAAGTGAAATTTCCATGGATTTCCTCCTTTGGTATACCTTGTACAAAACCGTGTTGTCGCATCACCCTTGAGGCATTGTACATCACATATCCCGTGGGGTGCCACAACGGTCCAAAATAAAGTGCCAAATCGGACCGACCCGCGATATGTCCAGTAGCTCGGTCTTCCTTGTATGGATCAAAGCATACGTCTTGGGCATTAAGTGAGTCCAAAATCTCCCTCAAACGAATCAACTGCTGCTCCTTCGTCCTAGAATGGTTGTCATCGAAGACGTACTTTGTTCCTATAGGGTCACCTTTCGCCCACGCCGCGTTTTCAATGGACAATCCCAAGATAGGGAAGTGGTCGTAGATCCATGTCTATAATGTCATTTTTGCAAGTATTAGGAAATTGATTCTTTAATGGTAGAAAAATAAAAAAATAACCAAGTATGTGGAGTTAATAAACAATACCTGTAGCAGACTCACGTTCTCGGCCACTTGGCTAATTCCAACCCTCGACGCCTTTCTCAACTCTTCCATCAACCACGCATGGCATGCCGTGCCCCAAGAGTACTCATGCACTTTATCGAGAGGATCCGAAGTTGTAAAAGGTTGGCGTCGACACGATTGCCACCGGTATTGGGAAAATGACACATCCCAATACACATAGGAGATATGCGGTGGCGCGTGGTTGACTTGCTCGTCCGTTAAAGTTCCTTTCTCTTCTTTTTCCTTGGTGCCCTTGAACATATCCACCAAGTACCCATGTTGAACTGTCTAGTTCTATACTTCATGCATCTTTTGAACTCGGTTGTTGATGTTTCTTCATCCCAACCCAAACACTTCTTAGTCGGATCATAAAGATTCCTCCATTCCAAGCTTGCTTAGTGAACTCGGCCCTAACACCCTTGCCATGGACGGGGAGTTTAAGAATCTGCTCAACATCATCTGGGGTTATCGTCATCTCCCCAAACGGCATATGGAAGGTGTCGGTCTCAGGATAAAGTCTCTCCACAAACGCCGATATAGCCACCCGATCATGTTCCAACATTGAGTTCCCATGACATCACCAACCTTTGAATTTGCAATAATGGTCTTGAACCTTTCACATTCACCCTCCAAAGGCCAATCTAGCATTTTTGTTGGTGCGGCGGTCGCTTTGAGTAAACGAACCGCATCGGAATGATACTATTAAACACATGACAAGTTAAAAAATAAAATTAGAATTACCTAAACCTATAACCCTTAAAAAGTATTACGAAGAAAAACATAATAGGTTAATAAAACATGGATACGATCATTACCTCGGTTTCATATATTTCTACGGCCCGGGATTCTTTGTATCCAAATAACAATTCTCCTCCATCCTCCAGGCAGCCCAAGGATTACACCTTCGGAATATCCTTCACCTTGGTTCATCCGGGACAAGGTGTTTCGCTTTCTTTCGAGGAGGTTTTTATTTTCGGCTTCTCCTTCTTCTTGAGCGCCACTAGGTTGTCCTACTTGGTTGTGATGGTGGAGCACTTGGTTGAACAACTTCTTGAATTGGTTGTGATTGAGAGGCACTTGGTTGAACACCTTCTTGGATTGGTTGTGATTGAGAGGCACTTGGTTGAACACCTTCTTGGATTGGTTGTGATTGAGAGGCACTTGGTTGAACACCGATTGAACCAGGTTCGATTGAGGGGCACTAGGTTGAACAGCTTCTTGGCTTGCTTGTTGAGTTCCAACTTGACCACTTGAAGCGGCGTTAGCATTCCTAGCTCTCCTTGCACTAGTGTCGGGTTCGACGCCTATCCTTCCTTGCACTAGCGAGACAGTTGCATCTTGGATGTTTTTACCCTTTATCCCTAAACAACAAAAAAAAAAGTACAACAGGTTATGAAACTAAATATTCGGTTTGTTGATTTAACAAAGTGCCTCCGATTATTAACAATCGTAAGTATCAGTTCACGTAAAGCTACCGAATACGTATAATCGGAAACAAAATAAACTTTTTGGTGTTCGAATATGTTTATCTACACACAATAATCGGAATCTAAAGTTCAACATAACCCTCCGAATTCCACACAATCGGAAGCCTAACAAAACTAATGTCTACCGAATATGCGTCTCTTTGTATCCAGAAACAAATCAAGTTGTTAGCCTAAACAATCGGAAAGATATTACAGAATATTTCACCCGATTATTGCGTCTCTAATACTTGTTCTTCCCTAGTTTATTCGGAAGGATAAATCACAATTAGCTTCCGATTATGATTGAATTAGGCCTCAGTAATGAAAAACGTTATATAATCGGTAGGATACCAAAATTTTTAACACCCGAATATGACAAATTTTCTCGTGAAATGAAGAGTTCGACCACAATCGGAAGTTTATAACAATACCTAACCTACCGATTCTGGGTAATAACCGAAAACCCTAAAAAAAATAAACATGGATTCGTCCAATTGAAGCAATATAAACCAAATTAATGGTAGAATCTTACCTAATCGGCGCCATTTGAAGTTGCCTGAGAGTTTGGCTATCAGTATCGCCTACTTCATCGTCTTCGTGTTCTTCGGGTTCGTGAGTTAAAACCTCTTTATTACGGGCATGCAATCCAATATTCGGATTCTCACCGCGCACTACGTTTTTGGTTCGAGCTTTCTTACGTTAGTTTCTTTCATCTTTATAGAGAATAATCGACGATGATTCGATTCGACGATGAACGATGTATAGCGAGGAGAGGGGAGAGTTTTCCTCTCGCAATCGGAAGGAAAGAGGAGAAGAGGAGTTGAAGTTGAAGTTGAAAAGAAAATGAAATGAATTTGAATTTAGGTCGACTTTGGTTTTATCGTCAAACGGTTATTAATCGGTAGGGTAATACCACCTCATTAGCTAGATTGTTGAGTAGCCCAAAATCGGTAGAAATGGTTACTTATAACCTACCGATTATTGGAAGCCCCAAATTGAGCATTGGCCAAATTCCCTAGGTTTTGAGGGGTGTAGAGCCGACCATAACCATGTGGTTCGTGATTTGGATTTAGCCATAATCGGAAGCCAAATAGGTTACCCAACATCCCGATTATAGGTTGCCCCAAAATGAGTTTTTCCTAAAATCCTTCATTGTAGGAAATTTGAAATCTACCATAATCGGTAGTCTACTCAACTTAATAATCTACCGATTGTAAGGATCCCCAGATCGAACCCTTGCCAGAATCCATAGGTTAAGAGGGTACAAAGCTAGGCCTAACCATGTGGTTCGTGATTTGGATGTAGCCATAATCGTACGGAAGATAGGTTCCAAAACCTACCGATTATAGGTTGCCCCTAAATGAGTTTTTTCTAAAATCCTTATTTCCACACCAGCTAAAATTGAACCAGTATTTGAAGTCACTCATTTTATTGAATCGAAAAAACATACATGTAGTTGAAATAAAATAGAAGTAAAACACATAAAATTGTTCAATACATCGCCCTAGGGATTCTCTACGAGTTTAATTATATTGGGCGAATTGCCATTCAACTTCCTCCAAGAGAGTGTAGCAGTCCTCGTGCGAAACTCATGGCCAGGTACCTTAATTCGTATTGGCTCCGACCCAAAGTATACTGGGAAAACAATTTTTTAAATAAGTTAGCGTTGTTGAATAATCATAACCAAATAAATAATTTTTGATAAGAGGCCTATTGATTCACAAACTTACTCTACTCATTCGGTCTTCGTTTGGCATAGCGTCCTTACGAGCTTTCAATTCGTTTCTCAGCAGTACGCATTCATTGTATAAATATGCGTACCTTTCCCTTATTTGCGGGAGCGTCCTCCTATAACGATTTCCGCTTAGTGCTTTAAAAACCTTAAACACCCGTTTCCACCAAGCATTGGTGTTTTGATCATCTCCAAAGTAAGGCCCTCTTGTTGGGTCTTCGAATTCTTAGTCACCATTGCGCTTCCTCAACGGAGTGCTTTGTGAGAGTGGTGTGTGCTCTGACAATATCAACATCTTCTATATTATTGAACGAAGTTGTAGCCATTTTTGGTGATTCAAAGTGATGGGTGACTGATTTAGGAAGATTGAATGTGATGGGTGAATAAGTTTGGTAGAGATAGGTCTCTATTTATAGCAAAAAAGTACCCAACGACTAGTTTTTTAAAAAAAAAAACGGTTACTTCAACGTAATCGGAGGTTTGTCAATATGTATTATCTACCGATTGTGTTTGGTTTTCGAGGCACGGCTAGTTTATTTTGAGCGAACTAGCGATTTGGAGTATAATCGGTAGTTAGATCAACAATTAAAACTTCCGATTTTCATAAATATTTTGAAATTCATAACAATAACACCTACATTTTTGCGGGTAGTTGGAGTATAATCGGTATCTAATAACCTAACGATTATACGGTTGCCCCAAATTTAGTTTTTGTAGAAATGTCATTTTTTCGAATTTGGGAACTAGAATAATCGGTAGTTAATAAGGCTTCCGATTATACAGTTGCCCCAAATTTCTTTCTTGGAGAAATCACCAATTTTGGGAATTTAGGAGGTACTATAATCGGTAGTCTAGTGAGGTTATTTTTCCTTCCGATTGTTATAGAAGCCAGATGCGAGTTTGGCACAAAATCGATATTAATCGGTAGTATAACATAGTTACTAAACTTCCGATTTGTGTATAATAATCGGGCACTAAATATCTTCCGATTGTGTAAGGGCATTAACGTATTCTCCGCGTTTTTTGACATCCCTTAACGGTGTATATGGGTTGGGAATAAAAAAGTCGCCCCTAATTCTTTCGGGGTCGCCCCTAAAAGTGCCAGGTAAAAGAACCCTCGAAAGAAGATTTCTTGACTCATGTGTGACATCCAAAAATCAAATATTTTCTTTTAATCATCAATATAAATTTTGTATTTTCTTTTAATACCAACTCAAAGTGTAATTGCAATTAGTACGTTAAAAACTATAAATATTCTAATAAGGTTTCTTTTGCAGGTCTGATGGAGTCTCTCTCTGCAATGAGAATGGTTTCCTCTTCAAAGGAAGAGGGGCAAGATATTTTTAATAATCTTGCAGATAATCACAAGGAGAATCTTTTTCTCATGTCTAGCGTTAATTTGTGGACTTGCATTGTTTTTTTTATTTGGCTAAGGTGTCTCAAGTTTTTGTTGCTCTTGAGATACCCTGTCCTGCAAGTTAAGTTTTTTTTTTTTTTTTTTTTTTTTTTTTTGTGGGGGGATTTAGATGTAACCGCTTGCAGTGGTCTTTTTGTTTTTTAATCTAATTATATGTAAAGAAAAAAAATACAGCTACAATTATTTTTTTCAAAAGAAAATGATGGATTTTCTTATGAGTGGAAGGGAAGAACAAAAACACCACGCACACTGCCTCCCTCCAAATGTCAATCACGAGTATGCAAATTCGGCACTCTACAAACCCAAATACATGCCCCTCTACAAACTCAACCAATACTGTAGTTCCATTTTTGTCATAATTAATTAAATTTCCAACAAACATTGATGATACAAAACATTGAACAAATAAATAATTAACCACCATAGCAGGGAAAGGAAAAATAAAGACTAACATGCCATAATAGTAGATGATCTAGTTAACATACAAAAACTTAGCACCAAATGGAATCCAACTTAAATTTTACCCTTGGTCCTCCACACACTGAAAATATCATCAAGAATTGCAAAAAAAAAAAAAAAAAAAAAAAATGACTTCATATTTTTATTATCGTAAAATTATTAAAACATAACAAAATAATAAATGAGAAGAATATGCATGTATGTACATATTACCAGCCATTATCGCACGGAGAAAATGTATATGCTAGATATATAACTATAAAAGGGAAAACTAAACTTTGCAACCATAATAGATGAGTCTTCTTCTTGCTACTTCTATCTTTCTTACATCAATCAAGATCTATTTAGTTACTGTAATAACATAAAAAGGGAAAATAAACAAACAACAATCATATATACACGGTCGATAATAAAATTGATAAAAAAACCTTAATTTCGATGATTTAGCAACATGTGAAGAAGTAACAACCTAAATAAACAATGGCAAGAGCAAAACACGTTTTACGCCCAAAACATATGGTGCTTGGTTTGATATCGCAAAAATATTTACAAGAATTAATAGGGATATACCTTGATGTTGCTTCTTTTGGAACAGTACAGCAGTGCATGATCGAGGATACCTACAAAACAAAATGACAAATGTCATAAAAAATACTAAATCACAGGAAAAAAAAAGAAATAACAACAAAAATTCAAAAAGAAATGTGGAAACAAAAGGGTTTGGCTAAAAATGGAGCTTGGGTTTGTTTGATTGCTTTATATAGAGACACCAGACCCAAAAATAAAATGATTTTATTTTTGATATAATATTAATTAATATCTAAAATTATCTGGAATTTCTTTTTTATTTTGAACATAATATTAAGCAATATATGCATTTTCCCGATTATATGTAATATTTTTGGCAACCTCAAGCAAAGAAAACCACAAATTTACCTATTGAAGTATATTTTTTTTCCAATCGTAATTGAAAGGATCTTTATTAGTGCATGTAATTTAATATTTTTCTGAATAAGCAATATTAAAAAGTATAGTAATAAAATCAGGATATTCGGAAGAAAAAAAATATTATTTCCGCACTTATGTGCAATTTCTTTTTTGTAGTTTTTATATTTCGGATAGCCACTATTTTTGGATACTTGCATGTACTTATTGCAATTTTTGTGTCTAAAATATATTTGGCATATTCTACATTTCATAATGGAATCTTTTTTTGGTTTGTATTTACGGAATGAATAAAATTAATGTTAAAATCATTATTATTATCGCATTTTTCTACTAAAGCTTTTGTTTTTCTATTCTAAACTTTTTGTTTGATATCATGTATTGATTATCACGATTTTCTATTAATAATTTTGTATCTTTAATATTCTACAGGACCAACAATTAAATGTTTAGCAAAGGGGAGGAAAATTCGAAATATTGGTATGTATCCACGACTCTAAACATTTTTATTTTTAATTTGGGCTATTGACTCATATTTGGTTCAAGCATGATTTAGTTTCATTGTTGAATTATTTTTGTAATTTCATTTTGAGTTGTAATTGTAAATTGCAATTAGAATTAGAATTTATTTATTATTAGTAGTTTGGAACTATAATTAAAATTAGTTTCATTGGAATAAATGTAATTGAACATTGGACATTGGATTTTTTTTTTTTGTATGATTGATTTAATCTGTGATGAAATCATGATTAATAATGCATATTTTTATGTGATTTTATTTTAATTTGTTTGTTAGATTAAATTAAAATAAAATATATTATGCTTATAATTTTTCAATATATTTTTGGTAATTTTATTTGACTTTTTCAAGATTTAGCTGTTTTAGGAAATAATTTTTGTTGAATATGATTGTCTATAAAATATATTGTGGAAAAAAATATATCTTCTTGAATTTTATTTCCACATTTTTTTACAATTGCCATAAAAATAAAAATGGTGGGAGAATCAACTGGAAAATTTCCGATTAACCACATTATTTCCGAAAAAACTCTATTTTTATATAAAAAATTTTAGGTGAAGGGTAAAATAGTATTTCCTTGATCGGTGTAATAAGC
>JAJJWW010017565.1:0-15349 GCA_023531295.1 Papaver armeniacum
GTAGCATTGAGCTGATAACACTACAAGAAACATAGTTTATAGCCGCACCACCCATATGAGTATATGTGGCAAAATGCTTGTACTGCCACAGAGAGATCATGATGTGGCAAAAACGGCTTTGTAGCCACATCAAAATAACTGGCGAGGCAATATCATTGGCTTTTGCCACAACAAGGCTGGTTGTGCGGCAAAAAGATGTTTATTGCTACAGTATATATTTTAAGGTGAGAAAATAACTACTTTCTCTCTCTAGTATTATTTTATTACTATTAAAAACGAATTTTACCATTTCCAAATAACAGTTCAAGTCCAACCTTCCGTCCATATTCCATAATACTTTCTCTCTCTAGCATTTCATATTCCCTCCTCTCTCCCTTTTCTCTTCTGCTAACTCTTTCAGATCTAATTAAAAGAAAAAACTTCACGTTTCGTTGATTCGGTTAATCTTCTGGATTTCTGAAGGAAATTAGTTTATGAAATCTTAATGCGTTTTGGGCTTGTTCACTTTGGTTATTTATCTACAGTAAATTTATGAATTGAAAGAGTTATTTGATTGAGATCTGATATACAAATAGAGATTTGTATTCTCAATCCTCCCCGTTATTTGAAAGAGATATTCTCTAGGTTGATAGCGCGATACTGTAAACCTTTGTTGCTTTTTTGTCATTCGTTTCATTTCTTATTAGATCTTGTTTAATTAAATCTGTTGATTTTACAGTGCCGATATGGATTATGCAATCAAGTTGGGGATGTTTCTAGTGAAAGGTAGTTCATATCTTCCATAAATTATAAATATGGATTTTCGGAACATTTTTCCTTTTATTATGATATATAATAGTTTGTCTTCTTTGAACATGGGGTTTGCAGGCGCTGAGAAGAAAGATCATGATTTTTGGAACATTTTTCTTTTTATTATGATAATAGTTGTCTTCTTTGATCATGGGGTTTGAAGGTGCACAGAAGAAAGATCATGATGAAGATAGTTGTATCTCTTCTTTGTTTTTTTCTCAAAATTATGATATGGTCATGTTACCAAAAGATGTATTTATTCCATATATGTACTCAATTTGTAAATGATATATGTGGTAAAGTTAATCCAACAAATGAAATTTTTGATCTCGGTGGTTTCTACTCTCTTCATCAAATGATTCAAAATTAAGTTCAATTGACTAAAATATCAAAATAAAAAAAATGAATTCATAATATTATAAAAATAAAATATGAAAGGAAATTAAGTTCAATTAACTAAAATATCACCAAAATTTTCCGCCCAAAAAAAAAAAAGGAAATAAAAATTCTATTTATGTTAATTACAGTAAATTGCAACATATTCTTAAAATAAAATAAAATTAGAGAAATACCATTTTTGCCTCATCATACTGCCTCACCATTTGGTGTGGCAAAAAACCGATTTATTGCCGCAGTCCACGGAAGGTATGGCAATAACTTCTTGTCACACAGTTTCTTGCCACATGGTGTGGCAAAAGGTTTTTGTGTGGCAAAATCCTTTTGCCACATTAAAAATGGGTTTTAGCCACAAAAATGAGGTGTTGCAATACACCAATTTTCTTGTAGTGTAACCTGCCTAGCTTTGAGCTCTGTTGACTATTACAGAGCCCCCGAGTCTTTGAGCTCGCAATTGGAGTACTACAGCTCGGTTGTTTAGTTTGTGAAAAAAATTAAAAGCGAAATTTGCTTGTTGAGCTAGCAGGTGCAAGTGGCAAAGCTGAGCAACCCAAGGGAAAGCCCAGTTCTTGAGGTACCTCTTGTGCTGCTGTGCATAGTTGCAGCAGCACAGCCATCTTGGCTGCACAGGTTGGTGACTCCACCTGCAATTTCCATTTTGAATGCTAAGCTGCCATGTTGGCATGATCTGAAATGTTGTATATAGCTTGCTCCACGACTTGCAATCTTGCATGATGCGAGTGAGATTTTCTTGCTTAAAGCGTGTTGTTTCTTTTTAAAAAATCAATAAGCGATAATTTGTCCTATGTTGTGCATGCTCGAAAAATCTGCCACATGCACATCGAGTTGAGAATATAATCTGCTTGATCCGTACTATAATTGTTAAACTCAGTATTTGTGTATCTACCTTGCAGGACCTACCTTGTGCATGATAGCCCCTGCTCCTTGCTAGCCTGAGCCGCAAGCTTTCTGAGCATGTACTGTGGAAACCAAGCCGACCTTGCTGTCTTGTAACACCTAACCTTGAGCCCAGAATCGGCTTGTGAGTTAGGGCTTGGATAGCCAGGACTAGCAAGCACATCCTCGCTTACCACCACCTGTCTTGTGAAGTGCAAAGGCTGTGATGTTGCACAGGCGAAAGCGGTACAGCTGCATAAGCTTCATGCCCACTTCTTGGGCTATACTTTTTTCAATATAAAGTTGGGTTGTGCATCAGAACAAGCCCACAACCTGGCTGATCAAAACCCAGTTTCAGGCTAAGCAGACTGGGCTGCCAGTCACCAAGCCCAACCACTAAGCTTTGCCTTTTCGTTGGGCTAATCAGCCAGGCTGTTAACTCATCACTCTTTGGGCTTCATAAGTGAAGCCCACAACCACCAAGCCATCGGGCGGGCTGTACACGATCCCCGAGCCCACATCATCAGGCTAGAACCCACTCTGTTGAAATTGTTTAACATCAATGGGCTGTATTTTCCCAACAAACCAAAGCCCAAACAAACCAAATTCCACAATAAACCAAAGCTCCCAACAAAACCAAATTAAACCCATTTAAACCAAACAAAACCCACATAAACCAAACTAGACTTTGAGTTCAATTTGAGTGCTAAATCATGTCAGGATTTTGGTCTGCATCGGGGATGGAAACAAATCCCTTAGAGAGCGTGCTTACGGGCACGCTCACCATATGAACTCCCACATACCATAATGATTTTAGGGAATTTTATGAGCCTTCTCCGGGCCCTGACCTCACATACCCTAATCACTATGAGCACATGTATCATCCACCACAGGTTGAGAATGAGCACTTTCCTCATACCCAGTCATCACTTCTAGATCAATTAGAAGCTCAAGTTTACTGCTTTAGAAAGGCAATTACATGAGCGGTCTGTCAAATCTAATCCCCTAGGCAATATGAAATGCATGCTTGCACCTTATGTGGTGGCTTAGACCACCTGGCTGATCTTGTTATATTTTGCATGATTTTAGGCGGTCTAGGAAAGCCACGATAATCAAATGTACGAATTGTCTAGAAGTGACTATGACCATGCACACATGCATCATTTACCACAAGTGGGGAGATGAACAATTTTATACTCCCCAACTCCTAGTTTGCAATCAATAATGGAAACACTCATGGAGCAAAATGCTAGGCTTGAAATGAATGCAATGCATGACCATCCATATAGCAACATGTATGAATTTCCCTTCTCTAGTGAACCTCATGCTCAACTATACAATGAATATCCATATGAGGAATGCATACCCACTAGTGAAGACTCTCCTTCAATAGAACAACTCACTGTGATTCTTCAAAGGAATCTGATTGAGTTACAAAATGATAGGATTGAAAATAGTGTTTCTAGTCTTACTCATGCAACTAACATTGAATATGAACCGAATCTAGAGGTAGATGAGTACACTAAAAAATACTACAATTTTGAATGGAGAGATGAATTCTTGCTATGATGATGATGATGATGAATATGAAGAGCATGTGTATTTTGAAAATGTAGTAGAATCTTTAGGTTCGAGACATTAAGTGCCTCTTCAGCCTTGAACCCTATGAATGATGCTTCTTACGATATTCATGCATGTGATAATGATGTGGCACTGTGGGAATTTTCTGTGAAAATGAGCATGCTTTACCATTTTTGTATGTGACCTAGGAATAGTCAATTGTCTCGTTGACACGGATGATTCAATGCATGTGTCTAATTCCATGCCTAGGTTCTGACATGATATCTCTCCCAAGTTATGTTGTGCATGAGAATGATTATGATTATGATTATGACATGGAGATTGATGAACTTTTTATGCGAGGTGAACATGATTTACCCTCTTTCGACTTTAGGAAAGTATGTGATGGTACAAATGATTTTATACACGAAAACAACCTAGATGTACCTAACCTCTCTCCGAGTCACAAATTGAAACTCCTCCACCAAACCTAGGTGTAGTTTGTCACAAAATTGCAAAACCAACTTTTTTGAAAATGCCTAACTTAGGCCTAGAGCTTTGTGCTTCCTAAGTCCTCTTGGACTATTTTTGCATCAAAGTATAACACTTTTAGGGAACCACGGTTGGTATGTGTATATGCACTGTTCTTAGCAATACTCATTTTGAGTTAGACCTTTTGCATGATGTACCGTTAAAATTGCAAGATTTTGTGCTCCCAAACACACCCGATTCACAAGTTTAGGTTTGGGAAGCTCATTCACATACACGGTCTTACTTGCACTATCATATTATATTTGTGTAAGGCTGTTAATGTGTGTACATATTTTCTATTGGGTTGATCCTCAACTCTTTAGACTCTTGGTTTATGGTGAATTTTCATTGTATATATCCAGTAGGACTTGTTAAATTTTCTTTTCTTGAATCGGTTGAGTCTTCTTGTGCTTATATTGTGCTAATCCGATATGATCTCCTTGAGAATGTTGGATTCTAGCCTTGACTAGTGAAGCTCCAACCTTGCTTCCGCCGACATCAGGTAATCTCTTCCCTTTTCTCTTTTCGGCATAGTTCACATGGTATGTGGTTGTTTAAATTTTCTATCTGTTGACACATTGAGGACAATGTTTGATTTAGGTTTGGGGTGCATTTGCATATTTTTGCATATAGAGTTTTTAGTCTTTTTAATCTTTTATTTTCAAAAAAAAAAAAAAAAAAAAAAAAAAAAAAAAAAAAAAAAAGTAAAAATCTTTTTTTAAAAACCACCAACTTTTAGAGATTTTAGAGTCACTAGCATGCTTCTAGCTATGTTTACATAGAGAATCGACCGAAATAATGAAGAAGTACCTAGAACACAATCGGGTTTCTTAGTTGATTAGAGCGTTAAAATTGGATTTAACCATACTGAGGAGAGCAAATTAGGTGTTGTTTAGATATTCGGTAGTAGAATTGTGATCACCCATAGTGGAGACTACCCATTTTACATCAAGTGAGGCACCAACCTTCAATTTTTTGCAACTTTCTAGAAAAGTCATAGAGTGTGTGTCACCGTCGTAAATTCCGGGTAGGAATGGTGAGCTACCCAACTTCGCACCAATTTCGGCACTACTTTTGATCTCTTGAGTGCTAGTTTTTGTCAATCATGAGGGTGACGTCTAAAGATGAAAACTTCTTCTAAATACCGATTTGCGTGTTAGCATCACTCTCTCTCTCAATCAGCAAGACCCATAGAAACACATCATCGTCAGCAAGCGGAGCAACATCAGAATATATGAAGAAAAGTTGTTATAGTCCAAGGTTACGTGCAACAAAGAAAAGAAAAAGAAGATGAGAATTAATAAAATTTTTAAAATTAAGACAATACAAGTTATGGAAATTGTGTGATATAGTCCTTCATCCATGGAGTTAGTAGTTTCATTATTTTTGTTGTTATTTTCAATTAATGTACACATCCAAAAAAAAAAAAAAAAAAAATTCAAAATTCAAAAAATCAAAAAAAATATTGTAGTTTATTTTTGCTATTGTAGTTTATTTTTGCTACCACCATGGTAAAGAAGAATTTAAAAGAAAAATCCAAACAACAAGGAATTTGAGTAGAAAAGTTAAAAATTGTCAAGTTTTGTGAAGTTTAGAAGTTCTGGTCATCAACATTTGAAGACCGAAGAAGATTGAAGACGTTTATATGGTTCTTATGAGAGAGTGATATTAATTGCCGATCGGGTGAGAAGTGAGTGAGTACTCCCACCCCTTGCTAATGGTTGATTTCCTTTCTTAGAGATCATCGAAAAGATTCTTTTTGTCCACACTTCGTGGAGTCTCCGATTTTATTTCGGAAGGTTATCCTTCTTACTGCACAACGTGTGCGGGATTTCTCTCTTTACTCCGCCCGCACACATGAGAGACTAAAAAGCGATCTTTTTGAGTGCAATTATCATAAAACCCTAATGGTGAGGCAGAAGTTGAGACTTATGATCACAATCGAATCCGAATTCTTTCATATGGTATGGTTACTTCTCGCTCAGACTTAAGGATGAGAATGCGTTCTTTGGTAGTTCTAACTTCATGTTACTAGCACGCAGAAACTCTATGTCCTCATAGCTTCTTGGATGCTTGAGACTCTTTTACACTCGAAGTTGGAGAAGGTTTTGTGGGTACACCTGTAAACCCTCACGAGACTACAACTCGTCCACTAGGGACACCTAGGGGTTTAAAGGCATAGTGCATACGCTAAATGCATTCGAGAGACTGCTGACAGGGGGTATAGTTAGGATTTTCTAATTTCTGTTTCCTTGAGGACAAGTAAAATTAGGTTTGGGGGTATTTGATGAGTGCCAAATAGTGCATATTTATACACCTTTTATTGGCATTTTACTCATCTTTTTGCGCTTATAAATCGGATATTATCCCAGTTCGTGTTTTCCTTGTTTTCAAGAATAAATATTTGTATTAATTAATTTTGTGTTTTTTAGGTAATAAATAAAGCTCGGAGAAATCGATGAGCCAAAAGAAAGAATTGGAGTCGAGCATCTATGGAGCTGAAAGCCAAAGCCCGCGCGCGTCGGTCGCAACCCAACTTACAAGACATGGGCTTGAGCTAGCCATGACCCGGATCCGAGTCCGTCTCATCCCAGCCGTTAGATTCGATCTACCCTAGATCCAACGCTCGCTCCAACCATTCCATCAAAGATCGCATGCTCCCGCTCAACACCGAAGATGTCTATATCCGAGCCGTTCGGATCTCGCTTATCTTCATCCTACGCTCGCTAGGCAGGTCTCATCTTTCCCAGATGTTCATGCCTCACAACAAAACTACCAACACCCTATACCCCGAGCCAAACCCTATTCCTTCTTTCCACCTTCTCTTTCTTCTCATTGCAGAGCTCGACCATACTCTACCTCCTCCTTCTCCCGACAAAAATCAGACCACCTCTCCGCCACCATCTCTCTTCGATACTCACCCAACAACCAACCCCATCTCGCACCCCTCTCTAGATTTAGTTTTTCTCTTTCTTAGCTTCTCCAACCCTAGAAGCTAACTTAGAAAAAAACTAAAGCTAGGGTTTTCATCACTACGATCGAAGCATGGAGTTACGGAGCGATTAGACAAGAGGAGAGACGATCAGAGAGTATGGTGAGAGTTTATTTTAATTTTAATTTCGATTTTTGAGAATTAGGGTTTGATATTTTGGGGGATTTTTGCATGTATAAATAGAAGGTGTAATTGGATGTTTGAGAGCATGCCTGGGCTAGCCAGTGCTTCAATTAGGTTTAATTTGTAGTTTATTTGTTACCTTGATGTTTTAATTACTTTGGCTAAGGTTGAGATGAAACCCTAGCTTATCACTGTGTTTTTCTTCATGAACTGTTCTTGAGTGCTTAACTATTTTCAAGATAGGATTTAATCTCAGCATGTCACACTTTGCTCTCACAAGTGTATACCAATGCCATGGATGCCTTGTAGTTAATAACTTTGTGAAGATGATGCTACAACCCAAGCTTGATGAAATTATTATGATCCTCGATTATTTGTACTCTAATTAGACGGGTAATACTTTGGAAATATTCTTTAGTTGTGATTAACTTTGTCAGCGGAGAAACACTTTAGGTTTAAGGCAGACTTGACACCTCGCCTTTATCTAGCATAAGAATAAGAATAATGTCATGAGTTGAAAACATAGTATAGGTTAGTGGTGGAAATCGAAGACCCTAGCACCCATTTATATCTCTGTTTGTAATTCAGTTTCATTTTCATTGTCACATTTCCATCCAGCCGTATCGGCACAAACATCTGTGTTACTTTGTCACTCACTTGAATTCAGTTTAGGAAGCCATAAGATCACTTTAAGCACACCCATTTCTCTGTGGATCGACCCGTACTTGCCGCGTCTCCGATAGACGCCGGGCACTTGCGGTATCACTCGTAGGTCATAAATTAAACACATTCCGAGGCCTACCATTATGCATGCACCTACAGACTGTCATCTTCTTCTTGTCAAAAGAGAATTCTCAGGTACTTAAAAGGCGGTATTGGTCAAGGTCACTATTCATCCTGGTGATGTAACTTCACTAAAAGCTTACACTTGATTCCCGATTGGTTTGGGTGCCACGACACTAGAAGATCGCTAGTGGGTATCTTGTTTTCTTAGGTTCATCTACGATATCTTGGTCCTCTAAAAAGCGGCCCACAGGTCTCCAAGTCATCTGTTGAGGATGAATATAAACCCTATCTGTTTCCCATTTGAGCTTAAATGGATTTCTTATGCAGAATGATCTACATGTACCTATGCAATTACTAGTACAAGCGCATTGTGATAATACCCGGTGCTATTGCTTTGTTCTGCTAATCTGTGTTTCATGCCGGGGACAAAACACATAGAGATTGAATATCACACTTTGCCAGTGGGAGTGGTGGACTCGGATTTGGTTGTTTCTTATGTTTCAAGTGAAGAGCAAATAGATGATATATTCACAAAAGGCTCGTGCTTTCCAGCTCACTCCAGATTGCTTCATTTACTCTTGGATGTTCCAGTTACTTAGTTTTTTTGAGAGAGATTATTTGTTTTTTAGTTTTTTCCACACTGTTTCCTGGTCTTAGGGGTGTTGCCTTCTTGTTGCTTTTTTTTTTTTTAGACTTTCAAACTTCACAGTCTGCATGTATCAGTTTGCAGGAGTGTGTTAGAAATATTGTGTGTCAAGTCAGAGTCTTATGACTTGACTTGATTGGTCAGTCTCTCACCACTAGAGCTTTTATATCTCTCTCTCTCTCTTTTTCATATTAATACTGTCTGAGACAGTTTGTATCAGTTTATCTGAAAACCTTTCAATAATTGAATATCATTTTTCTGTACAAATTCTATCAGTCTTGCTTCAATTAGTTCATTCATGCTAATAATTAATATAGGTATTTTCAGATCATGGTTCTAAGCATAATGGTGATGTTGTTCTTTGCTAGTTCATGAAAGAAGGTTTGTTTTGATTTTTCTATTTCTATATACATGGGATAAAATTTAATCAATCAATGATCCGCTTAGTAAAAACTATATAAAAATACTAAGTTTTTCGATTATCACTATCATGTTTAGTACCTCCTATATTCAGTTAGATCACTACTCAAACTTGAATTTTTCTGACCTTCTTTTCATCATCAACCAAAAACAATGAAGAATAGCGTTCATCATCTCTTCTATATCTATATCATAAATTTCATATCATTCATTGTTAAGTTATTATAATCACCATTAACACCAACATCAGACTACACATCAGTAACATTAGCAATAACAATCCACACCATTCACAAAAACATCACACTGGAGTAAGTTTCTAGATTCTCAAAAAATAGGGATTCTTTATCTCACGTGACAACAAATGATGGCAGAGATGCAGGGTGCCATGGTATTTAGGGAAGGAAACCAAATATCCGTGCACGAAACTACGAATAAGTCAAATATTCGGTGACTAACTGGGGTTAACTCAATATTAGATGATGTCACATCTTACTAAATCTGACGGCTATAAATACACTAGTTCATAAAGGCTCTCGCGCTGCGAGAGCAAAATCTTTTCCCATGACGTGTTATGCATCCTTTGTGGTGCTTTGCATAATGGTTGTGTATTCAATTTTCGAGAATTGTGCCTAAAATGAAAGTATCATTTTTCTTGAAATGGAGGGAGTACACTGGTGTATTAGTTGCAACGGAAAATTAGTTGATGCATAAACTAAAATATGGCTACATTAAAGTATTATATATCCTTAGTGGTGGCTTGCATAATTGATATACATTTAATTTTCTAAAATTGTGCCTAAAATGATATATACCTCCGAATTTTTCGTAAAAATTCTAAATTTGATATTGTTGTTTGTACTCATTGCGTTTTTATAACCGTTCCAACGAGATAAAATTTGTAAAATTCCAAGGCACGGATTTTTAGATATGTTATATTAAAGTTTGCTTTCCAATTACACCCCCCAAAAAATAGGATACATTTATAGTAATTGGACTAAAAGGGTGGGATAATTGTGTCAAATGAAAAAGACCAACCATGGACACCAAATCCAATCTTTTTATGTCAATTGATCACTTACTATTTACAAAAAAAAAAAAAAAAAACCTATTATAGGGCTCCAACCAAAAGGTTTTAAGGGCTCACAAAATGACAAAAACAAGTCATCAAATAATAATCTCAAGAAACCCTTATCCTTTCATTTTTGTTAATATCTAAAATACCCCTTTTAAAGGTTGATTATCTAAACTAAGTTAGATTTGTGACATGATTAGACTAATGATTTGATTTATACTCGGGTGTTTGAAAATCAAAAATTAATTTTTTTTTTGGGAGTGAAGTAGAAGAACAAGTGAAGAGATATTTGAGAAAAACCTAGCTTCTAACAAGATTAATGAAGTAGGTGAATCATCATCCCCAAATCAGAGACAATCCTCCAATTATAGACAATCAAGAATTTTTTTGATTTCAGAAACCCCGGAATCTGGACTGTAAGCCCTCTTACAGTGGGGAATTTTTCGTCGACGAAACCGTAGACAAGGTATACGGTTTGGACATGATATATTCCACACCGTAGTTAGAACCAGTTCGGTGTGGAATTTATGAACTCCACACCGTAGGTGACTCTACGGTGGGAAACCAAACCGTACATTTGTATACCAAACTATGGTGGGAAAATTTGTAAACTTAACTGCCTTCAAAAGTGGAGCGATGCTCACTTCATAAACGTTCATGGAACCTCAGTTTCAAATTACATTCATTTATGTGTTTTTTTTTTTTTTTTTTTGTGACTTAACTGCATTCAGAAGTGGCCATTAGCGATGCTTACTTCATAAGCTTTCACCAATGTCAGTTTCAAACGTTGATGTGATTTCTTGGCCTGTGACCTGTTCACTTAAGAAAATTGTGATTTCTCGACCTGTGACAAAAAAGAATAGCTACAGTGTAAAACACCAACCGTATGCGTGTTGGATATTTTCAATAACATAGAAAATAAAATGGTTTTCGTTTTTTGGTTAGCCGCTACGACTGGGGAGTGTCCTGTGTTGAATAAACACAATGGATGTTAGTTGGAGATCAAGAGGCACCTCTAATGGGTGTGATGGTTCACAAAAGACACAACCATTCCCATTAGACACCTTATGTGTCTTTTGGAAATGAAGAGGCATCTCCAATAGGCATGAGTCCCCTATAAGTAGTGATGATTGTTTTCATTCATATCATGAAGAACATCTCAACTCTCTGTTTTCTTTCTTACAAGCATCATCAGAAACAAAACCAGTGTGTTCCTGGTTGGATCAAGGTCGTACAAGCTTTGAATCCAACATCCGTTGTGGGGCTTCAAGTATCCCGACGGCAATATTCATTGATTTTGTTTGTACCGCCAAGACAATTGGGAAATGGTCGAAAAGAATCTTTCATAAGAGCCTTGAACCCTAGTACAACATTCTTTTCTTCACCCTGTTTTAGTGTCAATTTTCCAACAGTTTTAGACGATTAGTTTTCTGACAACGGAGGGTGAAACATAAATCACGGCATCAGTGGGAGAGATGTTTATATCAGAATTTAGGGTTTTATTTTCTCTAGAAAGTTACGGGAGAGAAAATAAAACTGCAGAAAGGGAGAAAGGACATATTGTATATTTGTTTTCTGCCGAGAAAGGAATTTGAATCATATGGTATGAACGAGTGGAATATCATATAAATTCCGACGGTAAAGAAAGAAGTTGGGCTTTTATGTACAGTCAGGCGCATAGACATTACCTAATTACAATTTGAGTGTTCTTCGCGGAACGAAGAAACAAGAATAGAAAACGAGAAGAAAGAGGGGGAGTTAGAAAATAAGCTTCTTCCTATTTGCAGAGGACATCGGGATTCAGGAACATATTATTGTTATGCGAAGTAACAAAGATTGGCGCATAGATTCTCGCTAAAGGAAACTCACATGGAATCAGATAAGTACTTATCTGTCTTTGACTCAGTTATATTTCTTACCGGTGAATACATGGATCATATTTTATGTTGTCTGCTTAAGTATGGATTGGACAAATTAAAATGTAACCAATGATAATTTATGATTCATGTAAATCCATTAGTTTGGATTCTAAAGCCCCCTAGTTGACTTCTTAATTGCTTGATTAAACAGACGTGTATTTTCATTTGAAAAGGACTGTTTAGTATGCATGTGAACGTTGAAGTTTTTTGCTTATCTGTTGTGTTAGTGGACACATGGATCATTTTGGTCGATTTTGATTTACAGTCAAAACAAGATTATTTGCCTCATGAATTTGGGTAATTTATAATCAGATGATTCATATAACGACCATTAGTTTCTGAAAAGAGGAGAACCAAATCCAAGTTCAAAACAATTAGAGTTTTACTGTATTATATGGGTTTGAAGATTCCTATTTAAGGGAATTTTGTGACCATGGACAAGTGGGTAATTGCGGTTACATTTGAAACTTCTCATTTGATGACTATATGGGACTGTTCGTGGTCTCCTTTGTTGATCTTTAGAAGCTATTAATTTTCATGGCTTTTCATGATCTCTCACATGAGTGTGTCCGTTCTTTGGCTATCTTGAGATATTAATATGTTATTCTTATCCATGGGATGTGGACTTCGAATTGATCGAATACTCTTAGATTTTAATCTTACTGTATAGATTAATTCTACTGGGATCACAGTGATCGTTCCCTATGGATATGATTTGAGGATTCCTTTTGGAATTGCATGAGTACTGTAAATGAGATTTATTTGATTTTAGTTGAGTATAGTGGAACGCCAAGTTCTCTACTGTTGAGCCAATTCCGAAGAGATAGTAACTTGTATTACTATATAAGTTCGGATTTGAAGATTTCCTTCTCTAGGAATAATAATTCTCTGTAGCCATCATTATAATGCTCAAAGTGACCCAAATCCAAAAGGATGGTACCCATACCAGTGCGTTGGATTTGAAGTTTTTTATTTCTATTTAGAAATGTTGTGCGCCGTGTTTCGGCAGAAATTGACACATGCGGTACTTGATACAAATAAAGGAAGTGTCGTTCAATGACACAGTTTTGGTCGCGTGACATTAGAAAATTATTGTCATGAATGCTCTAAGATTAGAGAACCAAAATGGATATCACCAATGATTGTTGAGACTACAATTTTTGGTACGGGTATAATTCTTGCGGTAGGAATTATAAATTTAGAAGTCTGAAATCATAATTCTTTCATTAAGAATTATATGGTTCCAAAAAAAAAAAAAAAAAAAATTTGGAAATGGGCATGTCTTAAATGACATCAAAAGGAAAATTCCGGTGAATATGTAACGTATTGGAAGATTGGGCGCGCGACCAAATATCCAACAATGTTACGATATTACCGATGCATAAATTATGAACATTTGCATTACATAATGTAAAATGTTAAATATACATTGTCTATGTTTTTTGGGTATAAATTTGTAGAAGATTTGGCATGAGTAGAGGAGTTACTCATCGTGATAATGTACTTGTTGAAATAGCAAGCAAATTGCCTACAAATTTCTTATGCCTCTAGTGAATGCAAGTCTATAATGACTTCTTGTGAATTAACTGTCAATGTTAATTATGATTCCTAGAGAAGTTACAATTATTTTGTAAAATCAAATAAGAACATTTTAATAATGTTGTCAAAATTAATTGCATAAGTAGATGCAATTAATAAATAACGAGGAAGAATGGCTTGGAAACTAACTTGTAGAGATCCCATTTTGGAAGAAGCCATTTCAAGTGGTCTTGATTAATTGTGAGAATCAAGATATGAATCTATAATATCTCTAATGAGAGTTATAATGAAAAGTCAAGATATGCGCAAGTCTTAGACATTGGATTTGAAGTCAATTACTCAAGAAATGAGTAATTGCAGGTTAGCCATGAAACGAGAAAACTTGGTAGACCTATTTATGAAGAGTCTTCCAAAGGAAATGTTTTCAATGAAGTATAAGGAGATGGGACTCGAGTCTGTGAAAGAAGTTCGATCACCGATGGGAAACCCAACTTATGTTATATTTTGAAAAAGATAAACTTAAGTTCAATGTGGTACTAACAAGTTATTGCAGTGGTTATGGTACACTAAACTAAAATTTCCCATTGTCCTTCTAGTGTAGTGATTATGATCTTAGGGATGGATGAAAATCCTTAATAAGTCTAACTCTTATCACAAGGTGTCTCGCGAGAAACACCTTCGAGACTTACCTATATGAGTATTGGAAATCAGGTCGTTTCCTGAGAATAAGACCGTTCTTAAAAGGACTCATGAATCCGGGGAGAAAGCACGGGGCCATTAATGTGCGAGCTACTTTAACACACTACTTCTCGAAATCAATATGTGTGGAGGTTCCCAGAGCTTTATCACAAGGGGTACTTGGTTCAAGAATTAAGTTCACCATAGGACCTCGATGAAGCTTTGAATATCTTACACTAAGTGGAGGTTCAAACCCAAAAGGTACCTATCATTTATGTATTGGTTTCCACGATGATGCTTTGTCTCAACTTACCTTGAACTACGCCGGCTTGATCCCACTGGCACGAGGGCGATCACTAGAGTGATGCAGCCACTCTGTTTTATAAGTTTTACTTTATTTTTGGTTATTGAAAATAGGGAGATTGTTGGATATTTTCAATAACACATAGAAAATAAAATGGTTTTCGTTTTTGGTTAGCCGCTACGATAGGGAGTGTCCTGTGTTGAATAAACACAATGGATGTTAGTTGGAGATCAAGAGGCACCTCTAATGGGTGTGATGGTTCACAAAGACACAACCATTCCCATTAGACACCTTATGTGTCTTTTGGAAATGAAGAGGCATCTCCAATAGGCATGAGTCCCCTATAAGTAGTGATGATTGTTTTCATTCATATCATAAAAGAACATCTCAACTCTCTGTTTTCTTTCTTACAAGCATCATCGAAACAAAACGGTGTGTTCTGGTTGGATCAAGGTCGTACAAGCTTTGAATCCAACATCCGTTGTGGGGCTTCAAGTATCCTTCGACGGCAATATTCATTGACTCATTTGTACTCGCCAAGACAATTGGGAAATGGTCGAATAATTGTCGAAAAGAATCTTTCATAAGAGCCTTGAACCCTAGTACAACATTCTTTTCTTCACCCTGTTTTAGTGTCAATTTTCCAACAATGCGAACTCAGAGAAGCATACGGTTTGGAAAAAACTCTAATGTG
>JAJJWW010017566.1:0-46217 GCA_023531295.1 Papaver armeniacum
TGTAGTGTAGGATTTCCTGCAACTACAGGAAATATGCTTGTTAGTTCCCTGGAATTGACAAGCCAATGACGAAATGGGATGGACCTTAACAGCTTTGTTCATGGGCCCATTAGCTCGGGCTGAGTTTCTTTGCACGGAAGTTTATGGAAGTGAGCTATTTGGCTGGTATTTTGGCTAGTTTTTGGCAACCAGTTAACCGGGATTTGCCGCACGGGTGCAGCTACAATTTGGACACCTATATAAGAGATATTTCTATCATAAATCTTTTAATCTTCTGTCATAAATCTTTTAATCTTGAATCAAGATTTTGGAGAGAAGAACACAAGGAAGAAAAGCTAGGGTTTGGAGCTATTTCCATCACCGTAACTATTTCTTTACATTTTATCATATGAAACTCATGGGTTTTGTTAGTACCATGGGTAGCTAAACTTCTTAGTGACTAGGGATAAATTTTAGTTCTAATACATGATTTGTTTCAGTATATACATCTATTTTAATTCTTCACATGATTATTGATTGTTTTTACTGCAATAATTTTATGATTGATTGATAAATTGTTTAGGTGGCCAACTAAGTCAATTTGTTAGTAAATCTAATGCTAGTAATAAGTTAGGATATCCGTAATTGTTGAATAACTCTTACACAAGTAGAATTGCGAAACCTTGCAGAGGGATTCTGTGGAGAAATCGCAAGTAAAAACAACCCTAGTAAGTGGACCAAGCATACTGATTTTAACTGCTAGGATCAAACCTATGTTCACAAACCTTAAGGCATTCGACTGAATTACATCTTGTAAGCGTACCTCAAGGTGGTTCAGACGGATAGAATTTGGAGACTAAGCGCACATGTTTTCTATTGATATAAGGAATTTTGGGGATAGTTAAGCGTACCTGCTTTCCTACGGTTGGTAATAATCTGTGATTTACAAAGAATAGATGAATATGCTACTTTGATGACTGTTTAGTAACGAAGAAGGATTCCCTAATCATATTTCTCTCCATTGCTTGTAATCTTAATTACTTTCATTGCTTTATTATTTATTTAGCTTTTAAAATCTAAAACAAAACCCCCCATTGTGACAATTTTGACAACTGAATCTCACTGCTCTTTGTGGGAACGAATTTTATTTGCTACTATATTATTCATTAGTAAAGTAGAATATAAGTGAATTAATTTGTGCACTTACGACACGCATCAAATTTTGGCGCCGCTGCCGGGGAGCAGTCAGTAGTTTTAGTTGTTATTTATTTTTGTTTCATTTTAGATTTTAGATTTTCTTTTTAGTTTTTGATTAAGTTTTTTGAGAATTTTATTTCAGGTACTTAATCCCTGCCACCGAAACAGTGGGATTACCCAAGGTGCGGAATTCGAACTCGCAAGGGAACAGTATTACAAGCACATCAACAGTCGCAACAAGAACCCTCTACAGAAGAGATGGTTAATACAGACGACGAGAGAGATCCTCCACCTCCGGAGAGGAAGTTAGGAGAGTTGACATCTCCATGCTTAGATTCGCAATCAATGTGCATTACAATCACTAACCCAGTGGATCTGAAGTCGAATCTACTTCATCATCTACCAAAGTTCAAGGGACATCCAGGTGAAAATCCAAATCGATACCTTCAACAGTCCCGAACACGATGACAAGTCTGAGATATGCAACCGCAGACAGAGATATGACTATGCTACAAGCCTTTCCGTTCTCATTGACATACTTAGCAGAAGAATGGTTGTATTATCTTCCCCCAGGGAGTATTACAACACGGACTGAAATGAAGAAGATATTTCTAGAGAAGTATTTTCCTACTTCCAAAGTGGCATCCGTTCGTAAAGAGATTAGTGGCATTTTACAGATGTCTGGGGAGTCTCTGTATGAATATTGGAAGAGACATAAGAGGTTGTTGGCAATATGCCCACACCATAATATATCGCCAACACTCATCATTCAGTATTTCTATGAAGGATTACTTCCAGAACAAAGGAACTTGATTGATGCAGCCGCAGGAGGTATACTTACTGAGAAGACACTCTCGCAGGAAAACAGTTTGATTGAGAGTATGGATTCCAATGCTCAACAATTCTACACCAGAAACAACTCTAATGTCAGAAGAGTTAAAGAGATGAGAGAGTCTGCACAGTCAGAGCAACGGATGAATAACATAGAGAAGGTAATACAACGAATGACAGCAGTGATTATTCCTACTTATGAAGAAGAGTCTGAACAGGTGAATGTTGTGTTCCCTAATCAGAGGCCAAGGTATGATCCCTACTCTAATACTTATAATCCAGGTTGGAAAGATCACCCAAATTTCAGTTATGCAAATCAACAAGCTGCAGCTCTTAATCTTTATGGGAGACAAAGTGGTTTTCAACAACCACAGTTCCGACCACAACCTCCACCTCAGCCTCAACAGCAGACTTAAAATTCTAGTTTAGAGGAGATGATGAAAATGATGATGCAAAAGCAAGATGCAAATGCTCAGCGTCAAGATACATACAATTTTGCAGAAACAAGATATGCCTATAAAGGACTTGCAAATTCAAATTGGACAGTTGGCTACAGACATGAATGAACTAAAAGCACAAAATTCGACAAAGTTACTATCACAAACTTTTGTGAATCCAAGAGAGAATGTAAATGATGTGCTTTTGAGGAGTGGGAAGCAAACAGAAAAGCCAAAACAACAAGAAAAGGTTAGTCACGACTCAGAAAAGGAAGTAGAGGCGGAAAATATTCCAAAGGAAAAGCAAACTTCAACCGGACAACCTAAGTACATGGTTCCTACTTTTACCACACCACCTCCTTTTCTCAGTCGTTTTGCCAAGTCAAAGAAGCAAGCTCTGGACAAGGAGATTATGGATATTTTCAGCAAGGTGAATATCAACATTCCATTTATTGAGGCCATCAGAGCGGTACCCAGGTATGCTAAGGTTCTGAAGGATTTGTGCACAAGGAAGGAGAGGTTGATTGCTAACGAGGTCACTCAAGTGGGAGAAAGTGCTGCAGCTATGTTGCTAAAGAAGATGCCTCCAAAGTGTAAAGATCCTGGAGGTTTTACAGTGCCAATTACTATTGGAGACAAACGGTTTGAGCGTGCTTTGCTTGATTTGGGAGCTTCCATAAGCGTGATGTTAGCTGATGTTTATGATTCTTTGAATCTGGGACCTTTAAAGGAGACATGAATTATCATTCAATTAGCTAATAAGTCTAACATATATCCTAAGGGACTCGTGGAAGTTTTGTTGGTGCAAGTGAATGAACTAATCTTTTCGGTTAATTTCTTTGTTGGGAATATGCAGAATGGGGACAATTGTTCGCCTACTTCATTACTTCTTGGAATACCATTTATGAAGACTGCTAAGACGAAGATCGATTGTGATACCGGGACACTCACTATGGAGTTTGACAAAGAGGTTATACGCTTCAATATATTTGAAGCTATGCGTTATCCAAGTGATATCCATTCTGTATTTTCTGTTGATGTTATTGGTTCGTTGGCACAACAGATGTTTGATCTGATCAACGAAGATGAACTTGAATCTGTGCTACAAAATAGTATTGATTTGGATGTACATGGCATGCCTAAATTGGAAATTTATATTCCCAAGGAGTTTGTCGAGACATGTGGTGCTTTAACGACATCACAAGAAGTTAGAACATGTAATATTTTATATATCTCTTTACCTGTAACTGATGAAGTTCCTTACCTTATGTTGTGCAGGCACCTACATTAAAGATGAAACCTCTACGTGATCGCTTAAAGTACGCTTATTTGGGTGATGGGAAGAGCTTCCAATCATTATTGCAAAGAATCTCACAGCAGTATAGGAAGAACGCCTCCTTAGGGTTCTGAAAAAGCACAAAACGGCTATTGGTTGGACAATTGCTGATATCAAAGGCATTAGTCCAGCCATGTGGATGCATGGAATCCTTATGGAAGATGATATCAAGCCAGTACGTGATGCTCAATGTAAGCTTAACCCACCAATGATGGAGGTCGTGAAGAAAGAGATCCTCAAATTGCTAAGTGTGGGGGTGATTTACCCAATTTCTGACAGCAAATGGGTTAGTCCGGTGAAAGTGGTGCCTAAGAAAGCATGTGTCAAGGTTGTTAGAAATCAAGATTATGAACTTGTTCCTACAAGAGTTCAAATAGGATGGTGAGTGTGCATAGACTACAAAAAGCTCAATTCGGCTACCCGCAATGATCACTTTCCTTTGCCTTTCATTGATAAGATGTTAGAGAGGTTAGCGAGACATTCTCATTATTGCTTTTTGGATGGTTATTCGGGCTACAATCAAATTGTTATTGCACCGGAGGATCAAGAGAAGACTACTTTTACATGTCCTTTCGGTACATTTGCATATAGAAGAATGTCGTTTGGTCTTTGCAATGCGCCTGCCACTTTTCAGATATGTATGGTCAGTATATTTTCTGATTATGTGGAAAACATCATTGAGGTATTTATGGACGACTTTAGTGTTTATGGAGATTCATTTGATATTTGTTTAAATAATCTTGAACTTGTGCTAAAAAGATGCATAGACACTAATCTTGTTTTAAACTGGGAGAAATATCACTTTATGGTAAACCATGGAATTGTACTTGGCCACATCGTGTCCTCTCAAGGGCTCGAAGTAGACAAGGCAAAGATAAACTTGATTAGGAACTTACAATACCCCACTTCGGTGAGGGAAATTTGCTCGTTTCTTGGTCATGCAGGTTTTTATAGGAGGTTTATCGAAGATTTATCCAAAATCTCAATGTCGATGTGCAAATTGTTGCAAAAGGAGGTCGTATTTAACTTCGACCAGGAGTGCAAGGATGCCTTTGACAAATTCAAGGAATTGTTGACTACCAATTATTAAGTCACCTGACTAGAGTTTTCCATTCGAGTTAATGTGTGATGCAAGTCATTATGCAGTCGGAGCTTTTTTGGGTCAGAAAGTAGACAAGAGGTCACATGTGATTTATTATGCATCAAGGACCCTCAATGAGGCTGAAATCAACTATTCTACTATTGAGAAAGAGTTGTTGGCTATAATATTTGCATTAGAAAAATTCAGAGCTTATTTGGTAGGTACCAATGTGATTGTATATTCTGATCATGGAACAGTACGGTACCTATTGAAAAAGAAGGAGGCTAAGCCAAGACTCATACGTTGGATTCTTTTGCTACAAGAATTCAAAATTGAAATCAGAGATAAAAAAGGTGTTGAGAATACAGTTGCTGATAATCTCAGTAGACTTGTTGTTTCCGAAGAAGAACTTCCCTTACAGGATCGTTTTCCAGACGAACAACTTTTCTCGATTGAAGAATCAACACCTTGGTATGCTGATATAGTTAACTACTTGATTACAAGGCAAGTACCTAGTACAATGTCTACTTTTCAAAAGCTAAAGCTTAATAAAATAGCCAAGAAGAATGTGTGAGATGAGCCCTACTTGTGGAAATATGGTGCTGATCAAATTATCCGTAGGTGCGTACCAAACTCGAAATTTCAATCGATTCTATCTTTTTATCATTCTTATGCTTGTGGTGGTCACTTTGGTGCAAAACCAACTGCTCTCAAACTCCTTGAGAGTGGCTTTTATTGGCATACCCTATTTGAGGATGCATATGTTTTTTGCAAATCTTGTGATAGATGTCAACGAACTGGCAATCTAGGTGCTCGAAATCAAATGCCACTCAATCCTATTCTCACTGTCGAGATTTTTGATGTGTGGGGCATTGATTTTATGGGTCCTTTTGTTAATTCGAATTGAAAATTTTATATACTTCTTGCCGTGGATTATGTTTCTAAATGGGTGGAAGCTAAAGCCACCCCTACTAATGATTCTCAAGTTGTTTGTGAGTTTGTGAAGGAATATATTTTCTCTAGACATGGTACACCAAGAGTGGTTATCAGTGATGGAGGCTTGCACTTCAATAAATCCTTCCATGCTCTCCTCAAGAAGTACAACATTACACACAAGATTGGTACGCCGTATCACCCACAAACTAGTGGGCAAGCCGAAATTTCAAATCGTGAGATTAAGTCTATCATTGAGAAAACCGTTAACACTACACGGAAGGGTTGGAGTTATAGACTCACTTATGCACTTTGGGCGTATAGAACATCATACAAGACACCGATTGGTATGTCTCCATATCGGTTGGTTTATGGAAAAGCTTGTCATCTCCCAGTTGAACTTGAGCATAAGGCATTATGGGCGGTAAATATGTGCAACATGGAGTATGACAAAGCAGGAAAACAGAGACAACTTCAAATTAATGAGATAGAGGAGATACGTAACGACACGAGAGCGCCCGTATATACAAAGAAAAGACTAAGCTTTTCCATGACAAGATGATTTCTCGAAAGATCTTTGTTGTGGGAAAAAAAGTTCTTTTATTTAATTCTCGTCTCCGTTTATTTCCTAGTAAGCTAAGGTCCCGATGGATTGGACCTTTTGTTGTTACTAATGTTTTACCTCATGGTGCAGTTGAGATTACTAATAGTAAAACCGGGATAACATCCAAGGTCAATGGCCATAGATTGAAGCCATATTACGAAAACTTCTCCACTGAGAAGGTGGACGCAATTAGATTTCAAGATTTACTCCCTCTGGAGGAGTAGTAAGGAGAGTGCCAAGTCGGGCTGACGACTTTGAACCAAGCTCTAAATGGGAGGCAACCCATAGGTTTTGTATCTTAAACTCTTTTATTTTTTGTTTTTATTATTTTCATATCATATTTGTATCCCCATGTTTAATTTCATTGAGTCCGGAATCTATTTTAGAAGAAAATTATGACGAATACCTTTTCGTCAGAAAACTTCAGACTGCACGTAGTTTAGTCCAGAGACCATAACTGTCAGACCGTTTATCAAAACACTATGCCCTTTTGAAACTTTGTAGAAAAGACGTATGCAAACAACTTTTGTGAAATGGAGTTTTTCCAAATTCCTTACCAATTTGCACAGTTTTTGCGTTTTATCTGCTGTTACGTCAGAATTCAGAACTTTCGGTTTTACACATTGAGGACAATGTGAAGTTTAAGTGTGTGGGAGTATTTTGCATATAGATTTTTCACATTTTTTGTAAATATTTGCATGAAAACTCCAACTTGTAGTTAGTTTAGAGTCACATAGTATACATGTCGCTAAGATTACATCGAAATTCTCACAAGAGTGACTGAACTTAAAGATGCCAGAGAATATGATCGGGTTTCTTGCTTGTTTGAGAGTTAAAGTTGGATTTAACCATGCCAGTGGAAAATGAGGTGCAGACTGAATTCGGTATTAGAGTTGTGATCCCCTATAGTGGAGACTACCTATTGTTACATCATGTGAGGCACCGACCTTCAATTCTTTGTACGTGTCTAAATATGTGCTTTTAGGGTTTGTGTCACCGTACGTTAATTACGGGTAGAATGGTGAGCTACCAAACCTCCCACCAATAGAAGCACTACTTTTATCTCTTGAGTGCTATTTTATCAATCATGATGGTGACATCGAATTGCTAACTTACATACCACTTGTAATTTTGTTCGCAATTAGCACCATCCACTTTATCTCTCTCTACACCAACAGGTCGATAGAAACACCATCATCATCAACAAGAGGAGCATCACAAATTCGAAGGAAAGTTGAAGACGTTCAAGGTTTACAGGCAACGGTACAAAATATGAGCAGATTTCAGATTCAAGTAAAACAACAAGACAAGGAGTAGAATTTCTACATGTTGAAGACTTATGTACAAGAGCGAAAATTATCAAGATGAGAGTTCAAGAAGTTTATGATATCATCAAGACATACAAGTTGTGAAGATTCAAGCGGTAAAGTACTTAGACCATCTAACCTAGGAGTTCTTGATATCGTCTCGAAGAGGACGAAAAGAAGAAGCCAATGGTGAAAGAACGAGGTCAATCCGATGTCGTACGAAGAAGATATGGGCGAAAAGAGAAATCGAGCTTGTCGGTTCTCCAAGACTGACAGCTGAATTGAAATGTTAATAGCACCTGCAGTTTTACTCGGGGCGCCACCATCTTCATTACCATCTTCATGCAAACAACAGGGAGTTCTCTTATTCTCCAATTTTCACGATGATGGTTGTGGTTTGATGTTATCACCAAAGAAGCTCATGGGATCGAGCATAGATCGTGGACAACATATAATGGTAGGAAGAGCTGGAGTTTGGTGTTTCCATCGAGAATGGAGATGGATTTTGTTGTCACGATGATGGCATGGAACTGATGATCGAAAGAATGAAGTTGTTTGCTGCTGCTGTGGTTTGGTGGACTGTGGAAATGTCGAGTCGATGTTGAAGAATCGGAAATAGAAGATGGTCCGGAGCTGGGAAACATGGCAGCAATAGAGAGAGTTGGTATCGAGTATTGGAGCTTGCTGCCATGGATGGATTGAACGAGAGATGACGATGGATTATGCATGGCTGTTGTGATATTTGATCGGTGATGACGTTGAAGAATGTAGATGCTGTTATATCATCGATGGTGATGGGAGTGTGCTGATGGCCATTGGAAGTTGACGGAGGTAATGGAAAAGACGGCAGGTGATGGAGTTTTGAACAGGACATAGATGATGAAGGTCGCTGCTCATGTCAGGGACGATGAATGAGCTGTGGTTACCGTCAGCGATTAATGGAGAATGAGCGATGGCAGTGATGATCATGTCAATTGAGTTGTTACGGCCATTGAACTGAAGGTAGTGATGGCGATATATATGAAGAGTAGAAGCTCGAGATTGTGGATGAAAATAGGGCAATGAGAGACATTGTTGTCATAGCAGAGCATGGCGGGTAAGGATGTTCGATATGATCATGATGGCAGTGCTGAGCAGTTGAGGAACATGAGCTGTTGTTGTTTGGCGGAGGATGGTGATTGGAAGTGTTGATGGTATTGCTGCCATGGTAGAGATTGAGTTTGTACAGAAAGTTGAGATGGGTCTGTTATGCCGAGAAACATGGGAATAGTTTTGAACGAGTTATATAAAACTGAGAAGAATAAATCTTTCACGATTACCAGAGTGGCCGTGAATGCTGGTGGAGAAACATAAAAATACCGGGACTTTGAAATTTCACGGTGACTTATCTGTCCGTGATTCTGACGGGAGAAAACTGAAAATCCAGGGAAAATTATTTTTCATGGAGTTGTGAGTGTCCGTGAATCTGTCCGTGATTAAGATTATCTCCTTGTTCGTAACTGGCGTTGAGATTAATTTAAGTCGATGTTTAGGATACAAACCCAAGTGATTTTTTAATGTCCGAAAAAAATCCTTTATTTTTCAAAGTACGGTCACTCATGTTGTTCTCTTGCGAATGACATCAAATTGGGGATAATTCTTAAATGAACTGGTGCTTAATTGCTATATCTTTGTGGGGTGTGTGGTTGTGGAATTTACAGTGGATGCTTGTATCTTAAATCTCCTAGATGAGCGCTAAGTATTTTCTTACTATGTGATATCATCTAAATAAAGTTTACATGAGGAGTTACATATCAACTATGTTATTATGTATTATATTTAACTTCCTTAAATCTTGAAATATCTTTTGGTTGAATTCATTACGATCCCATGATTTTCTTACCTTTGCCAATTTTTATTCAAAAAAAGGGGGAGAATTAATTAGTAGTTTCGCACTACATACATATATGGTTTACGGATCATTATGTAAGGGGTGTGAATCAATATCTATAGGTTTCACCTATTATGCAAAAGATGTAAGTATTGATTAAAGGGGAGAAACATATCACCTTAGTATTACTTCGAAGTTGTGATACAATTGAACTTTGGAGAAGATAATAATACTATGTTTCTATATAACGCAATTGAGAATATTTGCTTTCAAAGTTGTTGTTGTTACGGATTTTCAGCAACAACGATACTGAGTTGAACACGTTTAGAATCATTACAACTTGAAGTAATGAAGAATTCAAGGAGTTGAAGAAACCAAGGAAATCAAGCATGATGGATTCAAGGAGTTTTTGAAGTTTTTTTTTTTTTTTTTTTTAATCCATATGTATTGATAGTTTGTCACTAAAATTGACAAAATGGGAGATTGTTAGAGCATTGCTCGGTCGAACTCACAAGTTTTGGTATCTCAAGCTTGTTGTCAAATTTAGTTATCAAAACTATATCTTGATTTCTAGTCTACAATTAGTTAAGTCTCGGATTATGATAGAATATGTAGTTGAGAAACGGACATCACGACAGTCATCATTGTGTTCTACTGTTTGAAGGCGAAGATCAACCAAAGCTTTTGGAAAACTTCTTCAACAAAAGGTAAGTGAATACTGAACCACCAATATCTCAAGTTATATTCACCTTTCTATCTATGAGACGATGTCGCATAACTAATTAGACTATATCGCAAGCATATCATGAATTTCGAGTCAAGTTTATCTTGGTAATTAGTTATCGAAATATATGACTAAGCTTAATGAACATTTGTACATACTTGATGAATTTCGGCTACGGACAATCTATTGTTCGTAGTCTAAATTATGATACAAGATTATCATTCAAAAATAGCCTGGAACAGTGATATGTGTCATTGATGTTATTTGGGAATGTTTCGAATTGACTTAGAGAGAAATATAGAACTAATATTATTCTCGGATACAAGCCAGTATGCATACCAGTCTTACAAACTGGGAGAACTGTTATAGGTCCGGAACTGTAATACATGTACCTAGTACACGTACCAGAGTAGCTATATGTTGATAACAACTTTTTTGTACGCATACCAGTATGCATACCTTGAAAAGTCAATGAACTCGTGAACCTGGAACGGTACGCAAACCAGTACGCATACTGAAAAAGATCTTTCGGTTTTGGAACCGGTGTGGTATCCATACCCGGTACACATACCTAAAAAGTTCTTTATGTTCCGGAACTTTAATTTGTCTTAAGGGTACACATACCTGGTTGTTGATGGTGGTTTTTAGCTTAGGGTTGAAATCGTAAAACCTTACATCTGATGTGACGTCACTCTGTAAAGGAAACGGTGCCGTGAGTGTTAACCTCTCTATTGGCATATTTATTGATCCGTTCAATATACTTACATGAAATTTATCCAGACTGGCGAATGTAGCAACCATCCCAGATGTTCTGTAAATTTCGGCGCCTCGCCTATATTCACTTAATATAAGTTCCTTTGAATTCCTTCTATGCTATGTTCTCCTGCTGAACCCTTAATGTTGATATGGCATGACGCTTGGTGTTCACTCGCAGCAGAGTAGCAAGAATTTCCAAGTATCAAGGATAAGGTCTTTGCATAAGGTATTCAATCAGAAAAAGCATGCTGCTCTCTGGCAATGAACTTAAAAGAACTCAATGTCAACACATAGAATTTAATCAATTGACCTGACTAACTTGGAGAAGTTAGGGTTTTGCGCCTCGCGCAGTATATCAGACCTTGCTTGTTGAAATTAAACCTAGGCAAACTAGGTAATTAATCCGCCATGGATTAGTAGGTGCAAAACCTTGCTCAGAATCAGAAAACAGGGAGCCGCAGCAGCAAAGGGAGGCGTGGCCATGCCTTAGGCAAACTGGCGCCACTTGCCATTGGCCACGCCCCTTCCTAAACCGGCCATATTTCTCTCGACCAATCGTGTCGCCTCAAATGAGCCACGCGCACATAAGTTGTGGCTGGGCCCATACTTGCCGGCCCCACTTTCCATCGACCAATCAGGTCACTCTAAAGCCGCCACACTCTCACCAGAAGTGTAGCCGCGCCTTATGTTTGGCCGCCCCCTTTTCTTGTCCAATCAAGTCGCTCTAAACTTGCCACCACACATTAAAGGTCAAACGCACCCTGCCGCGCCACCATATTGATCGGTATGCCAACATACCACTCTGCCGTGGTAGCATGCCACTTTAGCCTTAGCTACGCCGCCAAGCCCTAATTCTTACCACGGCGCCAAATCCTAGCCTTGGCCACGTCGCCAAGCCCTAATTCTTACCACGACGCTAAATAATAGCCTTGGCCATGCCGCCAAGCCCTAATTCTTACCACGACGCCAAATCCTAGCCTTAGTCATGCCGCCAAGCCCTAATTCTTACCACGGCGCCAAATCCTAGGCCTTGGCCACGCCGCCAAGCCCTAATTTTGGCCACGGAGTCAAACCTTAGCTTTGGCCATGCTACAACGCCACAGGCGTGGCCATGCCACAACGCCACTGGCATGCCTCCATGCCACGACTACTAGCATGCCGCTATGCCACGGCTACTAGCATGTCGTTATTCCATGGCTCCACTAGGCGCTACTATGCCAATGGCGCCACTTCGCTATACAACAAGATGCGGCCATAATCAATGGCCACTCTTCCTCATGAGATGCAATCTCAGCCATCCAAGTTCGCCACTGAACTGACGGACTTGCGGCAAGTCCTAGGCAACCCTCTACGCCCGGCGCCACTATGCTAATGGCGCCACTTTGTTACACAACAAAGATGTGGCCATAATCAACGACTACCCTTCCTCATGAGATGTAATCTCAACCATTCAAGTTCGCCACCAAACCGACGGACTTGTGGCAAGTTTTAGGCGGCCGACCAAGGCAAGACTAATAGCATCACATGTTATTTTCCTATGGAAAAGTCTCTTGACTTTGACTTGCCACACATAGCAACCTGCTACACGTTTTCCACGAAAACACTCGAGACATCAAACATGTCACAAAGGGGGGGATACTCATCAGGGTATTGGTCTGGCGGTTTACAGCGTGCGGCGTGCAATGCGCCCGTTACAAGAAAGTGTCATGAAGTAGGACAATTAGTGGTGGTGAAAAGTAACGGTGTAAAAAATTCATTTCCTTCATCATGGAAGCGTTATGACTGACGGTTACACGAATTCACTTCCCTCATCATGGAAGCATAACATATGACGATTACATGTTAGTCTATTCTTCCACCACTCAATCGTTTCCACTTCCTACGAGACCAGGGTACGTTTCAATATGACTTGTATAAATAGGCTTCACCTATTTTCACCAAACAACAAGTTTGGGTCGGCAACAATACAGTATATAGAAATCACCTTGTAGCTTTCCATTTTGCTAACCAGTTATACTTCCGATACAAGTCATAAAACAAACCACACCTTCAGAATCAACTATTCTGGTCTCAACACTCTCTTCGCTTCCCTCCCTAAGACCAACCCTTCTCCTTCACTTTGTGACCGAAGCAAGCCTGGAACTTCCATTTCTTGGTTTAGGCCAAGATTGTATAGATTGATCACTCGAATCAAAAGTACTCCCGTGCAGTACATTGTTTAGGGTTTAGATTCGTTTCTCATCCACACACCCAAATTACCAAAATCAGCAGAAACGGTTTTCACCCACAAACAATTGGCGACCACAGTGGGAGATTAATCTCTAGGTTGCAATACCAATTTCCAAATTCCAATTTCATTTTTCAATCCCAATTTCAAGATGGTAGAGCTCAGGTCCGGGTTAGCAACAAACCCTGAAAACACTAGCGCTGAAATTATTCTCGGTACCAGCGTTCCTTCCAGTAGCGTTAATACGCCACCTATCAACGCCATCAACGCGGAGAATGTTCCTTCAGGCATTACACCTTTAGTTACGAGAGCGAGCGTTGTCACGGAAAAGCGTTCCTTGGTGTCACACCTCCGAGTCACCGAGTCGGGGGCTGCTGCCCCCCCCAACGTTACTTCAAACGTGATACCTCCAACATTCACCAGAGCCGCTGCTACTCCATCAATACGAGAGACTGTGGGAGACATAGTGAGCCGATCCCATTTTACCATTGCTGATTTGATGGAAATACATGAAGTTCTTGCTAGGGCTCAGACGGACATGGCTTCGCCTCAGAAAGAGGTGCTTCTTTTTCTCAAGACACTAACAGAGCGGCTACCACAGGAACCGCGCCAGCCGAGCCAATGAGGAACACCTTCAATACTTACGGCGCGATGCCTCAAAGAAGGCGCACCTTTGTAGATGAATAGACTCGTTCGGGGCTCCAACGGAGAGGAATCAGCCGTCAATTTTGTCACACGAGAGGATTTGGAACGACTTCTTGAAACCGAGACAAAAGTGATTATGCATACATGCATCAACATCAACCCCGTATCCTCTGAAGTACAAAGAATTCCTCTCCGAGAGGATACTCTTCTCCTCAATTCTCCTTATATGACGGCACCGGTAATGCGCGTGAACATGTCTCTCGATTTTTGGAATCCTTGGGCGAGCACGAATACAACCATGTTCTCCGTTTGAGGGAGTTTTCAAAATCACTTACCGAAAGAGCATACACCTGGTACAACAACATTGCACCAAACAGCATACCCAACTGGGGTGACATGGTTACGACTTTCTACAAGAAGTACTTCTTTGTGTCTGAGCAAATTACCTTCTCAGATTTAGGGAGGATGTTTCAACGAAACAATGAACATCCTAATGATAATGTCAAAAGATTCAGGATTCAAGTATTTGGTATCACGACCCAAATGTGACTAGAACAACAATTAGTAGATTCTTGAATCAATGGTATGGTTCCCATCTACCGTGCCTTACTGGAGAATTTGCGATTCCAGACATTCTCTGAACTTCATGAGGCTGCTAAACGGTCGGTCACAACATCACCAACATTGTTGGAAAGAACCAGGCCAACCAAGGTTGAAGACGCACGCAAAACTCGAGGAAATAGATGCCTTATCAATAAGCAATATAACACTGGCCCCTCTATGAGCGTGGTAAGTGAAAGAGGAAAAAGGAAGGCTCCAGCGACAGAACAACAATCCAAGCGTGCAACGCCAGCACATCAGGCGGCTCCACCGCGGAAGAATGCAGCTAAAGCTCCTGCGCAATATCAAGGAGCCGGAGAAAGGGCCTTAGATTTTCCGTTCCCAATCGAGGAAGTAATTGAACTCTTAGAGGCATGTATCCAAGATGACGCCATCAGATTGCCCCCTACTAGGCGCCCACCAACCGAAGAGGAAATGGAAAATCCTAAGTATTGCCGCTACCACATATTTGTCCATCATCCGACCAGTGACTGCAATAAGTTAAAGCGTATTTTCAAAGAAAAGGTGGAGGCAGGGGAACTTCAGATGGGCAATGAGGGAGTTCACAGAGATCATCTTCCAGTCAGGAGTTGCATGCTCTCTGGGGACTCTTTTCACAAAATCGTGCAATCCATCATGGAGCATGTATGAGAGATTTTCTATTTCTACAAGGCGCAGCGTCAAGATATATTTACATCCCTCAATCGAGTTGTGTCGGGCCAGCGACTTTTTCCTACTGAAGAAACTATGCCAGAACCCAAAACTCTCTCGGGAGACGGTGCTGGAAAGTACAACTGGGGACTGCTGACAACGGTTCATCTGAAGGACGTGAGCTCGACAACACATTGATTGACGCGGCCTCTGACTTCAACATTGTTACCTTCAAAACTCTGAGAGCTGCGGGAATTTCGAAGTAGGAAGCTATACGTTTCCCAATCATGGTCGAAAATTTGGAAGGAGAAGCAATAGACGCACATGGCTACATCAACCTTGAAATTAAGGTAGGATACGTTCTAACACATGGCAAATTCCACATTGTCAAAGAACTCCCAAATTACGACATGATTCTGGGGCGCCCATGGGTACACGGCAACAAAGCGAAATTAAGAGTATCCCCTCTGCCGGTGTCGATACCCGAAAGAATTTCCAACAAACCGTCTAACTTTGAAGATTACATGTTGTCGTATCGACAACTTATCGATGTAACTCAATTGTCTGGAGAAAGCCCATTGGCATTCATCCACAGATTCCAAACGCAAGTAAGTCTGGTTAAACAACCCTTTCTGCACCCAGTCACTTCTCCTCTCGGCTAAGCATGGGTACTTAGTCCAATCACCAACCCGGGCATCATTAATAGATGTGAATGGAACGCTGGGCCTTTCAAGTGCTTTGTCAAAAATTTGGAAGCTGCCGCAGTAAAAAATGACGAGCTCAAAAATCAAGTGGTTGCAAAACGCCCAAAAACGTTTCAAATTGGAGATATGGTAGTCAAGACGACCTCGTTTCAAGTTGGGGATGTAATAGTAAGAATAGTCGCTCAACCTGATTTGCCTAAAGAAAAGGAAGACGAGCCGTATCTGGTGGCAGATGTTATCTTGGGTGGTTACTGCAAACTCATCAATGCCGACAAGTTGGAAGGTGTGACGATTCATTCGCGATGGCTCAAGCCCTTCAATACCTAAAACGATGTGCTACTTTCCCCTCCAGCGTTCTCCTTTCAATATTTCCTTCAGTAATTTCCCCTTTCATGCGATGTTTGTAACTTCTCTAAAGTGATTGCACTGCTTGCATTCATGAGTAGAGTTTTCAATTTCAATTAAAGAACACATCCCTTAAAAAGTTTTCCTGGACCATCTTAAAGGAAAAATACCAAGTAAACCCAAACTCTCGCAGAGTCATTACCCGTCGATTGAAAACCAGAGAAATCAAACCCCCACAAAATGTCTTATTCATAAAATACTGAAGAAAAGAATAATGCAAGAAAGAAGATCATCAAGCAGCGGCGCAGACACTTTCCCTCAAGAATCTCTAGCCACGACTTTTACCTGACGGATTTCTCTATTTCTCTCATGACGTGTTATCCAGCTTATAGCAGCTCGCACTTCTACGCACTCACGTGGCATGCCACGGAAGCCATGGATAATTTGCAAGGGAAAATCCAATAAAAAGAAATGGTTCTTCGCAAAAGGGGTTTTGCTAGGTCTCTTCCAGAAGGTTTTATTCATTAAATCAAAGATATGAAAGCAACATAAATGAAGGAATGATACTCGGTGAGACATGGCTTCGGTCGCACAAAAAAAAAATGAAGTACCAAAAAACATCTACGAGCTACGAAAAGATTGTTTTTCTCTACGGAAGGAAATCGCAAAATGGGATAACCAGTTGTCAATGACGAACACCTTGGTCAATGACGCCTCCATCATAGCTTTTTCAAGCACTTTCCCCAACACCTTTTCCGACAGCAAACATTCCATCCAGAAGCTATCTCAGCAGCAGCTTCTGAATCCCATCCAGAAACCGTTTCAGCTTCAACATTCCATCCGGAAGCCGTTTCAGCAGTAGCTTCAACATTCCATCCGGAAGCCGTCTCAGAAGCAGCTTCAACATCCTATCCAGAATCTGCTTCAACAGCAGTTCCAGCATACATCCCCACAGCTTCTCCAACGACTCCAACATATGCTTCCACCGCCTCACCATCTTCAACATCCTCAGTGGTCGCTTCGATTTCCTCAACAACAGTTTCGACATCCACTTCAGAAGCTGCTTCAGTCTCGCAAACCACAACCTCTTGGGAATGCTCTGGTTCTTCCACCTCAGAATCGAGGATTACGATACCATTATGGACAAGGTAATTAAACTAGCTCTCGTCTAGAAGTTTCTTGGACTCAGTCCTTCATTTGTTTCAATCGAGAGGCGAATCGTTGTCCCCATCCTTTGGGTTGTGGAGAAGCTTCATCACGTTGATATTTCCCGACTTATTTGGGATACTTCATCACGTCTCCACTTCTCCTCCATGTCAATCAAGGCCATGAAAGCACAGGCGCGCACCCGCACGATGCGTAGATGGGTGAGGGACATGCCTTGTATAATCCGGCCGGCTGCATGCAACAAAGGGTTGATTTGGTTTAATATCTCCTCATGTGAAGAAAACCTGGGTTCGTCGACTTCAAAAATTTTCTCCGAAGACTCAGAGGTATGATCATCACCGGAAGATCCCATTGTGCACTACAAAAAAAAAATTAAAAAAAATTTACATTATGTCTGCATCGGCAATCTACATGATGAAGAACACAAAATGGAGAACTACGAGAAAAGACACGAGACGATACCTGTGAAGAAGATGGGTGCAATTCTATGATAATCTACGCGAGGCGCCAAAATTCAAAAAAAAATTACATTATGTCTGCATCGGCAATCTACGCGAGGCGCCAAAATTCACAGAACATCTGGGATGGTTGCTACATTCGCCAGTCTGGATAAATTTCATGTAAGTGTATTGAGCGGCTCAATAAGTATGCCAGTGGAGAGCTTAGCACACGTGGCTCTGTTTCCTTGTAGAGTGACGTCACATCAGATGCAAGGTTTTACGATTTTAACCCTAATCTAAAAACCACCTTCAACATTAAGTCCCCTGCTTAGCTTGGAACAGTGGCATTATTGCGGGGTAAGTAGGAGATGGTGACAAACGAGGATAAAATCTAAACAACAAGTCATGAAGAGATTGTCAGGAAGATTTGGCAACCTTTTTCAGGAGGCACGAAGAATCTGCGATCCTCGCATCGGCGGCTTCGCATAAATTTGGTTTGGCCATGGGGTGCTGGCCTCAGCACTGCGACTTTTGCTACTAATCAGAGGTGGCACTGCAACTTGGTCCGCGGAACGGTGAATGTTGCTAGCCGGCTAGGTTACGGAATGCATGGAGATGGCGCTGTCCTGAACGGCCAAGATGGCGCTTCCTTGGCTGGTGGAGATGGCGTTGCTTTGAACGGACAAGATGGCGCTGCTTTGAACGGCCAAGATGGTGCCGCTTTGACTGGCTACGGAAAGGTGGATGGCGTGGCTAGCTTAGAAGGGCCGATGGCGAGGCTAGCTTGGAAGGGCCAATGGCATGACTAGCTTGGAAGAGCCAATGGCGTGGCTCGCTTGGAAAGGCCAATGGAGCGTTGGCTTGCTTGGAAAGGCCAATAGAGCGTTGGCTTGGGACACGAAGAGGATGGCGCTGGTTAGGGCTCGGCTGCAACGTGGAGATGGCGCTGGCTATAAGCGGACTCCTGGGGCTTGAACGCGGACTGTTGGCGTTGGCGTGGAGCGGTAGAGATGGCCGTTTGGGAGAGAATTGTTTGGCATTGTCTTGGCCGCGGACTGGTGGCGCCATGGAGCGTTGCCTTTGCGGGCCCGGTTGCCTTTTTACATGCATAGCTTAAAAGAGAAACCTTCCTCCACTCTAATTCCAAAAGTGATGTGCTTATAAAAGGAAACCTTCTTCCACCCAAACTCCAAAGTAATATGTATATAAAAGGGGTCACATTTTTTTTTTTTTTTTTTTTAATATTAGCTTTGTTTTCACGTCTCCGCGTTAGCAGCAAAGCAGAGGAATTAGCGAGCGTACTCCAGGTATGTGCTCCAACGTTTCTCCTCCATTTCCTTATTATTTTTTTTTGTTGGTGTAAACCCTATCCATAGACATATCCTCCATAAACCCGTAGAAATACTTTTGTATGAATGATTCTTCTCTTCTAGCAGCATCGTAGTAATATTAGCCGTCACATTGATAGTAAAGAGGCCAATTATTATACAAAGTAGGCGCGCATGGATGGGTGGCTGCCATTAGTTCTTCTCCCGTGAAAACCTAGCTTTTAGGGTTTCCTTTTCCTCTCGTGGCCGTGTGCACAATTTCCATGGCCATGCGTGACTTGGCCGAGGTCATACTTTCCGCGGCTTCACATGTTCCCCGCGGCATTGTCTAGTTTTGGCCAAGGGTGTACTTTCCGCGACGTCACGTGTATCTCGTTGAGTAGACATCAGTCCCCATTCCCTTTAGCCGTGAGTGCCATGACATGTGGCCAAAGGAGAAATTTCCGTAGCAAATGTGTTGTTGACTCTTGATTGTGGTAATTTTTGATAAAATCTTCATGTATGCTTTTCTTCAAAGTAATAATTTTTGCTTTGGTTCGTTGTAGTTACTTCAAAAGCATAAGGAATTTTGTTAAGATGTCACCTGAAAGTAGTTCCGCCGCTGCGTTAAGAAGTGTCAACAACTCCAAACCGAACACAGATGATGAGTTCTTTACGAAGTCTGCTACGATTACAAGGACCCATCCCAAATTCGTGGCAACTCTTCTGACTGATTCAGAGAATGATGGATAAGTTAAGTCGGTCACTCCAGGGCGCATAATGAGGTTTTGCCTTCAGAAGAAAGAGGATCCAGCTTCTCCCATAGATTTCAAAATCTGTCATAGTCCATTGCGTTCTTATGATAAGTGGATGAAATTTATGATGAGCCGTGACCACGTAATGTCCAACTTAACTGAGGCGCAAATCATGCATGCTGTCATGGCGTCTGCGGCACTTCAAATCAGAAAAGATGTTGCGGTCTTGATTACTTTTATATCCAGATGGTTCCCGAGAACTCACACGGCTATATGTAGATGGGGTGAGATGACTATTTCTTTGGAAAGCGTAGCCGTTCTGTTGAGTCTTCCAATAATTGGGAAACTTGATGTTATCGTGTCTGAGGAAGAAGAAAAAATGCACGCCCCTTTGGTCACGAAAGCAGCAGAATATGTTCGAAAGAATGAGGAAAGGTTTTTCTATAACTGGTGGGTGTATGAGTGGTTCCCTGATGAGCTGGAGTCGGATCAAGTGCTGGATGATACACTCCATGTTGCTGCATTTTTAATTTTGTGGCTATCCAGAGATGTTTTCGATGATGGCTCTGGTAAGAAGGAGATAAGACAGAAGCTCGTCAAATTTGCTATCAAACTAGCGAAAGGCATTGCTCTTCCCATCGGCAGTTTGTTTCTTGGCTCTTTGTACACTCATCTGGATCACTTAGTAGTAGACATGTACGTCTCTAATGGGTATATGAAAGTGGACTCGTATATCCACGTCGCCTTTCTTCAAGCGTGGTTGTGGGAGCATTTCAAAATTACGCTCCTAACCTGAGAACCTTGTTTCTTGATGCATATGGCGGTTCTAGGATACTCCGTTGGTTGGAGAGTCGTCCAAGACCAGACGCAAAGATCATTGATTTTCTTGATAACTCGCATGTAGTTAACTTTCGTCCTTGGGCCCCGGTCCATGCATCCATAGTTCAACCAGACACTTTTGCTTACGCACCGAAAGTGATATTGCATTCCATTGACGTGCATATGAGCATTGAAGAAACTGTGTTCTTACAAAGCTGCATATCTGGGTACGTGCCATCTTTTTTCAGAGGATGTTGTGGAGTAGTCTCTTACAACATTGACAGGGTTGCTCGACATATGGGCTTTGACCAGGGAGTCCCATTTCGTCGCCCGCTGACAGCTCCAGATGAATCGTTACCCGCTATTCTTGATTACAACGTCTTTGCACCGGATAAAAGTCTTCCCTTCTTGCTCCCAGAACGAAAACCTGTGACGACTCCCAAATATAATATCTTCTGGCAAGCTGAGTTCCTCGCCATTCATCAGTTCGTGCAGGATGTTGTGACAAATCTGCGTGGTAACCCTTCCTCTGCGGTTCTAGCGAAGCATAAATTGTTGAAAGATCTTCCTTCGGGTAATAGAAAATCCTCTAGCTTGGATGCAGGCAGTCTCAAGAAAAATGAGCAAAAGTCGAAAAATCGTGCAGGTGGCTTCTAATTGGATTCGATAGCTCTTATGACTTTCAGTTCTTTCAACACGCAGGTGTGTATGATTCCCTCACTGACTTGGCTGAATAAGTTTTCCATTTCGCAACTGACTCCTCTCTTTCTTTCTTTTTTTCTTTGACTCGGGGGCTTGGTAACTCGAATATCTTTGCTAGACTTGCCAACCGCCAAAAAACGGCGCCTCTTGAGAAAGGAGGCAACGAGACTGAATATCTTGAAGAAGAATCCAAAGAGGAAGAAAGCTCGAGATCCGGTGATGAGAGGAGCACTTCTGAATATAACAGCGAGTCTTCTTCCAGTGGACCCACAAATGAGTCGGTGAGTTTTCCACACTTTTCTCTTGGATTATTTATTTATACCGGATAAATGATTAATTAGTGATATTTACTGGAAGAGGCTGCTTCCGAAAATAACTCTGAGATGGAGATCCACGGCAATGAAGGTGTAACAGTGTCTCCAGTCATGGAAACCGTACCTATTAGCAACCCGGAGATGGAAACTGATCGTCGTGAAGACGCTGTTGTGCTTCAGATGATGGAAAATGCCCCCACGGATGCGGGCGCGATTGTAACCAAAGAATCCTTGTTGGTCGCAAAATCGATTGCAGGCGCCACTTTCGACCCTCCATTCTTGATTCCTCATGAAGATCACGTGTTGATTGGAGGCTTCAGTGTACCGGCTAAGCATGAGGAGTTGTATACCATAATATGGGAGAGATATGTACACATCGCAATAGTCAAGAAGATCACTAGCTGGTTCGCGTTGGTTAAGCGGGTGGAAGAAATATTATCTTCAATTCGTGATATGTGCAAGGTGACTGGTAACACCGTTTCTGGAGATGTAATCTCAAACTGGGAGTTCCACCGGGATATGTGTGTAAACTTTGAGTTTAACGCTTCCTGGTTTTGTGAGGGATTTTCCGAGATCCAAAGGCTACAGGCTGAAGCGGTTGATGGTCCTTCCGCGGATTTAATTAATCAACAGGAGGTAGAAGTCGAGAAGTTGTCCCGGGAATTGAAGGCAAGCAGCGGCTCTTGAGTATGAAGGACATTTTCTCCAAGAAGAACGAGCCGTTGTTAGGCAACTTTCCTTGAATACTTTTATTTTCCGAACTTCTTTTCTTAGGTTTTTTTATTTTTTTTTGAAAGGCAAAAGAAACGCCTAGTTTATGGTATGGTTTTCTAGTTTTTGGATTGATAGATGATTGCTTTTTATAAGAGTTTTTGGATTATTTTTGGAGTAATGGCTTTTTGATCAATTGATATATGTCAAAATCTGAATTACGAATGTAAGTAGCAAAATCATTCAGGACCGTGAACGTTGCATGAGAAAGGAAGAGATATGAAATCTTGGGATGATTGGGTCATCGGCTTCCATGATAAATGTAAAAATCCAAACAATAAGTCGTGTAAATATCATCTGGCAAACTTACTCGCTTTAGGGTCTTTCACTAGAACTGAGTCTTCAGGTAGTAAATCCGAGTCTTTACGTAACGCCCTTCTTGCCACGAGAAGTCCCCGGTCGTTCTTTATTGTCGGTGGAACATCTTTATGTCGATCCTTAGTAAGATGGAGAATCTCTAATCCCCAGATGCAATTCTCCTGAAACCCCTCTTTTCTTGGACGATGCGCTTCAAAGTATGGCATTCGCTGGTAGTATGATGGGAACGAGAGTTGAATTCGTAACCGAGAGATTAATCTCCCATTGTGGTCACCAATTGTTTGAGGGTGAAAACCGTTTCTGCTGATTTTGGTAATTTTGGGTGTGTAGGTGAGAAACGAATCTAAACCCTAAACAATGTACTGCACGGGAGTACTTTTGATTCGAGAGATCAATCTGTACAATCCTGGCCTAAACCAAGAAATGGCCATTCCAGGCTTGCTTCGGTCACAAATTGAAGGAGAAGGGTTGGTCTTAGGGAGGGAAGCGAAGAAAGTGTTGACACCAGAATAGTTGATTCTGAAAGTGTGGGCGTTTTGTGACTTGTATCAGAAAGTTGAACTGTCTAGCTGGATGAAAAAGCTATCAGATGATTTCTGGATATTGTATTGTTCTCCTGACCAAAACCTGTTGTTTGGTGGAAATAGGTGAGACCTATTTATACAAGTCATAATGAAATGTACCCTGGTCTCGTAGGAAGTGGAAACGATTGAGTGGTGGAAGAAAAGAGTAACGTGTAACTGTTAGACGTTATGCTTCCATGATGAGGGAAGTGAATTCGTGTAACCGCCAGTCATTACGCTTCCATGATGAAGGAAATGAATTGTTTACACCGTTACTTTTCACCACCACTAATTATCCCACTTCATGACACTTTCCTATAACGGGCGCATTGCACGCCGCATACCGTAAACCGCCAGACCAATACCCTGATGAGCATCCCCCAGTTTATTACATATTTTGATGTTTCGAGTGTTTTCGTGGAAAACATGTAGCACTTTGCTACGTGTGGCAAGTTAAAATCGAGAGGCTTGCCACAGCTAAATAGCATGTGATGCTAGGCTCGTTTTGGCTAGTCTCCTAAAACTTATCGCGAGCTTACCGGTTTGGTGGAGAACTTCGATGGCCGAGATCGCATCTTATGAATAAGGGTGGTCGTTGATCGTGGCTACCTTGTGTTGGCACCTGACAATGGTGCAGCGGCATTGCGGCATGACTTGTGCATGCCAGTGGCATGATGGTGCAAGTGGCGCCTGGCGTAGCCATGGTCGTTGGGTTTAGGCGATTGGTCGCCTAAGAGTTGCCACAAGTCCATCAGTTCGGTAGCCACATATTGTTGTATAGCGAAGTGGCGTTAGCCACATGCTAATGGCATGCCAGTGGCGTAGCCATGGCATAGCGGCATGCCAGTGGCGTAGCCATGGCATAGCGGCATGCCAATGGAATAGCCGTGGCATAGCGGTATGCCATTTATGTTGCGGTATGGCCAAAGCTAAAAATTGGCTTCGTGGACAAAGTTAGGGTTTGGTGCCACGGAAGAATTCGTCGTGGAAGAATTAGTCGTGGAAGAATTAGGGCTTGGCGTGGCCAAGGTGCCGTGGAGTCGGACCCACATGTGGCGTGGCGACATTGGACCTGTTGCCACGCCAATCCCATTGCTCTGGGAAACGCTATTTGGCTTTGGTAGCAATTCGCCCGAATTAGGGTTTGGTATGTCGAAACCCTAATTAGTGCACGTGACATGCGGATACAGCATGGCACTACTTTTGTGCAAACGGCGCCATGGCTATGCCAAAGGAACTATGGCAAGGCCATAGTGTGGAAACGGCCATAGGAGTAGGAATTGCCGTGGGTGTCTATTTATGGCAGGTTGCCACGAAGTGGCATGTTTGCGAGCATGTTGTGAAGTTGGGATGTTGCGAAGTTGCCGCGCTAGAGTGGCGTGTTGGCATGCTACCGCAGTAGAGTGGCATGTTGGCATGCCGACCAATGTTTTTTTAGTAGGGCACGTTTGGCTTGTCAGTTTAGCAAGGTGGCGCGGCAGGGTGTGTTTGGCCATTAATGTATGGTGGCAAATTTAGAGCAACTTGATTGGCCACAAAAGGGGGCCAGCCAAACACAAGGCATGACCACACTTCTGGTGAGAGTGTGGCGGCTTTGGAGCATTCCGATTGGTTGATTAGAATTGAGGACGGAAAGCATGGGCCCAGCCACAACTTGTGTGCGTGTGGCGAGTTTAAAGCGACCTGATTGGTCGAGAGAAATAGGGTCGGGGCGTGGCTAATGGCGCTAGATGGCCTAAGGCATAGCCACGCCCTCTTTTCTTCTGCGGCTCCTGTTTTCTTATTGCAGGCGGGTTACATGCACCTGCTAATCCATGGCGGATTAATTACTTAGGCTTAATTTTAACAAGCAAGGTCTGGTACATAGCGCGAGGCGCGAAACCCTAACTTCTGTAAGTTAGTCAGGACAATTGATTGAGTTCTATGTGTTTACACAGAGTTCTTTTAAGTTCATTGCCAGAGAGCAGCATGCTTTTCTGATTCGAATACCTTATGCAAAGACCTTATCCTTGATACTTGGAGATTCGTGTTACTCTGCTGCGAGTGAACACAAATCGCCATGCCATATCAATATTAAGGGTTCAGCTGGAGAACATAGCATACAAGGCATTCATAGGAACTTATATTAAGTGAATATACGCGAGGCGCCGAAATTCACAAAACATCTGGGATGGTTGCTACATTCGCCAGCCTGGATAAATTTCATGTAAGTGTATTGAGCGGCTCAATAAGTATGCCAGTGGAGAGCTTAGCACACGTGGCTCTGTTTCCTTGCAGAGTGACGTCACATCAGATGAAAGGTTTTACGATTTTAACCCTAATCTAAAAACCACCATCAACACAAGGATAAGGTCATTGCATAAGGTATTCAATCAGAAAAAGCATGCTGCTCTCTAGCAATGAACTTAAAACAACTCTGTGTAAACACATAGAACTCAATCAATTGTCCTGACTAACTTACAGAAGTTAGGGTTTTACGCCTCGCGCAGTATATCATACCTTGCTTGTCGAAATTAAACCTAGGCAAACTAGGTAATTAATCCGCCATGGATTAGCAGGTGCAAAACCTTGATCAGAATCAGAAAACAGGGAGCCGCAGCAGCAAAGGGAGGCATGGCCATGCCTTAGGACAACTGGCGTCACTTGCCATTAGCCACGCCCCTTCCTAAACCGGCCCTATTTCTCTCGACCAATCGTGTCGCCTCAAATTAGCCACGCGCACATAAGTTGTGGCTGGGCCCATACTTGCCGGCCCCACTTGCCATCGACCAATCAGGTCGCTCTAAAGCCGCCACACTCTCACCAGAAGTGTATCCACGTCCATGCTTGGCCGGCCCTCTTTTAATCGACCAATCAGGTCGCTTTAAAGCCGCCACACTCTCATCAAAAGTGTAGCCGCGCCTTATGTTTGGCCGCCCCCTTTTCTTGGCAAATCAAGTCACTCTAAACTTTCCACAACACATTAAAGGCCAAACATACCCTGCCGCGCCACCATACTAACTGGAAAGCCAAACGCGTCTTACCACAACAACATATTGATCGGCATGCCAACATACCACTTTGCCGCGGTAGCATGCCACTTTATCCTTGGCCACGTCGCCAAGCCCTAATTCTTACCAGGGCGCCAAATCTTATCCTAGGCCACGCCGCCAAGCCCTAATTCTTACCACGATGCCAAATCCTAGCCTTGGCCATGCCGCCAAGCCCTAATTCTTACCACAACGCCAAATCCTAGCATTGGCCACGCCGCCAAGCACTAATTTTGGCCACAGAGTCAAACCTTAGCTTTGGCCATGCTACAACGCCACAGGCGTGGCCATGCCACAACGCCACTGGCATGCCGGCATGCCACGGCTACTAGCATGCCGCTATGCCATGGCTCCACTAGGCGCTACTATGCCAATGGCGCCACTTCGCTATACAACAAGATGCGGCCATAATCAATGGCCACTCTTCCTCATGAGATGCAATCTCAGCCATCCAAGTTCGCCACTGAACTTACGGACTTGCGACAAGTCTCAGGCAACCCGCTACGCCATGCGCCACTATGCTAATGGCGCCAATTTGTTACACAACAAAGATGTGGCCATAATCAACGGCTACCCTTCCTCATGAGATGTAATCTCAACCATTCAAGTTCGCCACCAAACCGACGGACTTGTGGAAAGTTTTAGGCGGTCGACCAAGGCAAGCCTAATAGCATCACATGCTATTTTCCTATGGCAAAGTCTCTTGACTTTGACTTGCCACACATAGCAACTTTGCTACACATTTTCCACGAAAACACTCGAGACATCAAACATGTCACAAACGGGGTATACTCATCAGGGTATTGGTCTGGCGGTTTACAGCGTGCGGCGTGCAATGCGCCCATTACAAGAAAGTGTCATGAAGTAGGACAATTAGTGGTGGTGAAAAGTAATGGTATAAACAATTCATTTCCTTCATCATGGAAGCGTAATGACTGACGGTTACATGAATTCACTTCCCTCATCATGGAAGCATAACGTCTGACGGTTACACGTTACTCTATTCTTTCACCACTCAATCGTTTCCACTTCCTACGAGACCAGAGTACGTTTCAATATGACTTGTATAAATAGGCTTCACCTATTTTCACCAAACAACAAGTTTGGGTCGAAAACAATACAGTATCTAGAAATCACCTGGTAGCTTTCCATTCTGCTAACCAGATCTACTACTAGTACAGACAGACGCTTTTGCCACGCCAAATTGGCGTGTCCATAGGGGTTTTGACACGCCAATTTGGTTTGGACTTGGCATGACTTCTGCTTGCGTAGTTTTAGGTAACACGGCGTGGTTTTAGGTAGCTTATAGCCACGCTTGCTTTGCGTGTCTATTTCTGCATGAAATAGACACGCCAGAGCCATATAGGCGTTGCTATATAGTGTCCCAAAAACTTAAGTACTGGTACTCTATGGACACACGATTTATTGTTTTGGTGTGGCTATTTGGTTCACTATAGACACGCAAATTGCTTTTTGGCGTGGCTATTTGGTTCACTTTAGACACGCAAATTGCTTTTTGGCGTGGCTATTTGGTTCACTTTAGACACGCAAATTGCTTTTTGGCGTGGCTATTTGGTTCACTTTAGACACGCAAATTGCTTTTTGGCGTGGCTATTTGGTTCACTATAGACACGCAAATTGCTTTTTGGCGTGGCTATTGGTTCACTTTAGACACACAAATTGCTTTTGGCGTGGCTATTTGATTCACTATAGACACGCAAATTTATTTTTGGTGTGGCTATTTGGTTCACTTTAGACACGCAAATTGCTTTATGGTGTATCCATTGGTTATCCAATAGACATGCCATATAGGTTAAACGTGGTTATATGTTATGTTTTAGCCACGCCAATTTCACTTACCTTCATCCACGTGGTTGTATTAGGAACCGTTGAATACCATCCACATGTAACGTTGTGAGCCGTTCATTGGATATCCTATAGACACGCCCCATAGAGCGTGGCTATATGTGATATTTAGCCACGCCAATTTCCAATTACCTTGATCCACGTGGCTGTATTAGGAATCGTTGGATCTCATTTAAGATGATGCAATATTGACCATTAAATTATATGCATCCTTCATCGTCCACATGTAACGTTGTGAGCCGTTCATTGAAGAACCTATAGACACGCCATATAGCGTGGCTATATGTGATATTTTGCCACGCCAATTTACAATTACCTTCATACACGTGGCTGTATTAGGAACCATTGGATCTCGTTTAAGATGATGCAATATTGACCATTCAGATGTAACGTTGACCGTCCACATGTAACATTGGGAGCCGTTCATCGGAGAACCTATAGACACGCCATATAGCGTGGCTTTATGTGATATTTAGCCATGCCAGTTTATATATGCTTAATGTGTCTTTATGTTATGTTTATCCACGCCAATTAATCTCGAAGCGTGTGTATTACGCGTGTGACGCCTCTAAGCCGTTCAGATATGACGCATCTAAACCATCCACCTGGCACTATCCAAATTTTCTTATACTTTATATAAATTGTGGTTAAATCTGAAATTCATATATGCCAAAAATTCATATTATTTTTAATAACACAGTAAAAAATGTTGAGCTTTGGTCTAACAGGTTTGCAAAAGAAAATATTAAAGAGCATTTATCCAAAAATCATCAGTTTTTCTTCAACTTTTTTGATGGTGGTGTCTCTTCAAGCAATTGATCAGGTTGTGACATTCTCGACGCGGCAAACCTTGTCATCCTCTATTTCCCATCTTGAAGTTGGTATGCCTGATCTACACTTTGTACATATAACTTTCTCTGCGCCTTTTTAATCTTATTTGGAAGCTTGTCAGAGGCTGCATGACTCCCAGAATGTGGATTGACTGCTAGGTGCTCCTCATTCGGTTTATCTTAAATTTGCTTGTTGTTCTTAGGTCCTTTGTCCAATTTCTTCTCGAGAATCTAAAAGCTGGTTCTGGTTGCTTATGAGGTTTTCCATCTTTGTGGAGTTTCCTGCTGACAAGAGATTAAATGTATTATATATATATTCTAAATCCAAGGCGAATTCGTCTCATCATGTGAATTCTCAACAAGAGACAGGACAAAAGTCATTTTTCCAACAATGTAATAAAGCCAACTTCACCGAAGGCCGTGGCATTTTCTGTTGACGCCCAAAATAAAATCCGTAACCAAATATCAATTTTCAAATTTACACTGGCATTCATGTTCCATTTAGGTGTTAATATATTTCTATCTCGTACTTATTCTTTAATCAAACTGAATACACGATTTATGTAAAACTATTTATATACTTGATTGACAAAGCAAAAGAGCTAAGAAACTAACCTTGTCATCAGAGATGGAACAGTTATCTTTAGGCCATGCCACAAAACTATCTTTAGCTTCCCCTAATAACTTAAACTCACCACTTGGTTCGGTTAACACGAACGATGGAACTATAACCTCCTGAATATTGACAACATAACAGTTTTTAGGAAGATCTTGTCCATGTATTTTACGGTTAGGCGGCGAGGTAAAATACTGGATCTAGCAACGACATTTCCACTAGATCCATTCCAAAAGTCGTATTTTGCTTTCTGCGGAGATACGGCATATGAACATCATATAAAAAGAAGATGCTAGAATTAGCAATATAGATTTACGAAGAAAAAAAAATCAAAAAAAACATACTCCATTAGATGTCTTAGCGGAGGTTATAGTAGATGTGCACGACTTCTCTAGAGATATTGAAGAGATTTGGTTGGGAATTCTTTTGGTAGAGTTCGCATAAGATTAGGAAGCTGCTTCTTAGATCCATCGGAAAGGGTTGCTACGTGAAGGAGACTTCCGCAGAGAAGTAGTTGGTTGTGAATTCTTGGTAGGGTTCGCATAAGATTAAAAGAGTTATTAGTTACTTTTGAAAGTTACACATGTTTCTATTTTTCTAGGTTCTCTAATTTACACTTGGATCGGTGATTCATATAATTGATAGACTGGTTTATGTATATTCGACTTACAAATCAAACAAGCCAAGCAACTAACCTTCCTAGCAGGCTCGGTAAACTGAACAACCAACTTTAGCCAAGGAATCGCTTTTCCAAAAGTTTGAGATGTAGTTTTAACAGTGGTAAGAAAGAAGGTTCGATTCTCGGACTTTTATGAAGATTGGTTTTTGATTAATAAAAAAATAAAATAAGACAGACTAATTAAAATTGATTTTTGTTACCAAGGAGAGAGAAACTAGGGTTTTAGATTCCACTACTTCTAACGGTTGTAACAATTAATTTCTCTAATTTACTCTCAAAACTACACAAGGAAATTTTGAACCCAATCTCATACCTTGGAAAATTTATCATTAATAAAATATCAATTCGACTCAAGTCGATAATCTAAGGCCTAATTTTCCTTCGCTTATAAAAGATCAGTAGCTAAACTAGCCAAAACAGTTATTATGAAGCATATAAAGAAGAGAAAATTTCTAGACAATTAAAACTAATTGGAGAGTAATAATTAAAAGAAAATTAAATATCAAAACTTACATGCTAGAAGTAGTTTCTTCCTCCACCCTAGCGGAGAAATTACTCCATTATTACAAAAGAGAAATTAAAACAATGAAATAAAAATTCTCTCTTCGGACCTCCCCTTTTTCTTATATCCACAGCGTATTTATAGCTTTCAAAGGAATCCAATTTCCTTTTCTATTCACCACTACCACATCATCGCCGAATGAGAATATGCCACTTGTCAAGACAATGAAAAATCCTCCAATAAGAATGTGCCACGCGTCAAATAATATAATTCTCATGCATTTACAATTTTCCTTATTTGGGAATTATTTATTCTTTATTAACTCCAACCATAAAGAATAATATTCTTTCCATACTCTTTATATATTTAATTCCCATAAATTACTTCATGTAGATTTCTTACTTAACACTTTTATTTTCTTCATTAAAATAAATATCTCCATATATCTTTTTAATATCTTGTAAATGATGTCGACATAATGGGCTCCACACTTTCCATGCTCCCATATCCAAATAATTGGACAAATGAAATCTACATCTTCTTCCTTTTGGGCCTAGCCCATTAAATTATAAATCACTTCATTTCCTCCATTTTACGAGCGAAATTCCACGTTTTAGTCCATTGAGTTTTATTTCACAAAAACACCTACAAATACAAAAAATAGTAAAATAAGTACAAAAATGAGCACTAACAATATAGAAAATTGAGACAAAGTAGACACATAAATGCGTCTATCAAATACCCCCAAACTTATTGTTTGCTAGTCCCGAGCAAATCTAATAAAATAAAATCCTAACTCACTGTCGCAGGCATCGTCGATTGCATTTAGCGCATGCAATAAGCCTTTAAACCCCTAGGTGGCCCTAGTGGTCGAGTTATAGTCTCGGGAGGGTTTACAAGAGATATACCCACAAAACCTTTACTCCAGACCCTAGCTATCTACGCAGAACCTTGGAAGGCACTAAAGAATCTCCTTGGTTGGCATACATATTGACTACGGGAGGAAGTACCCTGATGCGAAATTCCAATTCTTTGTACACGAGTTTGCACTCAAGCATACTAAAATTCATATATAAGTCACGAGCTCTACTCGGATAGTTTCTGGACATCATAACCGGAGTCAACCAATCACATGGATAGATTATGAAATGGATATAGAAAAACATAGATGGTTTTGATGTTGACTAAGGTGAATTGTGTTTCTCATATCTGCCAAAATGAACCTATCCTAATGGTGAGATCTTTGGTCCTGGAATAATATCAACACACTTTGGCATATACAAGGGAACCGGTGGTCGATAATCTAACTCTAGGTCAACACAATGGCATATACAAAGGGTTCCAATGGTCGACTTTATTGAATTTATTAGGTTGGTCGATGGTCTGGTCTCATTTTTTTTTTTTTTTTTTTTTTTGTATCTCAATCACTCTATTTCACCCTAACAGTGGTAACAACTTGAATCGTGAGCCCCACCTAATCACTTAGAGAAACATATTTTAAAGAAAACAAAATAAAAATAGAAGTGAAAAGGATTCAACGAGATATGGCGAAACTACCATGTTTTTTCTTTAATTCTAACACCTGAGCTCTGTGCTTTTATGAATAGACTCTTTAGATGTTTCCATCTAATCAGATTGGCTCCTAAACTCCTACAACCAAGATGCTTCCATCCACTTAGATTGGTTAGTGCCATCCTTAATAAGCATAAAATTCTAGGCTCTGGAGTTTAACAATGCAACTAAAAAGTTTCTCCCATACCCCCAAACTTAAATATAACATTGTCCTCAATGTTCTAAAGATAAAATTAAAAACATGAACAAGGAGAAACTGTTACCATTTGAAGCAAAAGAGTTAAGGAAAGATATTACCGTGTTGCATGAGTATTGGTAAGTAAGAATTAATCACCTCGAATCATATAACAATAACCGGAACAACTGTGGATCATTTGCATGAAAAAGTGTTATCACAGATAAAAGGAAACTGCAACAAACCAAGAATAAACATAGCACACCCTTGCCTAGTTTCATGTTTAAGACAACTACATCTAGTTGTGGTTCAGGTTCAGGTTCAATAAAGGGGTCTAAATAAAATATTTTCATGGGTTGCCCCTCCTCATAAGTAAGATCCGAAATATCAGGTTCTAAGGTCTAGAAAATTTTAGAAGCACATAATAATAACCTGAATAATTGAGGATCCTCTAAGTCAATCAGATTTGACTTACAGTTGACCATAATGAGAGTGGTGGTCATTCTTAAGCAAATGTGTCAATTCTATATTCCTAAAATAATTAGGTTTAGTTCTGAAAACTATATAATGACACATTTCAAATTGATATACTCCCACATTTGGTAAATAAAATTTTGGTGGGACAACAAAGTCAATTATGATATCATGGACCGGATTAACCACATCAACCAGAGGATGGGTTTCTATCAACTGAGTTTCTGTTTGGACATAACTAGGTTCAGGAAAACGTACATGAAGATAGTCTCTTAAGATGGTAGAGGCACATACGTCAAGTCACAAGTTGGGGACCTTTATAAGAGTCAAAGGTAAACCACATGGAGAATGATATTCACCCCCAAACCTAGAGTTGTCAATATCCTTGGATACACTAGTCACAATTTCCTTAGTTACTAAATTATCAGATTTAGGAAAATGGTCTTTTATGTCTTCTAGGTTGTAATCACGTGGTTCCACATTTATATAATCCTCAGAAGAGACTATTGTTTCTGAATCGCTAGACTCTAAAACACTACTCTCAGGATAAACTCTTTCATCTAAACCATCATCGGCTTCATAATCACAATGATATACTACACCATTTAAAACTATGATGTCTCTAGTCAAATCCACTTCCTTTTGAATAGGTGAATAATCATCAATATTATTAGGATTTGAACTAGAAACAACATGATCATCGTAAGGCTCAATTGGTGTAATAATTTCCTCATTATCATGACTACATTTTTCATAATATTCATTAAGACTATCCTCATCATCATCACAATATGAACATGGTTGAACCTTATCTAATTTGCAATTAAGTTCATTTAGAGTAATACTTAAAGATGCAATTCTTTCCTTTGTATCTAAGTCATGCCTGAGTGACTCTTCATAAAATTGTTCCCTTAGTATGTCATTCCTATTTAAATTTTCAGTCAACTGCTTGAGTGAATTTTCTAAAGAAAGACTAGGATCATAAGAATTATTTTGTTGCAATTGTTTCATTAAATCCTCCAAAGACGGAGAACTTACATTTTGGTCATTATAATTGTTGATGGTGGATTTTCGTTTAAGGTTAAATTTGTAAAAAAACCAGAAAATCATGCGCTGACATCTTGTAAAAGATAAAGCCGTTTATAAGTGACGGATACTCCTCACTTAATTCACCAAGAATGGAGCATGTAGCAACAATCCCGTGCAGCAGAATACATGAAATTCCTCCGAGGTTGGAGCATGTAGCAACAATCCCTTCTGTGAATTTCATATCGGCCTTGTATTTCTGTACTTATTATCGGTGTGGCATGACAGTGAGTGTTACTCTTACTGAGTAACACGAACCTCAAGCACTATAATGAATCATTATCGGTGTGGCATGACGACTCGAGTGTTACTCTTACGGAGTAACACGAACCTCCAAACACTATAATGAAACCATGTACGAAATACCCGTCTGCCGATTCTCGGTGTGTTATACTAGCCGAGCCCTCTCGGTGTGTTATACTAGCCCGATTGAGCCCCTCTCGGTGTGTTATACTAGCCCGATTGAGCATCGGCCTTGACCATATCGATCGGATATGATCGATCGCGATCATCCAACTCCACAAGCATGATTGGGCGACCCCGGATCAATTCCATCACCCCCAGCAGGTATGGAATACACACGGCCGACCCGCATGGTCGACCATTGGCCTTTGCTTGCCAAGAAACCGTCCATACCAAGCATTATGGGCGGAAAACCTAAATTAGGGTTTACGGCATATTACATGTCTTGCAAAGCGGTCTCAACCATCCGTCTTCGCAGGTATAGATGGAGGGTGTAGATGCAGAACTCAAAGGGCCGGAGCATGTCGACACAATCACCATGTGACCGCCTACACACTTGACCAATCGGTCAAAACCAACCATGGTTGGTTACAACACATTCGTCACTTTGAAATAGCATGGTCGCGCGGCTTTGAAAGCCAAAATTAGGGTTCAAGCCATCACGCGCGTCCATCTTCTCGGCACGAATGGAGGGTCCACCAGATTAGATTAGCAGTCGGTCATACCAACATGACCACCGTGGGCCCATCTACCTCTTCATGCGGTCGGCCAAGGCATATCACGCCTGGCCAATCCAAAACGCCCGCTCAAACATGCGTGGATACACTTCCCAAATTGCAAATCGATCTCGACCACTCAACTTCACCGGACGGGTGGGTGGCTTAGATCACGTTTTCATGGGACAGGTGAGACATGGGCGTGAACATCAGCCTACCATCTTCACGCCAAACCAACAAGGCCAAGACCGACCAAGCTAGGTCATCTTGGAAACGCGCGCTAGGAAAAGAGTATGGCGCGCGGCTTCTTGCGGTATCAAACTCTTATCGCAAAATCGATCTCGACCACTCTCTTTCTTAGGTCAAATTGAGTGGCCCGGATCGCGCTTTCGTGATGGACGGAATACGAGCACCTACACCATCATGCGTCTACACGCATGTATGGTCGGTCCTCTCTCAAAATCCTTCCCATACTTGGTTTCGACCAAGGTGAAGAGTGATGCTTGCGCACCTCTTCAAAAAACCTAATATTCATTAACGGTCATGAGATGAATGTCTCAAAGCTCATCTCATCCGTCCAACTTCACTGACTTGGTTACACAACCCAGTCGGGAGTCAATTGGTCGATAAGGCGTCATTACCCATCACCTTACCACACCACAATGCGTACACATAAAATACACACGATACTTCACAAGTATCGACTTTACGAATAACGCAGTTATTCAATTGACGATTACATGCTATCTTTCGTGGATCCACGATCCACACATTCAGACATCAATCATGTCACAAGCCGGGGATACATATTGGGGTATTGGTCGGCGGTTTCTGGCGTACGGCGTGCAACGCGCCATCACAAGAACGTGTCGGGAAGTCATGGACGGTTAGAGATGAACAGGAGAAGTGGGCAAGGGTCGTGTATCACCGACACACAACTCCACTACTCCATCATTCCACTACCTCCACTTCCCACGAGAAACGTGAATGAGGCTCAATGACTTGTATAAATAGGTTCTCCGCCCTATTTCAAACAAGACAACAGAACAACACAAGTTCAGACGAGACAGAAAATCAAGTGTTAATACAAAAATCGTATTCAAACACCCGAGCCTGCTTGCATCAACCGTAAGCTTGCTCATCTTTCATTACAAGTCATAAGCAAGCCAACATCTTCACAATCTCAACACCTTCTTCGCTTCCCTCCCTAAGATCAACCCCATCTCCTTCACTTTGTGTGAGAAACAAGTCTCGGAACGGCCATTTCTTGGTTTAGGCCGGACTTGCACAGTTGATCTCTCGAGTCTACAAGCACTCACCGCGCGGTGCATTTGTTGAAGGTTTAGATTCATTCCTCATCCACACCCCAAATTACCAAATTCTACGGGAGTAGTTTTCACCCATCAACAATTGGCGACCACGGTGGGAGATTAATCTCTCGGTCGTAAAATCAATTTCTTTGAAATCCGATTCAATTTCATCAATTTCAAAAAGGGTAGATCTTAGAACCAATTCGATCAATAATTCATTTCAAGATGGTGGAACTTAGGTCTGGATCAGCAATCAATTCGGATGGAACTAGCGTGGATAACACTCCCGGTGTTGACGTGCCTGTCAGTGGAGCCACCGTAGCCGACACATCTCGAGGAGCCGTTACCTCTGTCACCAACACTAGCGGAGCAGGAGACATCCCAGTAGGCATAACGCCTCCCATCACGAGCCGAGCGCCCCGCGAATCACGGCATCTCTTCGAGCATAACGCCTCCAGCGGTTACCAGAGCAACGACTTTCACTCCTCCATCAGGACGAGGAGCCGGAGGCACAAGAGGAGGACCACCGTCTAGTACCATTGCAGACTTGATGGAGAAGCAGGAAATCCTTGCTAAAACTCAAACAGATATGGCCGCAACCCAGAAAGAGGTACTCACTTTCCTTAAAACTTTGACTGAACGATTGCCGCAAGATTCACGGCAACCCTTGGAGCCAGCGAGAGATGCATTCAATACGCCCGGAGCAGGCGTTTCCACTCGGACCCACATGAATGAAGAAACTCGTGTTGCTCCTGAGCGCCAAAGGGAGAGAGACCAGCCTTCCAACTTCATTACGCGTGAAGATCTAGAGCGACTTCTCCAAAATCGAGGAAAAGGGGACCGAACGGACGTACACCAACATCAGCCGCCGTACCCTCAAGATGTGCAACGGATTCCTCTACCAAGAGGTTACACCTCTCCCAGTTCTCCCTCTACGACGGTATTGGTAATGCTCGTGAACACATTTCTCGTTTCTTGGAAGCCTTGGGGAACATGAATACAATCATGTTTTACGCCTAAAAAGAATTCTCAAAATCACTCACGGGAGGGCATACACAGTACAACAACATTGCGCCTAACGGCATATCCAATTGGAGCGAGATGGTCGGTGCTTTCTACAGAAGTATTTCTTCGTGTACGAACAAATCACGTTTTCGGACACAGGAAGAATTCTCCGGCGGAACAATGAACATCCCAACGACTTCGTTAAAAGATTCGTAACCAAGCCTTTGGTATCACGACCGAATGTCACCGAACGACAATTGGTGGAATCATGCATCAATGGGATGATACCCATATACGCGCTCGTTAGAGAATCCGGGCTTTCAAACATTCTCTCGAACTCCACGAAGGCCGCAAAACGTTCGGCAACAAACCGCACTGAGGACTACTAGAAAGAACCGAGTTGTTCGAAGTGAAGATTTGCGTGAAAGTCGAGGAAGCGGGCGTCTCACAAACAAACAATACAACAACGGCCCTTACGTGAGTGTGGTAGCGGCGGAGAAAAGAGGAAAGCTTCGATATGAGCAACAAACCAAGCGAACATCCTCAGCACACAAGACTTCGTCTCGAAAAGGGACAGACAAAACTCCTGCACAAAACGCCAAAGACACGGAGTTTTCCTTTTCCCATGAATGAAGTGATAGAGCTCCTGGAGCGTGGATCCAAGGCGACGCCGTAAAGCTGCCCCCTATCGGGCGTCCTCCGACCGAGGAAGAGATGGAAGATCCCAGGATCTTGTTGCTACCACAGGTTCGTCCATCATCCAACCAAAGATTGCAACAGGTTGAAACAAATATTCAGGGAAAAGGTAGAGACAGGGGAACTCCAGCTTGGAAACGAAGGTGTTCATAGAGATCCTCTACCTATCAGGAACTGCATGATTTCTGGGGACTCTGTTCGCAAGACCGTGCAATCTATGATGGAGCACATGTGTGAAATCTTATATTTCTCCAAAGGACAGCGTCAAGACATGTTCACGGCCCTCAACCACGTTGTGTCAGGGAGGCGTTTGCATCCGTGCTTGATCCAGGGAACCCAGTCTTTCCGAAAGACATGAGTAACGGAAACTGAGGGACTCTAACCATCACTCGTTTGAGAAACGTTGAGTTTGATAACGCGTTGATCGATACGGCTTCCGAATTTAACATCATTACTGTCAAGACCTTGAGAGCGGCAAAGATCTCAAAGCAAGAAGCTACTCGTCGTCCAAATGTGGTCAGGGATTCAGGAGGAGAACTCAGAGATTCATATGGATACATCGATCTTGAAGTCAAATTGGGTGATGTTTCGACACAAGCAAAGTTCTACATAGTCAAAGACCATCCCAACTACGACATGATCCTAGGAAGCTCTTGGATGCGGGACAACAAAGCCATCTTGGAAGTCTGTCATCTCTCTGGGTGTCGGTGCACGAGAGAATCTCAACACGCCCTGGACCCCGATGATCATATTTTGCTGCCGCATCGACAACTTTCCGATGTGACACAATTTTCCGGAGAGAGCCTGTCGGCATACACTGAAAGGTTCCGATCTCAAGTAAGTCTCATCACGCAACTCTCCTTGCAACCTACCGCCCCTCATTCTGACAAGTCCTGGGGACTGGCTCCAACCAACAAACCAACCCCGACTAGGAGATGTGAATGGGAAGCCAGCCCTTTCAAACGTTTTATCAAGAGCATAGAAGTTGTCTTGGTCAAAGACAACAAGGCCAAGGTCCAAGTGTCTGCACGCTCAAACCCATTCGGAATTGGAGACCTAGTGACGAAGGCGACTACGTTCAATGCTGGAAGCATGACGGTAAAGATGATCACTCCACCCGACTCACCCACCGAAAGAGAAGATGGCCGTACACAGTAGCGAGATGTTATCCTAGGTGGCTCTTTGCAAGCTCATCAACGCCCGATAACCTGGAGGGCATAACAATTCACTCACGATGGCTCAAACCTTACCGAACTTAAGATACTGTGCTACCATTTTCCAGCATCCTCCACACCTTAAAACGTTGTGCTATATTTTTCCAGCGTGTTTCCTTTTACAGTTTCATGTCATATTTGTAATTTCTCCAGAAAATGATTGCAATACTTGCATTCATAGTTAGGGTTTCAATTTTCAATTTTCAATTAAAGCATCATTTTTCATCTGAGAACCTCTCCACTCCTAAAGACACAAAGTCCTGAGTCAGCCTAAATCAATTGGAGCAAGAAAGGAAACCCTAAGCAAACATTTCTCGGGAAGAAGGGAATAGAACGTGTGCGCAAGAAGTGATTTGAGCCATACGCTGACCAAAGCCAGGAAGATCTTGCATCAAGAGTACAGTTTCGACAAAAGGATTATAAAAAAAAAAAAAAAGACTTTTGTTCAAACAATGAAACGAAAGAAAACTTGAACTCAGCTGCCACTGAGTACAAGGGAGATATTCAAATGTACGGAACATGCTTGGAAAAGAAAGAAGGAAAATTCTAATCGCCAAGAGGGTCGGCCGCTTTGCATCCTTTGTCGGTCTGCTCCATCACCTGTTGATGCGCCTCCCTTCGAATCTCCTTCGGTTTTACGCATCGGGCATCTCCGCGACATCACGCTCCATCCTAACATCATCGGCGGGAACATCAAAAGGCACATCAACATCGGGAGCCGTGCGGGTTGCTTTCAAATGTTCGGGTTAAATGCAGTATCGGAATCAAGGATTATCACGCCCGTCTGGATCGAGTAATCACACTTTCCTTCATTCGAGAGGTTGTTCATGCTCAACTCTCCGCCTCTTCAACCGCACTGCAAACCTCTCTGCCCTTGCGCTTACTAGCGTCTGCAACGTTTCTTCGCGCCTCCACCGCTCCTCCATGTCAATTGCAGCTGAAAGTGCACAGATACGTCCTCTGACAATACGAAGGTGGGAGATAGACATCCCTGTATAGCACGGCCGACTTCGCGAAGAGGAAGATCGATCTTAGCCATTACTTCTCCGTGCGCATGGTTTTCAGGCTTGTCAACTTCAAAACTTCTTTACGGGAAGCAACGGAGAATGAGCGTCCACCGCTTCCATGATAGTCTGCGAGAGGAGAGGAGGTTATGAACACAAAAAAAAAAAAAAAAAAAAAAAAGAGGATCATCAAATCTATCGATCAGTTAATCAGAAAATCAGAGCAGTACCTGAGATATGGAATAAACGACCACGTGAGATGATTCTTTATAATCTCACAAGTCGACAGAATCCCAGAAGGAAAAGAAGTCTTCACTTACCACCTATGAAGGCTGCTAATTCGGGATAACAATCGGCGAGGCTTATCAGATATACCCGAGGAAAGCCGTATATGATGAAAGAAGTACACACTGAAGGAGCGCCGAGAGCTCGGACATGTGCAAGAGAAACCAAAGCGACTCACGAGATCAAGTCATGCTTCCTTCGCATCCCTAATCAAGACCAACCAGTTCGGGGAAACGCGACAATGTGAAGCCACCGGTAAATATGTATTCACTCTAGCTTGGTCATTTCAAAGTATGTCACCATCTCATGCCTACCACACAATAATGTAACCATTATGTGCTAGGCGGGGGACTTAATGTTGATGGTGGATTTTCGTTTAAGGTTAAATTTGTAAAAAAATCGAGAAAATCATGCGGCGACATCTTGTAAAAGATAAAGCCGTTTATAAGTGACGGATACTCCTCACTTAATTCACCAAGAATGGAGCATGTAGCAACAATCCCATTACCGTGAATACATGAAATTCCTCGAGGTTGGAGCATGTAGCAACAATCCCTTCTGTGAATTTCATATCCCTTTGTATTTTTCTGTACTCATTATCGGTGTGGCATATCGAGTGTTACTCTTGAGTAACACGAACCTCAAGCACTATAATGAATCATTATCGGTGTGGCATGACGGCGGAGTGTTACTCTTCTGAGTAACACGAACCTCAAACACTATAATGAAACCATGTACGAAATAATGCGTCAGCCGATTCTCGGTGTGTTATACTAGCAGGAGCCCTCTCGGTGTGTTATACTAGCCCGATTGAGCCCCTCTCGGTGTGTTATACTAGCCCGATTGAGCATCCAAACACGACCATATCAGTCCGGATATGATCTCGATCGCGATCATCCAACTCCACAAGCATGATTGGACGACCCCCGGATTAATTCCATCACCCCCAAGCGGGTATGGAATACACACGGCCCGACCGCATGGTCGACCATTGGCCTTTGCTTGCCAAGAAACCGTCCATACCAAGCATTATGGGCGGAAAACCCTAAATTAGGGTTTGCGGCATATTACATGTGCCGCAAAACGGTCTCAACCATCCGTCTTCGCGGTATAGATGGAGGGTGTAGATGCGAACTCAAAGGGCCGGAGCATGTCGACACAATCACCATGTGACCGCCTACACACTTGACCAATCGGTCAAAACCAACCATGGTTGGTTACAACACATTCGTCCTTTGAAATAGCATGGTCGCGCGGCTTTGAAAGCCAAAATTAGGGTTCAAGCCATCACGCGCGTCCATCTTCTCGGCACGAATGGAGGGTCCATTAGATTAAGCGGGTCCGGTCATACCGGCATGACCACCGTGGGCCCATCTACCTCTTCATGCGGTCGGCCAAGGCATATCACGCCTGGCCAATCCAAAACGCCCGCTCAAACATGCGTGGATACACTTCCCAAATTGCAAATCGATCTCGACCACTCAACTTCACCGGACGAATTGGGTGGCTTAGATCACGTTTTCATGGGACAGTGAGACATGGGCGTGAACATCAGCCTACCATCTTTACGCCAAACCAACCGGCCAAGACCAGGAGCCAAGCTAGGTCATCTTGGAAAAACGCCAGGAAAAGAGTATGGCGCGCGGCTTCTTGCGGTATCAAACTCTTATCGCAAAATCGATCTCGACCACTCCTCTTTCTTAGGTCAAATTAAGTGGCCCGGATCGCGCTTTCGTGAGGGAACGGAATACATGCACCTACACCATCATGCCGTCTACACGCATGTATGGTCGGTCCTCTCAAAATCCTTCCCATACTTGGTTTCGACCAAAGTGAAGAGTGATGCTTGCGCACCTCTTCAAAAACCTAATATTCATTAACGGTCGCGAGATGAATGTCTCAAAGCTCATCTCATCCGTCCAACTTCACCGACTTGGTTACACAACCACAGTCGAGTCAATTGGTCGATAAGGCGTCATTACCCATCACCTTACCACACCACAATGCGGTACACGCATAAAATACACACGATACTTCACAAGTATCGACTTTTTACGAATAACGCGGTTATTCAATTGACATTACATGCTATCTTTCGTGGATCCACGATCCACACATTCCGGACATCAATCATGTCACAAACTGGGGATACATCTTTGGGGTATTGGTCGGCGGTTTACGGCGTGCGGCGTGCAACGCGCCATCACAAGAACGTGTCGGGAAGTCATGGACGGTTAGAGATGAACAGGAGAAGTGGGCAAGACCGGTGCGTATCACCGACACACAACTCCACTACTCCATCATTCCACTACCTCCACTTCCCACGAGAAACGTGAATGAGGCTCAATGACTTGTATAAATAGGTTCTCCGCCCTATTTCAAACAAGACAATGAGAACAACACAAGTTCGAGTGAGACAGAAAATCAAGTGTTAATACAAAAATCGTATTCAAACACCCGAGCCTGCTTGCATCAACCGTAAGCTTGCTCATCTTTGTTACAAGTCATAAGCAAGCCAACATCTTCACAATCTCAACACCTTCTTCGCTTCCCTCCCTAAGATCAACCCCATCTCCTTCACTTTGTGGCCGAAACAAATCTGGAACGGCCATTTCTTGGTTTAGGCCGGACTTGCCTGAGATTGATCTCTCGAGTCTACAAGCACTCACCGCGCAGTGCATTTGTTGAAGGTTTAGATTCATTCCTCATCCACACCCCAAATTACCAAATTCTGCAGGAGTAGTTTTCACCCATCAACAATAATATTGCTCACTTACCCGTTCATATGACTGGTGGGAGTGCGAATAGTAGTTGGGATCACCATGGTAAGAACCATAACCTTCAGAAGATCGGTAGTGGTCCCAAGTACTATCCACACTATGGTCAAATCACGGATATTGTCCATTAAGATACTCAGTCGGATAATCATTATACTGGTCTTTATAATACCAGCTCGACATTTTGTTTTTTGTTTTTGTTTTTTTATGCACGTGTGAATGCAGGGTCGACTAAAGTTGGTAGGCTCAGGTTACCTTAAGCTGAATATACCTACAGTCAAAGACGGTCAGCAGTCTTGGGCTAAGGTTTGTGGACTTTCAACTGGTAACTCCCATAAGGCTCAAGGCACGGGTTCAGCTTACTAATCCACGAGTTTTCCTAAGAACGGTAGTCTGACGATGCAATTGGTATGTGCACGTGTTTTTTTTTATATATAAAAAGAATAAAAAAAATTACAAAAATAAAAAGAATCCAAAAATAATATGTACAATTAATAAAAATATTTTAAAAATAAATCAGAATATTTTCAAAAATAAATATTTACAAAAGGGAACAAAAATAAAATCTTAGATACTTACCTGTTTGGCTGCTTATTCCACTTTCCACTTTTAATTTCAAGAAAAATCTGCACACCAAAAATACAAGAAAGATACCCAAAGACGTAAAATAGAAAGAAAAAAAAAAATACTAGTAAAAACTAAAAAAAAAAAAAAATATATATATATATATATATATCTAAAACCTAATCTATATACAGTCCACGTCGGCGGCGCCAAAAACTGATGTAGTTTTAACAGTGGTAAGAAAGAAGGTTTGATTCTTGGACTTTTATGAAGATTGGTTTTTGATTAATAAAAAAATAAAATAAGACAGACTAATTAAAATTGATTTTTGTTACCAAGGAGAGAGAAACCAGGGTTTTAGATTCCACTACTTCTAACGGTTGTAACAATTAATTTCTCTAATTTACTCTCAAAACTACACAAGGCAATTTTGAACCCAATCTCATACCTTGGAAAATTTATCATTAATAAAATATCAATTCGACTCAAGTCGATAATCTAAGGCCTAATTTTCCTTCTCTTATAAAAGATCGGTAGCTAAACTACCAAAAACAGTTATTATGAAGCATATAAAGAAGAGAAAATTTCTAGACAATTAAAACTAATTGGAGAGTAATAATTAAAAGAAAATTAAATATCAAAACTTACATGCTAGAAGTAGTTTCTTCCTCCACCCTAGCGGAGAAATTACTCCATTATTACAAAAGAGAAATTAAAACAATGAAATAAAAATTCTCTCTCCGGACCTCCCTTTTTCTTGTATCCACAGCGTATTTATAGCTTTCAAAGGAATCCAATTTCCTTTTCTATTCACCACTACCACATCATCGCCGAATGAGAATATGCCACATGTCAAGACAATGAAAAATCCTCCAATAAGAATGTGCCACGCGTCAAATAATATAATTCTCATGCATTTACAATTTTCCTTATTTGGGAATTAGTTATTCTTTATTAACTCCAACCATAAAGAATAATATTCTTTCCATACTCTTTATATATTTAATTCCCATAAATTACTTCATGTAGATTTCTTACTTAACACTTTTATTTTCTTCATTAAAATAAATATCTCCATATATTTTTTTAATATCTTGTAAATGATGTCGACATAATGGGCTCCACACTTTCCACGCTCCCATATCCAAATAATTGGACAAATGAAATCTACATCTTCTTCCTTTTGGGCCTAGCCCATTAAATTATAAATCACTTCATTTCCTCCATTTTACGAGCGAAATTCCACGTTTTAGTCCATTGAGTTTTATTTCACAAAAACACCTACAAATACAAAAAATAGTAAAATAAGTACAAAAATGAGCACTAACAATATAGAAAATTGAGACAAAGTAGACACATAAATGCATCTATCAGTTTGCCCTAATGTTTCCATACCAGCAAATCGTACGGGTAGACAGAAATTCGGTTTTATTACTTCATCAATCAGGATTTTGTGGCAATCAACCTCCAACCCATCATTTCCATGTAATTGTTGTTTTCCTGTTAATGAGAAAAGCTCTACCTTTAGCAAGGACGTTTGCCTTAGACAGCTCGTCAAAAAGGTTGCACCTTCTACCCTGCGGAAATATATGGCATATGAACATCTTAAGCGAAAACTTCATAACAAATTGAGATTTAAAATGCATGTAAAAATAAAACAGATCTGGGAGAAAGCTTGCTTTAGTTGTCGCGATCTCGGATTGGCTCCGACTAGGTGGATCTTTTGATGTCACATCCAGTATGTTTCCCGAATTTTGTTGACTTACCTGCTGTGGTAAAGTAATATTCCATATTCGGGTGACAAATATGCCAAATTCCACCGTGAATGCGAAGACACGAGATGAATAGGTAACAAATATACAAGGTTCTCCAAAATACACCCTAGCATCCATGATTCATATAGTAGTTGATAGCATATTTGGACTCATATGGTCTTAAGATCATGTAAGCTTGGTTTAAAACACATACCTTCGGAACTTTTTCGGATATTGCTATACGAGATTGGCTTAGTTGAGTAGATCCGGTGATTTCTGACCTCGAGAATGTTTTGGTTGACTTACCCGCATCGGAAAATTGAAATGAAAGTTGTACCTTCTTTTTGCGGTGAAACCATTTAAGCAAAATGCACAACCCGACTCACAATCAAATAGCTAACCACATATCTCCTTCTATAAGGTTCTCTAAAATATAC
>JAJJWW010017567.1:0-57161 GCA_023531295.1 Papaver armeniacum
GAAGGAGTAGAGAAGGTAATTTGCTACTTTCCCTCCATCGTTCTCCTTTCAATATTTCCTTCAGCAATTTCCCTTTCATGCGATGTTTGTAACTTCTCTAAAGTGATTGCACTGCTTGCATTCATGAGTATAGTTTTCAATTTCAATTGAAGAACATCTTCCCTTAAAAGTCTTCTGGACCATCTTAAAGGAAAAATACCAAGTAAACCCAAACCCTCACAAAGTCATTACCCGTCGATTGAAAAACCGAGAGAAATCAAACCCCACAAAATGTCTTATTCATAAAATATGAAGAAAAGAATAATGCAAGAAAGAAGATCATCAAGCAAAGCGCAGACACTTTCCCTTAAGAATCTCTAGCCACGACTTTCACCTGTCGGATTTCTCTATTTCTCTCATGACGTGTTATCCAACTTGTGGCAGCTCGCACTTCTACGCACTCAGGCGGCATGCCACGGTAGCCTTGGATAATTTGCAAGGGAAAATCCAATAAAAAGAAATGGTTCTTCGCAAAAGGGGTTTTGCTAGGTCTCTTCCAGAAGGTTTTATTCATTCAATCAAAGATATGAAAGCAACATAAACGAAGGAATGATACTCGGTGAGACATGGCTTTTGGCCGCACACATAAATTAAAAAAAAAAAAAAAAAAAAAAAAAACTGAAGTACCAAAAAACATCTATGGGCTACGAAAAGATTGTTTTTCTCTACGGAAGGAAATCGCAAAATGGGAAAACCAGTTGTCAATGACGAACACCTTGGTCAATGACGCCTCCATCGAGCTTCAAGCACATGCCCCAACACATTTTCTCGACAAACAAACATTCCATCCGAAGCTATCTCAACAGCGACTTCAAAGCATCCCATCAGAAACCGTTTACCTTCAACATTCCATCCGAGAAATCGTTTCGACTTCAACATTCCATCATCGGAAGCCGTTTCAAAGGCAGCTGACTTCAACATCTCATCCGAATTTGCTTCACTGACGGTTCCAAAGATACATCCCCATGACTTCTCCAACGACTTCAACATGTGCTTCCACCGCCTCACCATCTACCTCGACATCATACTTAGTGGTCGCATCGATTTCCTCAACAGCAGTTTCGACACCCACTTCAGAAGCTGTTTCAGTCTCGCAAAACCAGCCTCTTGGGAATGCTCTGGTTCGTCCACCTCAGAATCGAGGATTACGATACCATTATGGACATGGTAATTAAACTGGCTCTCGTCTAGAAGTTTCTTGGACTCATTCCTTCACCGTTTCAATCGGGAGGCAAATCGTTCAGCCCTGGCACTGGGTTGTGGAGAAGCTTCATCACGTTGATATTTCCCGACTTGTTGGGATGCTTCATCACGTCTCCATTTCTCCTCCATGTCAATCAAAGCCATGAAAGCCTGGGTGCGCACCCGCACGATGCGTAGATGAGTGAGGGACATGCCTTGTATAATCCAGTCGGTTGCATGGAACAAAGGGTTGATTTGGTTTAATATCTCCTCATGTGAAGAAAACCTGGGTTCGTCGACTTCAAAAAATTTCTCCGAAGAGTCAGAGGTATGACCATCACCGGAAGATCCCATTGTGCACTACTGATAGGTGTAGAATACACCGTATTTACTATATAGTAGTTTATGCTTTCTTTGCTATTTTTCTTGTAAATTATGTATTTTACGCTTGTTTTGAGTTTTGTAGCTACTATGGAGTCACATGGAGGAAAAGGAGAAGAAATCACCATATTTTAGCAAAAGGGTAAAATTGTCATTTCACCAAGGAGGGAATACTATATGGAGCCCAGCCAAGGTTAAGGGGAGGTCAAAGAGGTGTCCCTTATCCAAAAGAAGGGAGTGAGAATAGCACAATTGGGGTGTACTTATGGTGGGTGTCCGAATCCACCCACACCCTAAACCCATAGACCCACACCCGTACCTGGATCCAAACCCGAAACCGAATCCGCCCCAGCTTTCATAACTCTAAACCTAAAATCGAGAAAGGGTTTTCTTTCTCTTATCAATCATTTTTCATTTATTCCTACACTGAAAGTGAGAAAAGCATCCATGGATGCTTGCTTTGTTAATGGTGGAATCGAAGAGGAGATCGAGAACTGACTTGAGAAAGAAGAGTAGTCGAAATCAGACCGAGACAATTAGGGTTGATGTTGCAGTGAATCGAGAATCTCAGAGATAATGGTGGAATCGAAAAGAGGAAGAGAAGCTCGCTGTTGTTGAGTATGAAATGAAGAAATTTGAGATGGGTTTTCCTCTGAATCTGTTAGGGTTTGCTTGATTTAGCGGGGAGCCGATCCGGGTTTGTCTCTGTTTGTTGAATAAGAAGAAGGTCGAGAAGATGGGTGAAATGTGTTGTTTTTGTAATTTGAGTTCAGCAGAGAAATGGGTTTCTTTGTGGTGAAGAAATTGAACAAAGAATGACAATCGGAGGTGGCTTGATTTAAGGGTTCGATTTGTGTTAGCCTGAATTCAGAGATGGAGATGTTGATGTTCAAGGATGTGGGGATGGATGTCAATTGTACTGAGTTGCTGAGAGGAGTTGAAAATACAGGGAATTGAGGCTGTTGTCACTAATGGTGCTGACTCGAGTGAACACAGCTGAAGCTCTGCTACAAAGTGAGGCTGCTAAATTAGATGTATGTCTAGGTTTACAATGATACAGGTCTCTTGATTTGATATGTGGGCAGCTGCTGTTGTTGGTATTTGCAGTGTTTGAGTCAAGAAAATGGGTTTCCATTGAACAGCAGGCGGTGTTGCAGAACAAGGGAGCTGAGATGGAGAAGCAGCTAGACAGGCTTGGTCTTTTGGTATCCGGCCGATTACAAAGATGAGAAGGAGCCGGGTGCGACAATGGATTTTGTGATGTTGAGATTTGCAGGAGGCAATAGAATGGAGAAGATGTTCATGGCTATGAGGATGTATTGGGAGGTTGGGCTCTGTGGTGGTCTTGCTGTGACTTGTAGTAACAACTCAAGTAAATGGATGTTAGGAGGTGAAGTTATGAGACTTCAGGGTGTTGGCTATGGTTGCAGGTGGGTTAGTGCCAAGTATCAGTGACTAATGGAGCTGTAATTTGTTTGCTTGGGTCTGTGAAGCACGGTGGTGGAGGTGCTAATTGAGTCGCAGGAGCTACACAGATGAACTCGTTGGATGTTTTGAAGAAGATGCACAGTTGGAGTAGCTCAGTGGCTGCAATTGAAGCTGCAGTTTAGTGTGATGTTGTGCATTGTTATGGTGAGCATGAAGGAGAATGCGGTGAAAATGGTGATGATGATAAATGCAATGAGCCGATGCGGTGGAGTCAAGGGAGAGTACAAGGTGAGATGTGCAAGCTGGCGGGAGAAAATGGAGCTATGTAATCGAAGCTGATGAATTTGCGAGGCATGACTTGCATCGACTTGTGGCATTGAAGCAATGCAAGGTTGAAGGAGAGAAGCTGTGGCCTGAGTGAGATGAAATCACTACAGAGTGTTTGCGGTTGGGGAAGAGCATGGATTCTTTCGGGAGATGCTTGGCCTGTGCAAAGCTGTGCAATGGCCTAGGCGGGAGTTGGTTACGGCGAATCAACTCGAAAGTGGCGATTCAACACGATCCCATTTCGGTGACTCACCCGATTAAGACCACTCGATCGACTCGATGACCGACTCATAGCCGACTCCCTCATCTCGCTTTGACCGGTTGACTAACAGTTGGCCGAGCGGTTGACCCGTTTGACCGTTAGTCCTAACGGAGGACTGACGGAATATTCCGTCGAATATTCCCCTGACGGAGAAATTTTCAGGTGGCGGCGGTGACTATTCCGGCCAGGATTAGGCCACAATCCCGATTTTCCTAGCGAGCAAATAATCCAGAATTTTCTATGGACTTCTCTCATGGGTGTGAAGACTTGGGATAGGAATTGGATGGAGAATTGGACTCAAATTTGGAAAGAGAAGATGGAAGAAGAGAAAGACTTGAATTTGGAAGTTGAATTGCTAAAGGAAAAGGATTCTAATCCTTGGAAGAGTTGGAGAATATTGAAGCCTATAAATAGAGAAGTTTTCTACATCTTTTACACACCTCTTTACACACACAACACTTGTGTTTTTGATAGCTTTTGAAAATTCTTCTTTTTAATTATTTGTGTGAACTCTTGAAAATTCTCCTTTTAATTATTATTATTTGTGTGAATTTCAAAAACATGAGTAGCTAATTTTATTATTGATTGAGGATGAATTCCTAGTTCTTAACATGATTTGAGTTTTTGTTTTCAATTCTATCTTGAGATTTTTCACATGATTATCGATTGTTTTTACTAATAGGAATGTTTATTCATTCATGATTGATTGATAGATTGTTTGGAGTGCACGCTAAATTAATTTGTTAATTGATCTATATCTAGTATAAGTTAGGGAATACGTAATCGTTCTCGACACTTTACATAAGTAGAAAACACAAGACCTTGCGGAGGGATTCCGTGGAGCAATTGTGTGTAAAAACAACGCTAGAAAGTGAACCAAGCGAACCGAGTTTAACTACTAGTACTAAACCTAAATTCATAAATCTTAATGCATTCAGGGAATTACATCTTGTAAGCGAACCTCAGGGTGGTTCTTTTGAATAGAATCGATAACTAAGCGGACTGTTACTCGGTGAAATTAGGGATTTTGGGGCTAGCTAAGCGGACTCGCTATCCTACGGTTGGTGATAATCTGTGACTAATAACAAGTAGAAAAGAACATAACTTTATTCATTGTTTTGTAACGAAGAAGGATTCCTTGGTCTTGTCTCTCTTATTGCTTTCAACTTTCGATTTTAATTGCTTTGTTTATTTTCTTTTGCTTTTTACACCCCCCTTTCGTGACAATTTTTACAACTAGAATCTCTTGCTCCTCAAGGGAACGAACTTGACTTCCATTATATTATTTTTAATTGAGTGGAAATATTGATTAATTTGATTGCACCTACGACACCCATCAAATTTTGGCGCCGCTGCCGGGGAGCAACGGGCGATTTTTAGTTGTTTTTGTTTTTCTTTTTGCTTTATTCTTGCTTTGTTAGATTCTATACCGTATCTAACTTGGTTTTCGAGAATCTTATTTGTGTGCTATACCTTTGGTGAATGCTTAAAGAGGGCAGGCCCGAGTCCAATACGTCTTCGATCCGGCACTCAACTAAAGGATTTCATTCGTGCGGTTAACACTCCACTTCCTCCGTCTTCATCAAGTGATTTCTGATTCGGACAAAGAGGAAGAAACGATGGCTGATCGTACACTCAAGGACCTAGCTTATCACAAGCTTGACACACAACAATGGTGTATCCAAACTAACTCAACCTTCGAGATCAAGCCGGGGTTGATTAGAGAGTTACCAAAGTTCCATGGCATGGTGAATGAGGACCCAAACAAACATCTTATGGACTTCTATGCCATAGTTATGGCCATGCTTCCACCGGAAACTAATGCGGATGGAGCAATGTTGAAAGCTTTCCGTTTTCTTTGGCGGGTAATGCTAAGGAATGGTTATATTATTTGCCTTCGGAAGTATCACAACATGGAATGGTATGAAGAAACTTTTCCTCGAGAGATATTTTCCCGCATCAAAAGCTACTCAAATTCGCAAGGAGATTTGTGGATTGAAACAACAAGTGGGAGAATCATTGTATGAATGTTGGGAGCGATACAAGAGGTTGGTGGCAAGTTGTCCACACCATCAATTTAGTGATGTTATGATACTCCAATACTTCTACGAAGCTCTCCACCCAAGTGATAGGTCTCTTCTTGACTTGCGGGTGGTGGTGCACTAATGAACAAGACTTTGACCGAAGCTAGAGAGTTGATTGAAAGTATGGCGGCAAACTCACAACAATTCTACACAAGGGATGAACCAATGGTTAGGCGAGTGCATGAAGTTAGTGATTCTTCATCACATCTTGATCAAAGGATGAGTAACATGGAGATAATGATGCAAAGGATTTCGCGGTAATTATTCGGATGGTGAGACCGAACAAGTGAATGCTTTATATCCAAATCAAAGGCCAAGGTACGATCCATACTCCAATACCTATAATCCCGGTTGGAAGGATCATCCCAACTTTAGTTATGCAAACAAGCAAGCGGCGGCTCCTAATCCATATGCACAACAAGGAGGTTTTCAACAATCACGTTTCCAACCTCAACAACAAGGTGGTTCTCAACAATTTCAACCACAACAAGTCAAGGAACGTGATTCTTCAATTGATGATAAGCTAAATGTCATGATGCAAGGTATTACGTCATTGTTTCAACAAAATCAACAAAAGACCGATTCGGCTATCAAGGATTTACAAACTCAAATGGGACAATTGGCGACCGATGTAAACTTATTGAAATCTCAAGCATCTACAAAACTTCCTTCACAACCATTTGTGAATCCAAGAGAGAATGTTAATGCGGTTACTCTAAGAAGTGGAAAACAAGTGGAGGGTCCAAGTCATCATGAAGAAGCTATTGAAGATAAGGAGGAAGCCGCACCAAAGGAGAATTCAACACCAACCGACCCATCCAAGGAACCGGTTCCTACTTTCACTACTCCACCTCCTTTTCCTAGTCGTTTTCGCTAAATCCAAGAAAGAAGCTCAAGACAAGGCACTCATGGATATTTTCAAGAAGATTGAAATCAACATCCCATTCATTGAGGCCATCAAGACAATGCCACGGTATGCGAAGTTCATGAAGGAATTATGCACAAAGAAGGATAGGTTACTTGATAATGAAATTACTAAAGTTGGTGAGAGTGCGTCGGCTATGCTATTGAAGAAGATGCCTACAAAGTGCACGGATCCCGGTGGTTTCACGGTACCAATTACTATTGGTAAGCAAAGATTTGAACATGCTTTACTTGACTTGGGAGCTTCCATTAGTGTGATGTCGGCCGAAATATATGACTCCTTGAATCTTGGACCTTTGAAAGAGACGAGAGTTATTATTCAATTAGCGAACAAGTCTAACATATATCCAAAGGGGCTTGTAGAAGACGTGCTAGTGCAAGTAAATGAGCTTATTTTTCCGGTGGATTTCTTTGTGGTGGATATGGACAATAAGGAGAACCGAGCATCTACTTCTTTACTTCTTGGGAGGCCATTCATGAAGACCGCAAAGACGAAGATTGATGTTGATAAGGGTACACTCACTATGGAATTCGACAAGGAGATAATACACTTTAATATATTTGAAGCCATGCGTTACCCAAGTGATGTGCATTCCGTTTACTCCATTGATGTGGTTGATTCATTAGCGAAACAAATGGTGGAATGGAATCGAGAGGATGAACTTGATGTGGTGTTGCAAAAGAGCATTGAATTGGACGTCCACGGCTTGTCTAACTTGGATGTTGAAATCTCCAATGAATTGGTGGAGATGTGTGGTGCCTTGGAGACATCACGAGAAGCTAAAAAGGGTAATGTTTCATATATTTCTTTACCCGTGAATGATGAAGTACTTGTACCATCTATTGTGAAGGCACCCAAACTAGAATTGAAGCAGCTTTAGGACCATTTGAAGTATGCTTTCTTGGGAGATGGAGATGAGCTTCCGGTGATTATTTCTAAGAACCTCACACCGGTACAAGAAGACCGTTTGCTTAGAGTCTTGAGAGAGCACAAAACGGCTATTGGGTGGACAATTGCGGATATCAAGGGCATTAGTCCATCCATGTGCATGCATCGGATTCTAATGGAAGAGAACGTAAAGCCGCACGTGATGCTCAACGTAGGCTTAATCCTCCCATGATGGAGGTTGTGAAAAAGAGATACTCAAATTGCTAAGTGTGGGGGTAATCTACCCAATTTCGATAGCAAGTGGGTTAGTCCGGTTCAAGTGGTACCAAAGAAATCCGGAGTTACGGTTGTTCGTAATCAAGATGATGAACTTGTTCCTACAAGAGTTCAAACCGGTTGGAGAGTGTGCATTGATTATAGAAAGCTTAATTCCGCAACCCGAAAGGATCACTTTCCTTTACCTTTCATTGATCAAATGTTGGAGCGGTTAGCGGGGCATTCTTATTATTGCTTCTTGGATGGTTATTGGGATACAATCAAATTGTTATTGCACCCAGGAGGACCAAGAGAAGACCACTTTCACTTGTCCATTTGGAACGTTTGCATATAGACGGATGCCGTTTGGCCTTTGCAATGCGTCGGCTACTTTTCAAAGATGCATGGTAAGTATATTCTCGGATTATGTGGAGCGCATCATCGAGGTATTTATGGATGACTTTAGTGTTTATGGCAATTCTTTTGATGGTTGTTTAAACAACCTTGAACTAGTTCTTAAACGATGCATAGACACAAACCTTGTCCTTAATTGGGAGAAATGTCACTTTATGGTAAACCACGGCATAGTACTTGGTCACATTGTGTCCTCTCGAGGGCTCGAAGTGGACAAGTCAAAGATAGATTTGATAAGAAACTTACAATATCCCACTTCGGTGAGGAGATCCGTTCTTTTCTTGGTCATGCAGGTTTCTATAGGCGGTTTATCAAGGATTTCTCCAAAATCTCCATGCCGATGTGCAAGTTATTACAAAAGGAGGTACCTTTCGACTTCAACAAGGAATGCAAGGATGCTTTTGACAAATTAAAGGATATGTTGACAAGTGCGCCGATTATCAAATCACCGGATTGGAATCTTCCATTTGAATTAATGTGTGATGCTAGTGATTATGCGGTTGGAGCCGTTTTGGGTCAAAAGGTGGACAAGTTGTCCCATGTTATCTATTATGCATCTAGGACCCTTAATGATGCACAAATCAATTATTCTACCACGGAAAAGGAGTTATTGGCTATAGTTTTTGCTTTGGAAAAATTTCGATCATACTTGGTGGGTACAAAGGTTATTGTGTATTCCGATCATGCCGCACTAAGACACTTAATAAAGAAGAAAGAAGCTAAGCCAAGATTAATCCGGTGGATCCTATTGTTACAAGAGTTCGACATAGAAATTCGTGATAAGAGGGGTGTGGAGAATACCGTTGCGGATCATCTTAGTAGACTTGTTATGTCTCAAGAGGAACTTCCATTACATGACCTCTTTCCGGACGAACAACTTTTCTCCATGGAAGAATCAACACCTTGGTATGCGGATATAGTGAATTACTTGGTGACAAGGAAAGTACCTAGTACAATGTCTAATTTCCAAAAGATGAAACTTAAGAAGGTAGCTAAGCAATATGTGTGGGATGAACCATACTTATGGAAATATGGGGTGGATCAAATAATGCGAAGGTGCGTGCCTAATTCCAATTTCAATCCATTCTCTCCTTTTGCCACACTTTTGCTTGTGGTGGCCACTTTGGTTCTAAGCGCACCGCTCTCAAAGTTCTCGAGAGTGGATTTTATTGGCCCACTTTGTTTGAAGATTCATATGTTTTTTGTAAATCGTGTGATAGATGTCAACGAACGGGCAATCTAGGTGCTCGAAATCAAATGCCACTCACACCAATTCTCGCCGTTGAGATTTTTGATGTGTGGGGTATTGATTTTATGGGCCCTTTTGTCAATTCGAATGGAAATTTTTATATACTTCTTGCCGTTGATTATGTTTGAAATGGGTGGAGGCTAGAGCCACCAAAACTAATGACTCTCAAGTTGTTTGTGATTTTGTAAGGGAAAACATTTTCAATAGGCATGGTACACCAAGAGTGGTGATAAGCGATGGAGGTTCACATTTCAAGAAGGCTTTCCACGCTCTCCTCAAGAAGTACAACATAACACACAAAATTGGTACGCCTTATCATCCACAAACTAGTGGACAAGCGGAAATTTCGAATCGTGAGATAAAGTCCATTCTTGAGAAAACGGTGAATACCACGAGGAAAGATTGGAGCTTTAAGCTCAATGATGCACTTTGGGCGTATAGAACAGCGTATAAGACACCGATTGGTATGTCTCCATATAGGTTGGTTTATGGTAAGGCTTGTCATCTTCCGGTTGAACTTGAACATAAGGCTTATTGGGCGATAAAGAAAGTCAACATGGAGTATGATGAAGCGGGGAAACAAAGGAAGTTACAACTACATGAGTTAGAGGAGATACGTAATGATGCTTACGAGAGTGCTCGGATTTACAAGGAAAAGACTAAGCTTTTTCATGATAAGATGATTTCTCGGAAAAGTTTTGTTGTGGGGCAAAAAGTTCTTTTATTTAATACTCGTTTACGTTTATTTCCGGGTAAGCTTAAGTCCCGTTGGGTGGGACCATTTGTTGTTACTAATGTTTATGATCATGGTGCAGTTGAAATTGTTAGTGCAAAAACAGGACAACATTTGAAAGTCAACGGCCATAGGTTAAAGCCATATTATGAAAACTTTCCAACGGAGCATGTGGACGTGATTGGTCTTCAAGATGCACTCCCTCTGGAGGAGTAATGTGCAGCAAGAACTAAGTCGGGCCGTCGACTTTAAAACAAGCGCTTAATGGGAGGCAACCCATTGGTTTTGTATTTCTTATCTTTTTGCTTTTTGTTATTTCTTTTTCTTGTTCCTTATCATGTTAAAATTTCCCACCTTGACTTTACTAGGAGGATTCAATTACATTGAGGACAATGTAAGGTTTAAGTGTGGGGGAGTGGTTAAGCATGTTTTTAAAACAAAAATTACAAAAAAATTTAAAAATTAAAAAAAAAAAAAAAGTTTTACATAAAAACTCCAACTTTTAAAGATTTTAGAGTCACTAGCATACTTCTAGGTATGTTTACATAGAGATTTTGACCGACATAATTGAACTTGGAAATGTTAGAGAACTACATTCGGATTTCTTGCTTGTTTGAGTTTTAAATAATGGATTTAATCATGTAGGTGATGCGAATTTGGTGCAGGGAGAAGTGCATTATTAGAGTTGCTGATCAATCATTAGTGGAGACTACCCGTATTCATATCATGAGGCACACGACCAGAAATATTTTCCATCTACTAAAGAGCTTTCTTTTGAGTGTGTGTCACCGTACGTAAATTAGGGTAGAATGGTGAGCTACCCAACCTCCCACCAATTGAAGCACTACTCTTTGATCTCTTGAGTGCTAATTTTGTCAATCATAAGGGTGACTTCTATAGATGAAAGCCTCCTTCTTGTAGTTCGATTTGCAGTTAGCACCATTCTCTCTCTCGACAACAACGGATCCATAGAAACCATCATCATCATCAACAAGGAGCGACATTAAAATCTACAAGGAAAGTTGGAAAAGTTTAAGGTTTATAAGCAACGGAACGAGAAAAAGAGCAAATTTCAAATTCAAGTAAAGCAACATACAATGAGCGGATTTTTACATATATGTTGAGGACTTACAATACAACGAGGTAATTTTATATCCAAGTATGAAGACTTATTCATGAAAGCGAAGAAAATTAAAAGGTGAGAATTTTTGAAGTTTATGATTTCAAGACGATACAAGTTGTGAAGAATCAAGCGGTAAAATACTTCCCCCTTTGCCATGGTTTATTTTGTATTAAATTTCTCTTGTTTTCAAAAAAAAAAAAAAAAAAAAAAAAAAGAGAAAAAAAAAAAAATATTTGTTCTTATTTTTATTTAATGAGCCGTGGGGAAGGAAAATTTATAAGGAAGTTTAAAGCGACAAGGTTTTAAGGAAAAAGAGTTAAAAATTGTTAAGGATTTATGAAATTCAAGAGTTTATCATCAATAGTTGAAACAAACGAAGACCAAGAAGATCAAGACGAGGAGCGGAAGACGTTTCTATTGGATGCCGTGAGAGTGGTGTTATCATAATTGGCGATCGGATGTGAAGGTGAGTAAGTAATCTCATCCTCGATAAAAATGGTTGATTTCCTTTCTTAGAGATCGTCGAAAAAATGGTTTTTCAAAATATTAAAAGATGTGGGTTTTTAAAAATATTTGGAAGTTATCCTTCCCACCATTCAACGTGTTGCAGGAATTCTCTCTTCATTCCTACCTGCACACATGTGAGAACCATAAAAAAGCCGTCTTTTTGAGTGCAATTATCATAAAATCCTTATTTGGTGAGGCAGAAGTCGAGGCGAAATGCTTATTGACCGTTTCTCAAACACGCATTCTCTCATTATGGTGTGGTTATTTCTCACTCAGCATTTAAGAATGAGAATATGTTCTTTAGTATTTCTAATTTCTTATTACTAGCATGCGAAACTCTATGTCCTCATACTCTTTGGATGCTTGGGACGCTTGAACGCTTTGAAGTTGTGAGTTTTGGTTCGATTTGCTCGAGGACTAGCAAAGTCTAAGTGTGGGGGAATTTGATAGGTGTAGAATACACCGTATTTACTATATAGTAGTTTATGCTTTCTCTGCTATTTTTCTTGTAAATTATGTATTTTACGCTTGTTTTGAGTTTTGTAGCTACTATGGAGTCACACGGAGGAAAAGGAGAAGAAATCACCATATTTTAGCAAAAGGGTAAAATTGTCATTTCACCAAGGAGGGAATACTATATGGAGCCCAGCCAAGGTTAAGGGGAGGTCAAAGAGGTGTCCCTTATCCAAAAGAAGGAGTGAGAATAGCACAATTGGGGTGTACTTATGGTGGGTGTCCGAATCCACCCACACCCTAAACCCATAGACCCACACCCGTACACTGGATCCAAACCCGAAACCGAATCCGCACCGGCTTTCATAACTCTAAACCTAAAATCGAAAGGGTTTTCTTTCTCTTATCAATCATTTTTTCATTTATTCCTACACTGAAAGTGAGAAAAGCAGCCATGGATGCTGTTGTAATAATGGTGGAACCGAAGAGGAGATCGAGAGCGACTTGAGAAAGAAGAGTAGTGAAATCGGACCAGAGACAATTAGGGTTGATGTTGCGGTGAATCGAGAATCTCGGAGATAATGGTGGAATCGAAAAGAGGAAGAGAAGCTCGTTGTTGTTGAGTATGAAATGAAGAAATTTGAGATGGGTTTTCCTCTCGAATACTGTTAGGGTTTGCTTGATTTAGCGAGGAGCCGATCCGGGTTTGTCTCTGCTTTGTTGAATAAGAAGAAGGTCGAGAAGATGGGTGAAATGTGTTGGCTGTAATTTGAGTTCAGCGAGAGAAATGGGTTTCTTTGTGGTGAAGAAATTGAACAAAGAATGACACTGGAGGTGGCTTGATTTAAGGGTTCGATTTGTGTTAGCTTTGAATCGAGAGATGGAGATGTTGATGTTCAAGGATGTGGGGATGGATGTCAATTGTACCGAGTTCTTTGAGAGGAGTTGAAAATACGGGAATTGAGGTGTTGTCACTAATGGTGCTGACTCGAGTGAACACAGCTGAAGCTCTGCTACAAAGTGAGGCTGCTAAATTAGATGTATGTCTAGGTTTACAATGATACAGGTCTCTTGAGTTGATATGTGGGCAGCTGCTGTTGTTGGTCTTTGCAGTGTTTGAGTCAAGAAAATGGGTTTCCATTGAACAGCAGGTGGTGTTGCAGAACAAGGGAGCTGAGATGGAGAAGCAGCTAGACAGGCTTGGTGTTCTTTGGTATCATGAAGCCAGATTACAAAGATGAGAAGGAGCTGGTGCTGACAATGGATTTTGTGATGTTGAGATTTGCAGGAGGCAATAGAATCAGAGAAGATGTTCATGGCTATGAGGATGTATTCAGGAGGTTGGGCTCTGTGGTGGTCTTCTTTGTGACTTGTAATAAATGACTCAAGTAGATGGATGTTAGGAGGTGAAGTTATGAGACTTCGTGGTGTTGGCTATGGTTGCGGGTGGGTTCTTGCCAAGTATCGGTGACTAATGGAGCTGTAATTTGTTTGCTTGGGTGCATGAAGCACGGTGGAGGTGCTAATTGAGTCGCAGGAGCTACAACGAGATGAACTCGGTTGGATGTTTTGAAAGAAGATGCACCGGTTGGAGTAGCTCGGTGGCTGCAATTGAAGCTGCAGATTTAGTGTGATGTTGTGCACTTGTTATGGCTGAGCATGAAGGAGAATGCGGTGAAAATGGTGATGATGATAAATGCAATGGCTGATGCGGTGGAGTCAAGGGAGAGTACAAGGCTGAGATGTGCAACTGGCAGGAGAAAATGGAGCTATGTAATCTGAAGCTGATGAATTTGCAGGCATGACTTGCACTGACTTGTGGCATTGAAGCAATGCAAGGTTGAAGGAGAGAATCGTGGCTCGAGTGAGATGGCGAAGCTCTGAGTGTTTGCGGTTGGGGAAGAGCATGGATTCTTTGGCAGAGATGCTTGGCTCCTAAGCAAGCTGTCAATGGCCTAGGCCGGAGTTCGATTCGGCGAATCAACTTTCGTAAATTGGCGATTCAACACGATCCGGCTCAGTGACTCGGCTGATTAAGACCACTCGGTCGACTCGATGATCGACTCATAGCCGACTCCCTCATCTGCTTTGACCGGTTGACTAACGGTTGTTGATGGTTGAGTTTGACCGTTAGTCCTAACGGGACCGACGGAATATTCCGTCGAATATTCCCGAGACGGAGAAATTTTCGGGTGGCCGGCGGCGACTATTAGGCCGGATTAAAGCCACAATCCCGATTTTCCGGCGAGCAAATAATCCGAAATTTTCTATGGACTTCTCTCATGGGTGTGAAGACTTGGGCTAGGAATTGGATGGAGAATTGGACTCAAATTTGGAAAGAGAAGATGGAAGAAGAGAAAGACTTGAATTTGGAAGTTGAATTGCTAAAGGAAAAGGATTCTAATCCTTGGAAGAGTTGGAGAATATTGAAGCCTATAAATAGAGAAGTTTTCTACATCTTTTGGACACCTCTTTACACACACAACACTTGTGTTTTTGATAGCTTTTCTAAAATTCTTCTTTTTAATTATTTGTGTGAACTCTTGAAAATTCTCCTTTTTAATTATTATTTGTGTGAATTTCAAAAACATGAGTAGCTAATTTTCTTATTGATTGAGGATGAATTCCTAGTTCTTAACATGATTTGAGTTTTTGTTTTCAATTCTATCTTGAGATTTTTCACATGATTATCGATTGTTTTTACTAATAGGAATGTTTATTCATTCATGATTGATTGATAGATTGTTTGGAGTGCACGCTAAATTAATTTGTTAATTGATCTATATCTAGTATAAGTTAGGGAATACGTAATCGTTCTCGACACTTTACATAAGTAGAAAACACAAGACCTTGCGGAGGGATTCCGTGGAGCAATTGTGTGTAAAAACAACGCTAGAAAGTGAACCAAGCGAACAGAGTTTAACTACTAGTACTAAACCTAAATTCATAAATCTTAATGCATTCGGGGAATTACATCTTGTAAAGCGAACCTCGGGGTGGTTCTTTTGAATAGAATCGATAACTAAGCGGACTGTTACTCGGTGAAATTAGGGATTTTGGGGCTAGCTAAGCGGACCTGCTATCCTACGGTTGGTGATAATCGTGACTAATAACAAGTAGAAAAGAACATAACTTTAATCATTGTTTTGTAACGAAGAAGGATTCCTTGGTCTTGTCTCTCTTATTGCTTTCAACTTTCGATTTTAATTGCTTTGTTTATTTTCTTTTGCTTTTTACACACCCCCTTTCGTGACAATTTTTACAACTAGAATCTCTTGCTCCTCGAGGGAACGAACTTGACTTCCATTATATTATTTTTAATTGAGTGGAAATATTGATTAATTTGATTGCACCTACGACACCCATCAACTACAAAAAAAAATTACATTATGTCTGCATCGGCAATCTGCATGATGAAGAACACAAAATGGAAAACTACGAGAAAAGACACGAGACGATATACCTTGAAGAAGACGGGTGCAATTCTATGATGATCTTTACGAAAGAAAGAATAATTGGCTCACCGGATTTCTTGCGATGGAAAGAGGCTTGCAGCTACGAGAGGTAAAACCAATGATGCGAAAATAAAAGGGTGGACAACGCCTTTTATATACATTGTATTTTGAAGTTTGAGTAGAAAAATGTTTCTTCTTTCGGGTCATGCACGCCATTCCGTGACTTAGCCAAAAGGAGCGCCTTAAATCACCGCTCAAAGCGGCGCAATCACCGCCCGCTCCACAGCCTAGCAAGTAACGCCATGACTTCAAAGACTCAGTGATTAAAGCCGCACTATCTCCGCCCATTCTGCGAAAAATGCCGGCTCCATCTTCACTGTTTGGTAGCCAAAGTTCAAAGTATTGTTTCCACAATGCCACAGACATAGCCAAGCCAGAAACACCACGCCCGTGCTAGAAGTCCACGTCCAAGCTGCCAGCCGCCATCCACCTTTCCAAGCTAGGAGCGCCACTCCAATCTAGCCGCGCCATCCACCTTCCGTAGCCAGCCAAAGCAGCGCCATCTCCAATAGCTAATGAGGCGCCATCCTGGTCGTTCAAAGCAGCGCCATCTCCATACGTTCTGTGACCTAGCTAGCTAGCGTCATTCACCTATTCACGGACCAAATTGCAGTCCCATCTCTGCCAATCATTAGCCAAAGCTGCAGCGCTGATGCCAAAACCCCATGGCCAAGCCGAATTTATGAAAAACCACCAATACAGGGATCAAGAGTTCCTCATCCCTTCCGCTAAAGGTTAGTCGAATTTCCTCGGAAATCTCTTCACGTCTTGTCCTTTCGATTTTACTCTTGTCTGTCACCATCTCATGCTTACCCCGCAACAACGCCGCTGTTAGGTGCTAAGCAGGGACTTAATGTTGATGGTGGTTTTTAACTCAGGGTTGAAATCGTAAAACCTTGCATCTAATGTGACGTCACTCTGTAAGGAAACGGTGCCGTGAGTGTTAACCTCTCCACCGGAATATTTATTAAGCCGTTCAATATACTTACATGAAATTTATCCATACTGGCGAATGTAGCAACCATCCCAGATGTTCTGTAAATTTCGGCGCCTTGCCTATATTCACTTAATATAAGTTCCTTTGAATGCCTTCTATGTTATGTTCTCAGGATGAACCATTAATGTTGATATGGCATGACGATTTGTGTTCACTCGCATCAGAGTAGCACGAATTTCCAAATATCAAGGATAAGGTCTTTGCATAAGGTATTCAATCAGAAAAGCATGTTTCTATCTGGCAATGAACTTAAAAGAACTCTGTGTCAACGCATAGAGTTCAATAAATTGCCCTGACTAACTTGCAGAAGTTAGGGTTTTGCGCCTCGCACAGTATATCAGATCTTGCTTGTCGAAATTAAGCCTAGGCGAACTAGGTAATCAATCCGCCATGGATTAGCAGTTGCAAAAACTTACCCAGAATCAGAAAACGGGGAGCCGCAGCATCAAAGGGAGGCGTGGCCATGCCTTAGGCCAACTTGCGCCACCTGCCATTGGACACACCCCTTCCTAAACCGTCCCTATTTATCTCGACCAATCGTGTCGCCTCAAATTAGCCGCGCGCACATAAGTTCTGCCTGGGCCCATACTCGCCGGCCCCACTTCCCATCGACCAATCAGGTCGCTCTAAAGCCGCCACACTCTCACCAGAAGTGTATCCACGCCCATGCTTGGCCGGCCCCTTTCCTCGGCCAATCAAGCCGCTCCAAACTTGCCACCATACATTAAAGGCCAAACGCACCCTGCCACGCCACCATACTAACTGGCAAACCAAACGCGCCTTACCACAACAACATATTGATCGGCATGCCAACATGCCACTCTGTCGCGGTAGCGTGCCACTTTAGCCTTGGCCACATCGCCAAGCCCTAATTATTACCACGGCGCCAAATCCTAGTCTTGGCCACGCCGCCAAGACCTAATTCTTATCACGGCGCCAAATCCTAGCCTTGGCCACACACGCCAAGCCCTAATTTTGGCCACAGAGCCAAACCTTAGCTTTTGCCATGCTACAATCCCACAGGCGTGGCCATGCCACAACGTCACTGGCATGCCGCCATGCCACGGCTACTGGCATGCCGTTATGCCGCGGCTACGCCATTAGCATGCCTTTATGCCATGGCTACGCCACTGGCATGCCACTAGCATGCCGCTATGCCATGGCTCCACCAGGCGCTGCTATGCCAATGGCGCCACTTCGCTATACAACAAGATGCGGCCATAATCAATGGCCACTCTTCCTCATGAGATGCAATCCCAGCTATCCAAGTTCGCCAGGCCGACGGACTTGCGGTAAGTCCGAGCAACCCGCTACGCCACGACTACGCCAGGCGCCACTTTGTTACACAACAAATATGTGGCCATAATCAACAGCTACCCTTCCTCACGAGATGTAATCTCAGCCATTCAAGTTCGCCATCAAACTGACGAACTTGTGCCAAGTTTTAGGCGGACGACCAAGGCAACCCTAATAGCATCACATGCTATTTTCCTATGGCAAAGTCTCTTGACTTTGACTTGCCACACATAACAACCTGCTACACGTTTTCCACGAAAGCACTCGAGACATCAAACATGTCACAAACTGGGGGATACTCATCAAGGTATTGGTCTAGCGGTTTACAGTGTGCGGCGTGCAATGCGCCCGTTACAAGAAAGTTTCATGAAGTAGGACAATTAGTGGTGGTAAAAAATAACGGTGTAAACAATTCATTTCCTTCATCATGGAAGCGTAATGACTGACGGTTACACGAATTCACTTCCCTCATCATGGAAGCATACGCGTCCGAGCGGTTACACGTTACTCTATTTTTCCACCACCCAATAGTTTCCACTTCCTACGAGACCAGGGTACGTTTCAATATGACTTGTATAAATAGGCTTCACCTATTTTCACCATACAACAAGTTTAGGTCGGCAACAATACAGTATCTAGAAATCACCTAGTAGCTTTCCATTCTGCTAACCAGTTCTACTTCCGATACAAGTCATAAAACAAACCACACCTTCAGAATCAACGATTTTGGTCTCAACACTCTCTTCGCTTCTCTCCCTAAGACCAACCCTTCTCCTTCACTTTGTGACCAAAGCAAGCCTGGAATGGCCATTTCTTGGTTTAAGCCAGGATTGTACATATTGATCTCTCTCCCGTGCAGTGCATTGTTTAGGGTTTAGATTCATTTCTCACCCACACACCCTAAATTACCAAAATCATCAGAAACAGTTTTCACCCACAAACAGATAGAAAGTGTAGTTGAGCATTAGACTTCACGGCGTTCATCTAAATGTTCATGACTTGATTCATGTGAATCAAAATCGATTTTTCTTCAATTGTGTCTTGTACATTTCTATGAGAATATAAATAATTGAACAACTCTAAGAACTAGTTTCATTTAGGGCATTTGAGCTAGTTATGATTAAGATGAATAAGGTTGATATGAAAGTGTTCATATGGCTAACTTCGGTTAACTATTGTTGAGCCAACAAGATGTACACGTTTAGGTATGGTTACTCAAACCTAAATGAAGGTACATTTCATTTGTGTGTAACAAGCTAAGTTCGATCTAACGGTTGAAAGATATTAGCTTGAGTCTAATCAGGTTTTCATCTAACGGTGAATATTGAATGCTTTGTTACCAAGGTAACATTAATTTCAAACCCTGATTTGAAGACTATATAAAGGAGAACTCTAGCAGCTGGGAAATCTAATCCCCACACCTCCTGTGTGATACTAGTTGCGACTAGAGTCGATTGTCCTTTAAACTTAGGTTTTTCATGAAACCATGTAGGTTAACGACTGAAAGACTTCATTGGGATTGTGAAGCCAGACCCAACTATTTTCTCTGTAGTTGCGTGATATGATCTTGCATCTTCTATCGTGATTGAGTACTATTGTAGCGCCCCCTAAGCTAGCAGCTGACTAATCCAAGAGATTAACTAAATAAAGAGGCACTAAGAATCTAAATCATTTACTTAAACATTCAATTTAGAAATCTGCTACAAAAACTTAACCCAAAACTAGCCCCGCTCAGAAATATATATATACAAATATTCCTCTCAAGTGATACATATACAATAGTCATTTGGTTTACAAATAAAATATACAACATAATAAACATAGCAGAAGTTAATCAACTAGTAAACTCAATCCTTGAAGCTTAATTTGCGCAACTCACGATCTATCATCAAACCGAAAGTGGGAATGGGTGAGCACATCATCCCTAAAAGGGGTGCCCCGTAGGAATAACAACTAGCTTTCAAGTAAACATTAATATGATTCAAAGACAATGCAGGTTTTATCGACGGTCGTTAATACACGGAAAGACAGTAAAACACCAAGTAGAAACTTCTTCAAAGACATTCATAAGTAACAGTAAACATCCATGTATTAGATGTGTGTTTCCGCACATAAGGGAAGAGTAATATTGATGCCAATTCCACACCGAATAGGTAATACTGCGGTGTATCTCCCTAGCCATAGAATACTGAATATATATAAAAGAAGAATAATATTGCGGTGTATCGCCCTAGCCGTGTAATATTGGGGTGTATCGCCCTAGCCATAGAATACTGATATTGTGTCGACACACATCTCATACCGCACAAAGCGCACAAAGATATGCATGAATTTCACAACACCAAGATTGATTTGTAAAACAATAATGAATACAAGAGAGTTCGTTATCGATTCCCACCTTTTTTGATGAAAAGCCTCGCCTACCTCGAGATCCATGATCCACTGGTTCATCCTTTGATTCGATCGTTGTTAATAATTAATTGTTAATCATACAAGCACTCTAAGAAACAAGCCAAAATGGCTCATACAAGAATCATACAAATTTATCTAATGGTTCTAAGCCCATTATGGTATCTCATTTTCTACTTTTAACATAACTAAGAATTTACTAATCCAATTAGGTTGGTTCTATAGTCCAATCGATATGTCTAAAGAGTATCTACAACTTTGTAGAAGAAGCCAAAGACTAATTCGGACCATAAGGGGTCCAAACATCATTTTAGGATAACTAATCCTAAGTCCAAGTCCACTAAACAAACCCATTACACAAGGCCTGGCCCAACTGGGCCAATCTAACGGTCACTGACGGTCAAAAGGGGTAAACTAACAGTTCACGTCCAGTCAAGGTCAAGTCCAGGGTAATCAAATCGGTCAAGGTCCACCGAGTCAACTCAGGTAACAAATTGGGATCACTGAGTTAGCACATGATTGACTCAGTCAGCTAGAGTCAGAAATCTAACTAGGCTGAAAGATACAAGACCTAAACTCTTGCACAGGCCAGAGCCATTGCTCAGGCCAAGAATACAAGTGCACCATCATTGTGCAACAGAACTCTTAACTATAATTCACTTTCAATCTAATCATTCTTAAATAACTTTAAACTTCATTTACAAATACAAACTAAGTTTACCTGCAATGGCAGCTTTAAGCAACACCATTCTACATCTTGCTACACAACCATCTCAATCCTAATTCAGCAACAACCTACCTTATTCACAGAACCAGTAACTGATAGACATATTTTTGTGTCTAATTTGTCTCGATTCTATATATTAATAGTGCTCATTGTTGTACTTATTATGGTGTTTTATGTGTGTGTAGGTATTTTTGGCCAATAAACATTTTTGGAAAAATCGGCTCGAAAAGTTGGTAAAAGCGCCCGGAGGACACTTGCTATTCGGACTCTCACTATGGATAAGGGGTACCCAAATTACTAAGGGGCACCCTCATGACACCCCCAAGTCAGCTGCTAAAGGCACCCCATCAGAGGTTAAGGGGCACTCCATCTCTTTTATTTCAAAGAACGTTTTTGCGGGAAAAGAAACCAACACGCCTGCTGGATTAGGGTTGAGATTTTGATCGAGTTCTATGGAGACTAAAAGGCTGAATTTGTTTGGGTTTACTTCTTAGGCCTAAAAAGGCTGGTAAAGTCGTTTGTTTGAATCCAAATTGGCTAGAACTCGAGTTAGAGCAAAACGAGAGGTGAAAGAAGTTACGGGTCTCTGTTGGCTGATTTTGGAAGATTCGGGGAGACTAAATCGCAGATAATCTTCCCTAAGATACTTACTTACCTAATAAAGAGTTTGGAAAGAATTGGAGGGTCCAAACGCGTAAATCGATTCCCGAGAGAGATTATTGTTGTAACTTGCACGGAAAGGAAAGGAATAAATTTAATCGGTATTTTTAGGTTTCTGAGGTGTATAAAAGGTGGAGTCGAGTTCCAGAGAAGGGTATTGAAGTTTAGAAGAAGTTAGGGGACGTTTAGAACACCACAGAACCGAGAAATCAAAGTTGCAGGAAACCGGGTTTTGCTGCTGCTGCTGAAGAACACGAAGAACAAAAGGCCATTGAAGACGATCGTTTTGGGGTCTTAAAATCAGCGACAAAGCAATAGTGTTTACAACAGTTTTCGTAATAGTTCCATTATAACAATTTGTTTTGTAACGCCGATACACCGTTGCAAACAGTCTGTGTTATTACTTTTCACTCTTTTAATCAACTTTTGAACCATAAACCAATATTTTGAGCAAGTGATTAATATGAGGAGCTAAACCCCATTGCTGAGGCGAAGGAGGAAGCCAATTTTCCATGATGTGTGTGGCAATTTCTATTTTAATTAATTTTTGCAATCTCTTTTAAGATTATTTGCCTTGATTGAAAATTGATTGAATGATTTTTCCTAAGCAATTGTGATTTCTCTTGATAGATTATGCTTAGACCTAGGTTTCTGATATTCTATGCTTTTGAAATACAATTGCTATTCTAAAAATCTACCTTTGCAAAATATTAGAATCACTTTAAACGTAAAGAGTTGCACGAATATTGATTAGATTAAATCACATAAAAATTGGAGTTTGGTGGAATCCCGAGTCTCATTGCTTTTAATATTGATAACATCTTTGTCGGAGTTTGCTATAATTTTTAGTGAGTTTTCTATTTGTGTTTTGAATTTAAGTCTAAAAAGTCCTTCACAAGTCTGAGTTGAACGAATCTTTACTACCACTTTCTACAACTTGTTTAAAACACATCAATTTTTGGCGCCGCCGATGCGGACTTGTTTTTAGGGTTTTAGATTTATTTTTTATTATTTTATTATTTTTGTTCTTTTTTACGTTTTTGGGTATTTATCTTTTGTCTACAGGTTCTGGATCATAAAGAAAATTGAGCCAAGGAGTTTGGTGATTTCGTAAAGACTTGGAGCTAAAGATTAAAGCGAAAAGAATGGAAAAGAAGACAATTTTATTTTAGTTATTTTGTTTTTAGGGTTTGTATACTTTTAGAAAAGAAAAAAAAAACAATTGTATTAGGTTTTATTATTTTTGTAATTTTTCTTTTCTTTTTGGACTTTGGACATTATTTTTATTTTTACCCTACGGAAGGGTACTTTTAAATATAAACTGTGTACAGAGAAGGAGGACAATTACGATATTATCTCGCACCTTGGGTTCGTACAACGACATAGGAGTCGGTGGCCCGAGTCGACTACAACCGATTCGTCCCCGTCCCGGAACGGGAGGTAAGATTCGAACACTCGCGAATCCCTGTCGGTGAGTTCTTGTCTTCCTTCGTTTGCATATATCTTTGAGGACTTGAATACGATTTGCTTTAATTTTCTAGTAAATGGCAAGGCCTGGCCATACAAGATAAGGGTTCGGATTTCATCCCCGTTCTCTTCTTGCCCGCCTTAGGAACACGTAACCTACGCGAACCTAAGCCTTAAAATTTTGACTAGAACAAGACCGATATGGTAACGAGCTTAATAGAAAAGTCATTCGAAAAATATTGGTTACTCTTTTAAGCACACTTCGAAGTTCATGAAGGTTTCTCGTGAGTTGAATGCGTGACTGCGCCGCCTTGTAATTCGGTGAGGCCTTGGGTATCAAAGCTCCACCGAGCTTCCTCGCCTCTATTCAACTTACTTTGACTCGGATTGATTCCGGAGTGGTTTGCTTAAATTGTAACGAATTCCCTTTCGAAAGATTAGAAGCTGGTCTAGAAACAATCTAAGTGGAGCCATCATGCTTTTTGTTTGCTAGAAATCTCTAGGTTTGCTTTGGTTGATTCGGCCTTGATTTTGTGATTGCATAGAATCCCCTTTCTTATTCCTTTGCATGCCTGAACGTAAAAGAGACGCCCTAGGTAGATTTGTTAAAGAGAAACCTAGTAGTTCTAAGCGTCTCGATTACCTCAATTTAGAAAGTCCTATTTTTGAAGAGTCCGTTTTTGAACGTCCATTCAAGGAGACAATCCATAATATTCCGATAGTGCCAGAAATGGAAACTTTGAAAGCTTTGTTGAACCCGACTAGGACTACTCGTCCCTCGTGTATCAAAGTTAATGAAAATGAAGCAAATTATGAACTTAAACCGGGACCTTACATTTGCTCCCAATCTTCTTAGGGAAAGAAAATGAAAACCCCTATTTCCATGTTAGGGACTTTGAGGAAATTTGTAGTACCCAAAGATTAGAAACCTTGATGATGATGCTTTGAAACTCAGGTTATTCCCTTTTTCCTTGAAATATAAAGCAAAATCGTGGCTATATAGTTTGGCTTCTGGTTCAATCGAAACATATGAACAACTTACATCTGCCTTTTTGAACAAGTTTTTCCCTAGGCACAAAACATCGTCTATTAGGACGCAAATCTGCACGTTTTCTCAACAGGAGGGAGAATCTTTGTATAGGTATTTGGAAAGGTTCAATGATTTATTATCCCAATGTCCTCATCATGGTCTAGAAAAGGTTAGGTTAGTTCATATCCTTTATGAGGGTTTATATTATTCCACTACGACCACAGTAGAATCTATGTGTACATGTGGGTTTGAAAAGCAAACAGTTGATGAGGCAATGACATATTTGCATGAAATCGCCGAAAAGACCCAGCAATGGGAAAATAGTAGGGAACCCAAGAAAATAATTCTTCTGAGAAGAGGAAACGTTAATAGGCTAGAAGGAGGCTTTGAATCAGATGCCAAAATTGCAGCAATAACTAAAAGGTTAGAAGCTTTAAATTGGGTCACACTAGTGGTAGAGTGGAGCCTTTTTGGGAAGGCCATACTATTAAAGAGCAAGCCAATGCTCTTTATAATAATAACACTAGATTTGATAACCGTCAAAAGTTTGACCCATATTCATAAACCTATAATCCTGGTTGGAGAAACCATCCGAACCTCTCATGGTCTAAGGACCAGAACCAAGGTCGGTTTAGTAATTTGAATGCTCCCCCAGGGTGTTGGCTATACTAAGAATCCTTAGGAGTAGCTCAGTTTCAAAATCAGTCAGATAAGAAAATTTTAAGTCTAGAAGAAACTCTTGCCTCATTTATTCGAAACACTGAAAAGATGCACCAATCACTTTCACAAAGCGTAGAAGCTAGTAACAGGATAGGGCAAGAAAATAGTCAAGCTATTTCCAGGAGTTAAAAACGCATGTTAGTCTGATAAATGAGTCCTTGAGAGAAAAAGGTAGGTTCCCTAGTCAAACACAAACAAACCCTAGAGGAGTTCATGAAGTAGGCGAAAAACCATCACATCGGTTGAATTCAATTAGAACCCTTAGGAGTGGCGAGTAGTAGACAATCAAGTAACCATGCCCGATAGTGAGCATCTCGTAGTTCACCCTCGGGACCATCCATCGATGAGGAGACCGATAAAATCTCTGATGATGCCAATTCGGCTCCCGAGAGGCCCTATTTTATGCCTAGAGCCCCATTTCCACAACTATTAGTACCAACAAAGAATGAATCCAATTTTAATGACATAATGGAGGTTTTTAAGAAAGTTACCATAAACCTTCCGTTACTAGAAGAAATTAGGCAACTTCCGGCTTATGCCAAATTCCTTAAGGATATGTGTACGCGAAAGCGCAAGCTTATCCCTAAAAAAGCCTTTATAGCTAGTCATGTAAGTTCGATCATTCAGAACAACACAAATCCTAAATATAAAGACCTAGGTGCCCCTACCATTGCTTGCACGATAGGAAAACATCGGGTAGATAAAGCTTTACTTGACTTAGGAGCTAGTGTGAACTTACTGTCGTACCATGTGTACTTACAGCTAGGACTTGGTGAATTGAAACCTACCAAGATAACACTGCAGTTAGCTGATAGGTCTGTTAAAATTCCTCGTGGTGTGATAGAAGATGTTCTTATTGAGGTCGACAAGTTTATTTATCCTGTGGATTTCGTGGTCTTAGATACCCAACATGTCCCCGACCTAGAGAACCGAGATACCTGTGATTTTAGGTCGCCCATTTTTAGCTACGTCTAATGCGATCATAAACTGTCGAAATGGTATTATGAATCTATCTTTTGGTAATATGACTATTGAGTTGAATATTTTTAATGTCAATAAGCTGCATTCTGAGCTAGATGACACGTGCATTGAAGAGGTGAACATGATAGGAACCTTAGTTCAAGATTCATTACCAAACATCATATCGGAAGATCCATTAGAGAGTTTTCTAGCCCATTTTAGCATGGATTTCGACGATGATAGCAACATTGAACAAGTAAATGCTTTGTTGGATTATATTCCTATGTTAGATACCGATACATGGAAAGCTAGGTTTGAACCATTATTAGCTTTCGAGTCTACCTTAATCCCTTGTTTAGAAGAGCCTCCTAAGTTGGACCCTAACTATGCATTTTTAGGCCCATCTGAGACTTTCCCTGTTATTATAGCTTCCGATTTGGATAGTGATCAGGAGAGTAGGCCAGTGACCGTGCTTCAAGACAATAAGGAAGCTTTAGGGTGGACCATAGAGGATATTAAGGACATAAGTCCTACTTTGTGTATGCATCAGATGCATTTAGAGGATGAACCACCTGATTATAACTTAGATAAAGCAATTGACCTTTTTCAGGAACCTGATGATCTAGAAATTAGGAATATTGTGACTAGTCTATATAGAGACACCCAAAATTCTAAGTTTGGGGGTGGACTTGGAATATATGCCTCTACCATTTCACAAGAGTATCTTCATAGAGCAAGCGATTGATTGTTAGAAACCCATCCTCTGGTTGATGTGGTTTATCCAGGATATGATACCCAAATTGACTTTGTTTTCCCACCAAATATTTTTCTTCCAAATGTGGGAACGTATGAGTTTCAAATGTGTCAGTCATTAAATTTTGAGAATGAGCCTAAGTACTTTAGGAGATTAGTCTCGACACATTTTCTTATGATTGACCGCCAGTTTCATCGTGGTCAATTGTGTGAGTCAAAACTGATTGACTTTAAGGATCCGCAATTATTCGGGTTATTATTATTATGTGCTTCTAAGTTCTTATTTGAGTTTTTACAAACTTTACAACCCGAACCGGATCTTAGCTTTGAGGAATTCCAGCCCATGAAAATATTTTATTTGGACCGGTTATAGAACCCGAACCGAACCACGGCTAGATGTAGTTGTCTTAAACAGGAAACTAGACAAGGGTGTGCTTTATTTGTTAATTTGCTTGGAATGTTGCAAATTCCTTTTACTTGTGATAGCTCTATTTGGTTTTGATGACCCACAGATATTTCAGATATTACTTTATGATTTTATAAGGTGACTAATCCTTTCTTAGTCCGGTGAAGACTTTAAACTTAGCACTTCTTGGGAGGTAACCCAATATTCATGCGACACGGTAATATCTTTCCTTATCTCTTTTGCTTCAAATGGTAACAGTTTCTCCTTGTTCATGCTTTTAATTTTATCTTTAGAACATTGAGGACAATGTTAGATTTAAGTTTGGGGGTATGGGAGAAACATTTTAGTTGCATTGATAAACTCCAGAGCCTAGAAATTTATGCTTATTAAGGATGGCACTAACCAATCTAAGTGGATGGAAGCATCTTGGTTGTAGGAGTTGAGGAACCAATCTGATTAGATGGAAACATCTAAAGAGTCTATTCATAAAAGCACGAGCTCGGGTGTTAGAAATAACATGATAGTTTCACCATATCTCGTTGAGTCCTTTTCACTTCTGTTTTTATTTTGTTTTGTTTTTAAAACTATGTTTCTCTAAGTGATTAGGTGGGGCTCACGAATCAAGTTGTTACCAATGCTAGAGTGAAATAGAGTGATTGAGATACCAAAAAAAAAAAAAAAAAGTTGAAAAAAAAGTGAAAAAAAAAAAAAGAAAAAAAAAGTTGAAAAAAAGAAATAAAAAAATATTGAGACCAGACCATCTGACCAACCGGAATAAATTCAATAAAGTCGACCACTTTGGAACCCTTGTATATGCCGGTTGTGTTGACCTAGAGTTAGGATTATCGACCCTTTGGTTCCCTTGTATATGCCCGGTGTGTTGATATTAGTCAGACTAGTATCTCAGTCCATTAGGATAGGTTCATTTTGGCGGAGGCCTTCAGATATATATGAGAAACACCGTTCACTCAGTAAACATCAAAACCATCTATGTTTTTCCTCTATATTCATCTTCTTGATCTATCCATGTGATTAGTTTTGACTCCGGGTATTGATGTCCATAGTGCGACTATCTGAGTAGAGCTCTGTGACTTATATATGAATTTTAGTATGCTTGAGTGAAAGCTCGTGTACAGCAATTGGAATTTCGCATCAGGGTACTTCCTCTTGTAATCAATAAGTATGCCAACCAAGGAGATTCTTTTGTGCCTTCCAAGGTTCTGCGTAGATAGTTAGGGTTTGGAGTGTAAAGGTTTTGTGGGTATATCTCTAGTAAACCCTCCCGAGACTATAACTCGGCCACTAGGGCCACCTAGGGGTTTAAAGGCTTATTGCATACGTTAAATGCAATCGACGATGCCTGCGACAGTGAGTTAGGATTTTATTTTTCTAGATTTGATTTGCTCGAGGACTAGCAAATAATAAGTTTGGGGGTATTTGATAGACACATTTTTGTGTCTAATTTGTCTCGATTCTATATATTAATAGTGCTCATTTTTGTACTTATTATGGTGTTTTATGTGTGTGTAGGTATTTTTGGCCAATAAACATTTTTGGAAAAATCGGCTATAAAAGTTGGTAAAAGCACCCGGAGGACACTTGCTATTCGGACTCTCACTATGGATAAGGGGTACCCAAATTACTAAGAGGCACCCTCAAGACACCCCCAAGTCAGCTGCTAAAGGCACCCCATCATAGGTTAAGGGGCACTCCATCTCTTTCATTTCAAAAGAACGTTTTGGCAGGAAAAGAAACCAACACGCCTGCTGGATTAGGTTTGAGATTTTGATCGAGTTCTATGGAGACTAAAAGGCTGAATTTGTTTGGGTTTACTTCTTAGGCCTAAACAGGCCTGGTAAAGTCGTTTGTTTGAATCCAAATTGGCTAGAACTCGAGTTGGAGCAAAACAAAGGTGAAAGAAGTTCGGGTTTTCTGTTGGCCTGATTTTGGAAGATTCGGGAGACTAAATCGCAGATAATCTTCCCTAAGATACTTACTTACCTAATAAAGAGTTTGGAAAGAATTGGAGGGTCCAGAAACGCGTAAATCGATTCGGCAGAGAGATTATTGCCGTGACTTGCACGGAAAGGAAAGGAATAAATTTAATCGGTATTTTTAGGTTTCTGAGGTGTATAAAAGGTGGAGTCGAGTTCCAGGGAAGGGTATTGAAGTTTAGAAGAAGTTAGGGGAAGTTTAGAACACCACAGAGCCGAGAAATCAAAGTTGCAGGAAACCGGGTTTTGCTACTGCTGCTGCTGAACACGAAGAACAAAAGGCCATTGAAGACAGTCGTTTTTGGGGTCTTAAAATCAGCGACAAAGCAATAGTGTTTACAACAGTTTTCTGTAACAGTTCCATTGTAACAGCTGTTTTGTAACGCCGATACACCGTTGCAAACAATATGTGTTATTACTTTTCACTCTTTTAATCAACTTTTGAACCATAAACCAATATTTTGAGCAAGTGATTAATATGAGGAGCTAAACCCCATTCTTTGAGGCGACGGAGGAAGCCAATTTTCCATGATGTGTGTGGTAATTTATATTTTAATTAATTTTTGCAATCTCTTTTAAGATTATTTGCCTTGATTGAATGATTTTTCCTAAGCAATTGTGATTTCTCTTGATAGATTATGCTTAGACCTAGGTTTCTGATATTCTATGCTTTCGAAATACAATTTCTATTCTAAAAATCTACCTTTGCAAAATATTAGAATCACTTTAAACGTAAATAGTTGCACGAATATTGATTAGATTAAATCACATAAAAATTGGAGTTTGGTGGAATCCTGAGTCTCAGTGCTTTTAATATTGATAACATCTTTGTAAGAGTTTGCTATAATTTTTAGTGAGTTTTCTATTTTTGTTTTGAATTTAAGTCTAAAAAATCCTTCACAAGTCTGAGTTGAACGAATCTTTACTACCACTTTCTACAACTTGTTTAAAACACATCAGTAACACCACCAACTCTTTCACCAGCAACACCACTACCAATTCATCTTACAACACATTACAACCCCAAACTATAACCACAACTCCATTTTACACTTACCTCAGTCTCGGATTCAAGGTCACTCCACCGCCAATACTATATCAGCAACATCTCATTCAAATTCATCCACAACAACAAATTCAACATCAACTTAGGCAGTAAGCATAATTCATTCATAAAACCAACAACCTCCTGCAACTACTTCTGATTAGTTCACTTACATAATTTCCCTTCCCAGTTCATTACAAACAACACAGCTCAGCCAACATCCATTTACCAAACTCAACATAATCACCAAGACCAACTTCTCGGACAACTATCACCACCATTCCATGTCTCATGTATTTATCCAATAACATCACAGCAGCCGCACAACAACATCAATATCCCCATACTTCATTTGAGATTCACATTCAATTCTCACAAACACATATACTCTTCTAAGCTACATCCACAATCTCAATTTCATTTTATAATCATTTAAATCTCAATTTATATTAGTTCCTTTCAAATTTTTATACACTTCTATACAAACCCAGACATCTTTCAGAATTCCAAATTCACTAACAAACTTATAAACTTAATAATGACCTGGAACTAGTTTTAAAAGAACAATTACCTTAATTCAGTGATACTCAGGCAATTGAGTTAAGTTCTCCTTCACCTGACTCCATTCATCAACTCATCTCAGGACTAATAACAACTCCTCAATAGCCATCCTCATCTTTACATGAGAATCAAACCCCAAGCTCTTCATTAGCTTCAAACCAATATCCGATTCAAAACTTCAAACCCTGACTATCAAATTCAGATTGTTCTTCAACTTTAAACTCTAATTCAATTCAAAGAATATCTTAGAACATCAATTTCATCTTCTAATCTTCCCTGAATTATTATAATCCCTAATTCAAATCTCTGCCCTAACTCTTGATTCATCTTCAAAACTACTTCATCTCAGCAATTGAACATTAACCCTCTTCTTATTCATCTATCAGCAACTCGATTCACATCCCAATTCCATAAGAACATCAATATCCGACGAAACCCTAAATCGATCTTCTCAGATTCAACCCTAATTGTTCCGCTTCATATTTATCGACCATACTGTCTTCTTCATCATTTATCAGTATCATCAAATGATTATCATCAATCAAATCTCTCTCAAAGCTCACAACTACCCACACAGGCGAAAAACAGGAGAGAGGGAAGGAAGAAGAAGAAAGAAGAAGCAAAAGAAGAGAATGAGCTCTTCTCGATCCGGCTGGGGATAAGGCCAATGAAAATGATAAAGTCATCCATCACTTGGATATGGGCATCCAGGTCTGTCCACTGCAAAAGTATATTTTCCCTTCTAACTATCCAGTGATATCTTCTTCGTCTGATATCCGATTCAAGTAGTCTATTACACATAACTTTTCGATACCTATTCAGCGGTACTAGTTTCGTATCTAAATCTTTGTGTTTATGGGTGAAAACTACTCCTGCCGGATTTGGTAATTTGGGGTGTGTGGATGAGGAATGAATATAAACCCTAAACAAATGCACTGCGCGGTGAGTGCTTGTAGATTTGGAAATCAATATGTGCAAGTCCGGCCTAAACCAAGAAATGGTCATTCCAGACTTGTTTCGGTCACAAAGTGAAGGAGATGGGGTTGATCTTAGGGAGGGAAGCGAAGAAGGTGTTGAGATTGTGAAGGTGTTGGCTTGCATGACTTGTAACGAGAAAGTTGAGCAGAAACTACAGGATGCAAGCTATCGAGGCTCCAAAGTGTCTTGTATCAACACTTGGTTTCGTTTTTTGTCCGGACTTGCTCTGTTGGTGGAAATAGGGAGGAGAACCTATTTATACAAGTCATTGAGCCTTATTCACGTCTCTCGTGGGAAGTGGAGAAAGTGGAGTGATGGAGTAGGGGAGTTGTGTGTCGATGCTACACGATCAGTCTTGCCCACTTCTATTGTCATCGCTAACCGTCCATAACTTCCTAACACGTTCTTGTGATGGCGCGTTGCACGCTGCACGTTGTAAACCGCCAGACCAATACCCCAAAGTATGTATCCCCCGTTTGTGACATGATTGATGTCGGAATGTGTGAATCGTGAATCCATGAAAGGTAGCATGTAATCAATTGAATAACTGCGTTATTCGGGAAGTTGATACTTGTGAAGTATCATGTGTATTTTATGAAGTGCGCATCCTGGTGTGGTAGAGTGATGGGTGGTGATCACCATGACGTCTCACTGACCAGTTAACTCCTGACCAGGGTTGTATAACCAAGCCGGTGAAGTTGGACGGACGAGATGATCTTTGAGACACTCATCTGCGACCGTTAATGAATTAGGGTTTTGAAGAGGTGTGCAAGCATCACTCTTGACTTGGTGAAACCAAGCATGGGAAGGTTTTGAAAGGACCGACCGGGCATGCATGTAGACAACATACCGGTGTACACGTCCATATCTCACTGTCCCATGAAGGTTCAATCTAGGCCACTCAATTTGACCGGCAAAGAGGAGTGGTGGAGATCGATTTTGTAATAGGAATTTGGTACCGCAAAAGCCGCGCACCATGCTCACTTCCGGCCGCGTTCCAAGATGACCTAACTTGGTCGGTCTTGGCCGACCGGTCTGGCGTGTAAGTGGTAGGCTGGTGTTCACGCCTACACGACTATCCGATGAAAACGTGATCCGAACCACTCAAATCGTCCGGCGAAGTTGAGCGGTCGAGATTAGTTTGCGGTTTGGAAGGTGTGACCACGCTAGTTTGAGCGCGTCTTGGAATGACCAGGCGTGATATGCCTTGGACGATCGGGTGAGGGGATAGATGGGTCCACGGTGGTCATCTTTGGTATGACCGGACTGCTTAATCTAATCTTGGACCCTCCATTCGTACAGGAGAAGATGGGCCTTCGTGATGCTCAAAACCCTAATTTCGGGGTTTCAAGGCCGTGCGTCAATGCTCCATTCGGTGTACGAATTGGGATAACCAACCATGGTTGGTCCCGACCGATTGGTCGGGTATGTAAAGCGGCCCACGGTGATTGTGTTGACATGCTCGGGCCCTTTGAATCTACATCTACACCCTCCATCTATACCGCGAAGATGGATGGTTAAGACTTTTTTGCGACACATGTAATATGCCGCAAACCCTAATTTTAGGGTTTTCCGCCCATACCGCTATGGTTTGGACGTTTTGGCGAGCTAGGCCAATTCTGAGAGGAGGCCGACCATGCGGGGTCCGCGTTGGTTCGGCAATGGATATTCCATACCCGCTTGGGGGTGATGGAATTGATCCGGGTCATCCAATCATGCTTGTGGAGTTGGATGAGTTTGTGATTATATCCGGACCGATACGGTCAGTCAGGATGCTCAATCGGTCTAGTATAACACACCGAGGGGGCTCAATCGGGCTAGTATAACACACCGAGAGTCGGCCTGCGTACGGGTATTTCGTACATGGTTTCATTATAATGCTTGGAGGTTCGTGTTGCTCAGTAAGAGCAACACTCGCCGTCATGCCGCACCGATAATGAGTACGAAATACAAGGCTGATTGCGCATTAATTAATAATGCTAGAAATTCACAGGGTATATGGGATTGTTGCTACATGCTCCAACCTGGATGAATTTCGTGTATTCATAGAATGCGATTGTTGCCACATGCTCCATTCTAGGTGAATTAAGTGATGGAGTATCCAACACTTATTGATGGCCTTATCTTTTACAAGATGTCAGCGCATAATTTTCTGGTTTTTACTTAAATGAAATTCCACCATCAACATTAAGTCCCCTGCCTAGCATATAATGGTTACACTATTGTGGGGTAGGCATGAGATGGTGACAAATTTTGTACATTGAAATGACCAAGCTAAGGTGAATGTATATTTACCGGATAGCCGACATCGTCGAGCGTTGCCCGGAACCGGTTGGTCCCGAATCCCGATCGAAGTTGTGAAGGAAGTAGGACTTGATCTGGTGAGTCGTTTGTGGTTCCCCTTGTGTATATCCGAGCTTGGTCCCTTCCTTGGGTCGGGTGTACTCCCTTTCATCACCTGACTTGCCTCGAGATGTATATGATAAGCATCGTTGATTGTTATCCGAATTGGTAGCCTTTATAGGTGGTAAGTAAAGAATTCTTTTCTCCCTGGGATTCTTTCGACTTGCGAGATTATAAAGAATCGTCTCACGCATTTATTTATTCTATATCTCGTGTCTCATGCTCGCACTTATCCGATCTCCGATTAAGCGATCGATTGATTGATTGATGATTTTTTTTTGTGCTCATAACCTCTTCTCCTTTGCGAGTTTATCATGGACGCGGTGGACGATCATTCATTCACGCTTCTCCGGAAAAGAAGTTTGAAGTTGACAAGCCCGAAACCCATGCGCATGAAGAAGTAATGGCTAAGATTGATCTTCCACTTCGTGAAGTCGGCCCGTGATCTATACTGGGGATGTCTATCCTGCACCTGCGTATTGCCGGGGGACGCATCTGTGCGCTTTGTTTGCGATTGACATGGAGGAGCGGTGGAGGCGCGAGGAAGCGTTGCAAGTACTAGTAGCGCAAAAGAGGAGAGATATCTTGTGGTTGAAGAGGCGGAGGGTTGAGCATAAACATCTTACGAATGAAGATAAGTGTGATTACCCAATCGGGGACGGCGTGATAATTCTTGACTCAGACACGGAGAGGAACCCGAACATCGAAAGCAATTGGTACGACACCTAATGTTGATGCGCTCTTTAATGCTCCCGATGATGATGTTGGGATGGAGTGTGCTGCTGCGGAGATGTCTGATGCAGAAGTTGAGGTAGATTCGAATGGAGGAGCATCAACAGGTGATGGCGGCTGACGAACCCCGACAGTGGTGCGGCGATGTCGATCCTCTTGACGACTAAACCTCTTTTCTTCTTTTCCGCTTTCCAAGTATATTCGTATATTTGAACATCTTCCTTGTACTCAGTGGCAGCCGAGTTCAAGGTTTTCTTCCATTTGATTGTTTGAATAAAGGGTTTTTTTTTTAATAACCCTTTGTTAAGACTTTAGTCGATCCTTCTCGAGCGCAAGGGTGCGCCTTTACACATAACTCTTTGTGATAAAAGAAATAATGCCATAATGAAATATCCACGGACTGTGTTCCCGATGCAAGATCTTCCTGTCCTTCTTGGGGGCGAGATGGCTCAAATCATTTTCCTTTTGTGCACACGTTACATTTCCTTCTTCTCATGAGATGTTTGCCTAAGGTTTCCTTCCTTGCTCTAATGGGTTGATATAGGCTGACTCGGGACTTTTTTTTTTTAGGGGTAGAGAGATTCCCAGGTGGAAATAATGCTTCAATTAAATTGAAAATTGAAAATTGAAAGTCCTAACTATGAATGCAAGTATTGCAATCATTTTACGGGAATTACAAGTATGACATGAAATTGTAAAAGGAAACACGGTGGAAAAAATAGCACAGCGTTTTAAAGGGTGGAGGAACATTTGGAAAGTGGTAGCACATCGTCTTAAGTTCGGTAGGGTTTGAGCCATTGTGAGTGAATTGTTATGCCTTCTAGTTTATCGGCGTTGATGAGCTTGCGGTAGCCGCCTAGGATAACATCGCACCAGTACGGTTCCTCTTCTCTTTCGGTGGGTGAGTCGGGTGGAGTGATCATTTTCACCGTCAAGCTCCCAACCTTGAATGTAGTCGTCTTTGTCACCAGGTCTCCAATTCCAAATGGGTTTGGGCGTGCGAGATACTTGGACCTTGGCCTTATCGTCTTTGACCAAGACGACCTCTACGCTCTTGATAAAACGTTTGAAAGGACCGGCTTCCCATTCACATCTCCCTATCCGGGGTTGGTTTGTTGGTTGGAGCAGTCCCGGGACTTGTCGGAATGAGGGGCGGAGGTTGTAAAGAGGGTTGCGTGACGAGACTTACTTGAGATCGGAACCTTTCGGTGTGTGTTGTGAGGCTCTCTCCGGGAAGTTGTGTCGCATTGGCAAGCTGGCTGGTGCGGCAACAAACGATCATCGGGAGGTCCAAGGCATGTTGGAGATTCTTTCGGGTATCGAAACCGGTAGAGGACAGACTTCTAGTATGGCTTTGTTGCCATGCATCAAGAGCGTCTAGGATCATGTCGTAGTTGGGATGATCTTTGACTATGTAGAACTTTGCTTGTGTCGAGGCGTCCCCAATTTGACTTCGAGATCGATATATCCATATGCATCTCTCGAGTTTTCCTTCTGAATCTTTAATCACGGTTGGGTGACAAGTAGCTTCCGCTTTGAAATCTTTGCTAGCTCTCAAGGTCTTGACAGTAATGATGTTAAATTCGGAATCCGTATCAATCAATGCGCTATCGAACTCAATGTCTCTCAAATGAGTGACAGGTTAGGAGTCCCAGTCTCCTTGCCCGCGTCCTTAGGAAAGGCTTGGGGTTCCGGATATACGGATACAAACGCTTTGCGACACAACGTGGTTGAGGGCGTAAATATGTCTCGGCCATTTTGCCCTTTGGAGAAGTATAAGATTTCACACAAGTGCTCCATCATAGATTGTACAGTCTTGCGAACAGAACCCCAGAAATCATGCAGTTCCTGATAGGGAGAGGGTCTCTACGAACACCTTCGTTTCCAAGCTGGAGTTCTCTGTCTCTATCTTTTCCCCCGAATATTTGTTTCAACCTCGTTACAACCTTTGGTCGTATGATGTCGAATCTGTGGTAGCAATGTATTTGGGATCCGCCATGTCTTTCTCGGTTGGAGGACGCTTGATAGGGAGCGGCTTGACGGCATCGTCTTGGATCCATGCATCCAAGAGTTCTATCACTTCATTCATGGGGAAAGGAAAACATGTATCTTTGGTGTCTTGTGCGGGAGCTTTAAAGCTCCTTTCAGAGACGAAGTCTTGTGTCCTAGGATGTCCGCTTGGTTTGTTGTTCCGTCACTTTGGAGCTTTCCTTTTTTCTCCTCCGCCCACTACACTCACGAAGGACCGGTGTTGTATTGCTTGTTCGTGAGGCGCCTTTGCTCCTCGACTTTCACGTGAATCTTCACTTCGAACGACTCACGGTTCTTTCTAGCAATCCGGTGCGATTGTTCTTGAGCGCTTAGCGGCTTCATGGAGTTCGGAGAACGTTTAAAAGCCCGATTCTCTAACAGAGCGCGGTATATGGGTATCATCCCGTTGATGCACAACTCCACCAATTGTCGTTCGGTGACATTCGGGTCGTGACAATCCAGCGCTTGGGTTCATCTCGCTCCAATTGGATATGTTGTTAGGCGCGATGTTGTTGTACCAGGTGTACGCCCTCCCCGTAAGTGATTTCGAGAATTCGTTGTGCTTGAGAACATGATTGTATTCATGTTCCCCAAGGATTCAAGAATCGAGACGTGTTCACGAGCATTACCAAGACCGTCGTAGAGGGAGGCGGGAGAGGTGTAACCTCTTGGAAGAGAATTCGTTATACATCTTGAGGGTACGGTGGGTGATGTTGGTGTACATCCGTTCGGTCCCCTTTTCCTCGATTTTGGAGAAGTCGTTCCAGATCCTCACGTGTAATGAAGTTGGAAGGCTGGTCCCTCTCCCTTTGGCGCTCAGGAGCAACACGAGTTTCTTCATTCATGTGGGTTGATGGTTATTTTCAATGATGTTGTAGTAATAGGTAGGGGTTGTCGTTCACTCGGACTTGATGGGATTGATTTTAAGAATTAATAAAAGAAAATAAAATAAAAATATGTACAAAGATATTGTCACAAATATCGAGAGAATACTGGGACTCAGGATTCCGCTAATTCTCGTATTCATGTGGTTCATCTATTAATTCCATACAATTCTAGCTCTTAAAATAACAAACATCGACTCTTAATTCTTTGCCAAAGTAGATTTTATAAAGTATTAGATGTAAATCACAAGCATGATGTATCAAAAGTTCTTAGACTAAGCATACACCATCAAACGAAATCACAAATAATCAAGAAAAATCATAAATCAATTGAGAATAGTGCAAAAAGTCATAAAAGAATTAAGTAGAATTACCACATGCATGAAAATTAGCTTCCTCCATTGTCCCAGTGTTGGGGTTTAGCTCCTCATGTTATTCACGTGCTCAAAATAGGTGTTCATATCTCAAAAGGGTGAAAAACAAGAGAAAACTAATGACTCGAACAGATTCGCAACGTTGTATAAGCGTTACAAAAAGTTTGTTACAATCCGTTACAAAAAAGATATATGAAAACCGCCGCAAAATATAAGTCTCTGCTCGATTTAAGACTGCCCTGCGTGTCGTAATATTGCGGCGTTTTTATCGGCTTGTCCTTAAGCAAACATAAAGTTCTTCGTGTTCTTCTTCTTCAGCAGCAGCGAGAGAACTTTTCGCGCAATTTTTGTTCTTCGCTCCCGAGGCCCTCCGTTGGCTCCCAAACTCTCGATAACCCTTCATGACCTCCCGAACTTCTTTTATACACGGGGGGCAATAAATCTTCGCGAATATCTTCAATTAATTCATTATTCTTCACGGCGGTGACATGCGAATAATTTCCATGTTTAGGTTCTTCACGCGTCTACGCTTGACATATAACTCTCCTTATTTACTCTTACACGCTCTAAACACGTTTCCAACTCAAGAGGAACACCTTACAACTCGTGCCATCCTCTGTTGAACTCGGGGAAGGAGAAGAAAAACCTGAGACTCCCTGTTTTCCAACTCAAGAGGAACACCTTACAACTCGTGCCATCCAACCAAATCCAGCTGATTTTGAAGACCATACCATTCCTGTTACGATAAATCAAGTCTTCCCAATGAATACCAGCCATTGAATCTCACTACAACAAGCTCAAAATTCAAGCCCTAATTACGTCCAGTTTTCCGCCAAAAGTGAATTTCAAAATGGAAGATGGTGTCCCCCTAACCAAGCGGGGTGCGAATAGTAGATGCCTTGAGGGGTGCACAGGGGTGCCCTTATCCAAAATGAGGGTGCCTTTATCACTTTTCTCTGGGGTCCAAAAGCACTTTTCGAGCAACTTTTTCCACACAAGTGTATTTCTCCAAAAACACCTAAACAAACATAAAAACACCATAATAAGTACAAAATCCAAGCACTAACAATAGAGACACTGAGGACATCAGACACAAAAATGTGTCTATCAAATACCCCCAAACTTATTATTTGCTAGTCCCGAGCAAATCTAATCTAAAAAAATTAAATGACTACACTTAGCACGTGCAGCAAGCCGTTAAACCGCTAGGTGGCCCTAGTGGCGGAGTGTTGTCTCCGGAGGGTTTACCAGAGGTGTACCCACAAAACCTTTACTCTAGACCCTAGATATCTACGCAGAACCTTGGAAGGCACTAAAGAATCTCCTTGGTTGGCATACTTATTGACTACATGAGGAAGTACCCCGATGCGAAATTCCAATTCTTTGTACACGAGTTTGCACTCAAGCATACTAAAATTCATATATAAGTCACAAAGCTCTACTCGAGATAGTCGCACTATGGACATCAATACCCGAGTCAAAACTAATCACATGGATAGATCAAGAAGATGGATATAGAGAAAAACATAGATGGTTTTGATGTTTACTAAGTGAACGGTGTTTCCCATATCACGTCTCAAGGCCTCCGCCAAAATGAACCTATCCTAATGGACTGAGATACTAGTCGACTAATATCAACACACCTTTGGCATATACAAGGGAACCAAGTGGTCGATAATCCTAACTCTAGGTCAACACAACTGGCATATACAAGGGTTCCGGTGGTCGACTTTATTGAATTTATTAGGTTGATGCGATGGTCGGTCTCAATTTTTTTTTTTTTTTTTTTTTTTTTCGGTATCTCAATCACTCTAATTCACCCTAGCATTGGTAACAACTTGATTCGTGGGCCCCACCTAATCACTTAGAGAAACATAGTTTACAAAGAACAAAATAAAAACAGTGAAAAGGACTCAACGAGATATGGTGAAACTATCATGTTATTTCTAACACCCGAGCTCGTGCTTTTATGAATAGACTCTTTAGATGTTGCCATCTAATCGGCTTGGTTCCTCAACTCCTACAACCAAAATGCTTCCATCCACTTAGATTGGTTAGTGCCATCCTTAATAAGCATAAATTTCTAGGCTCGGAGTTTATTTATTGCAACTAACAAAAAGTTTCTCCCATACCCCCAAACTTAAATCTAACATTGTCCTCAATGTTCTAAAGATGAAATTAAAAGCATGAACAATGAGAAAGCTGTCACCACTTGAAGAGTAAGGAAAGATATTACCGTGTTGCAAGAGCATGGGTTACCTCCCAAGAAGTGCTAAGTTTAAAGTCTTCAGCCAGGACATTGGAAAGGATTAGTCACCTCGAAGAATCATATGATCGGAATAAGCTGCGGGTCATCTGGATCAAAAAGTGCTAACCACAAGAAGAGGGAGACTGCAATAGACCGGTGAAGATACCCTTATCTAGTTTTTTGTTTAAGACAACTACATCTAGTTGTGGCTCGAGTTCGAGCTCTATAAAAGGGTCTAGATAAAAGTTTCATAGGTTGCGTTTCCTCATAAGTTAGATCCGAATGTTCGGGTTCTAGAGTACGGAAAACTCAAATAAAAACTTAGAAGCACATAATAATAACCTGAATAATTGAGGATCCTCTAAGTCAATCGGTTTGACTCACACGGTGACCACAATAAGATTGGTGGTCTTCCTTAAGCAAATGTGTCGAACCTAATATCCTAAAGTAATTAGGTTTAGTCTCAAAACTTAATAATCGACACATTTGAAACTTATACGTACCCACAATTGGAAGGAAGGTTTTTGGTGGGAAAACAAAGTCAATCGTGGTATCATAGCCTGGGTTAACCACATCAACCAGAGGATGGGTTTCTAACAACTGAACTTCCCTATGGACACAACTAGGTTCGGGAAAAAGTGTATGAAGATAGTCTTGTAAAATGGTTGAGGCACGGATGTCCGGTCCTAAGTGAGGGGACTTTACGAGAGTTAAAAGGTAATGCACTAGGAGAGTGATAATCACCCCCAAACTTAGAGTTTTCAAGTGTCTCTAGATAGACTAGTCACAATTTCCCTAATTTCTAGAACATCGAATCCCGAAAATGGTCAATTGATTCTAAGTTATTATCGGGTAATGCATCCTTACTCATCTCTACGAGTTTATCGTCTTCTAAGACTAGTGTTTCTAAATCACTAGACTCTAAAACAAGATTATCGTGGTAAACTCTTTCCTCTAAACCATCATCACAATCATATAAAGGATTATCAGCGAAAGTTTCTAGTAAAGGCTCGTTAACTAAGGTGTTAATCATAATTACTTCCCTACGATTCACTTATAGGCACATCAAATAATGGATTATCCAAACATATTGCAGGCTAAAGGATCATGAACTACATCGTCTAAAACGGTGGCATCTCTAGTCAAATCCTCGTCCTTTCGAATAGGTGAATAATTATTAAAATTATTGGGATTTGAGCCAGAAATAGTACTATCATTATAAAGTTCAATCGGAGTAACAAATTCCTGATCACTATGCCTATTTATTTCGAATTCTTCATCAACACTATCCTCATCATAATCATTATTATAAAAACATGAAAATGGTTGAACCTCATCTAAACAAGTAGTGTTACCAATTCTAACCTCATCATCTTGATTATGTGAATAATTATCTTCATTCTCAAAGGTATTATTGGATACACTATATTGGGAATTCAAGTTATTTCGAGCAATACTTTCATTCGTCTCTAACTCAAGTCTACGTGTCGACTCAGCTAACCTCTCAAGGGTCTCCTCCAAAGAAAGTTCCCTTAGTGTTGGATCTAAGTTTTGAGTTAATCTATTGAGGATATCTTCTAAAGATTCAGTCGTTGTTGCAGTCCTTTCGTCCATAACTACGTTATTTACCTCAGCTAACTTACATGTTGATTCAGCTAACTTTTGTGTCGACTCAGCTAAACCCCTGGGGGACTCTTCTAGAGAAGGAAAGGAACGAGAAGGATCATAATAGGGACTACTTTTCAAAAGTTTGATTGTATCCTCTAGAGACGAAGAACTATTACTATAATCTTCTTGCTCGAATGGCCGATGCACATGCGGATAGTAATTGGGCTCACCATGGTATGACCCATAACCTTCCAAAGGTTGGCGTTCCCAACCACTATTCACACTATGGTCATAAAAAGAGTGATGTCCATAATGTTGATTGGATATTCATATTCATTGTGATGGTTATTATAATACCAGTTTGACATCCTAAGCGCAAGGGAATTCTACACAAACACAAACAAGGTGACTCGACCAAAACAAACCTACGATTTCTAGCAAACAAAAAGCATGATGGCTCCACTTAGATTGTTTCTAGACCGGTTTCTAATCCTTCGAAAAAGGAATTCGTTACAATCCGAGCAAACCCTCTGGAATCAATCCGAGTTTAAGTAAGTTGAATAGGCGAGGGAAGCTGCGTGGAGCTTTGATACCCAAGGCCTCACCGCATTACAAGGCGGCGTTAGTCACGCATTCAACTTGAAACCATCATGAACTTCGAAGTATGCTTAAAGAGTAACCAATATTTTTCGAATGACTTTTCCTATTAAGCTCGTTACCCTATCGATCTCGTTCTAGTCAGTATTTTAAGCTTAGGTTCGCGTTTGGTTTTGTTTTCCTAAGGCGGGCAAGAAGAGAACGGTGATGAAATCGAACTCTTATCTTGTATGGCCAGTCCTTGCCCTTTACTAGGAAATTAAAGCGGCAGGATTGACTCCTCGACATATATTCACGAAATCATCCAGTAAACCCATTGTGGGGGATTCGCGGGTGTTTAGAATTCTTACCTCCCGTTCAGACGGGGATGAACGTTGAAGTCGACTCGGGCCACGACTCCTATGTCATGTACGAACCCGAGGGGCCGAGACGATATCGTAATCGTCGTCCTTCCCTGTGCAGTTTATATTTAAATAACCCTTCCTTAGGGTTTTTAAAAAAAAATGTCCAACAGTCCAAAAATAAAGTCCAAAATTAAGAAGTCCGAAAAATAAAAATAAAAATTACAAAGATAATTACCTAATTCTGGTTTCTAAAAATAAATAAAAAAATTAATTACACTATATACAAAATTTTCCTCTTCACTCCTTTGGATTTTCTCTCTTCTTTCTTTCTTTGGCTTCACTTTACTTTTCAACACTTTCTCTTTTATATAAGCTCCGCACCAAGTCTGAAAGCAAATAGAAAAAAAAACCAAAACGCGTAAAAAGGAACAAATAATAATAAAATAATAAATAAAATAATAAAACCTAAAAACAAATCTATACACAAGTCCGCGTCGGCGGCGCCAAAAATTGATGATTATTTTCAATGATGTTGTAGTAATAGGTAGGGGTTGTCGTTCACTCGGACTTGATGGGATTGATTTTAAGAATTAATAAAAGAAAATAAAATAAAAATATGTACAAAGATATTGTCACAAATATCGAGAGAATCTTCAGGACTCAGGATTCCGCTAATTCTCGTATTCATGTGGTTCATCTATTAATTCCATACAATTCTAGCTCTTAAAATAACAAACATCGACTCTTAATTCTTTGCCAAAGTAGATTTTATAAAGTATTAGATGTAAATCACAAGCATAATGTATCAAAAGTTCTTAGACTAAGCATACACCATCAAACGAAATCACAAATAATCAAGAAAAATCATAAATCAATTGAGAATAGTGCAAAAAGTCATAAAAGAATTAAGTAGAATTACCACATGCATGAAAATTAGCTTCCTCCATTGTCCCAGTGTTGGGGTTTAGCTCCTCATGTTATTCACGTGCTCAAAATAGGTGTTCATATCTCAAAAGGGTGAAAAACAAGAAAACTAATGACTCGGAGCAGTTCGCAACGTTGTATAAGCGTTACAAAAGTCATTTACAATCTTTGTTACAAAAAAAGATATATGAAAACTCTTGCCAAAATATAAGTCTGCTCGATTTAAGACTGCCCTTTCTGTGTAAGTAATATTGCGGCGTTTTTATGCGATTGTCCTTAGCAAGCATAAAGTTCTTCGTGTTCTTCTTCTTCTTCAAGCCCGGCCAGAGAACTTCTGCAATTTTTGTTCTTCGCTCACGAGGCCCTGGTTGGCTCCCCAAACTCTCGATAACCCTTCATGACCTCCCGAACTTCTTTTATACACGAGGAGGCAATAAATCTTCGCGAATATCTTCAATTAATTCATTATTCTTCACAGCGGTAACATGCGAATAATTTCCATGTTTAGGTTCTTCACGCGTCGCTTGACATATAACTCTCCTTATTTACTCTTAAACGCTCTAAACACGTTTCCAACTCAAGAGAACACCTTACAACTCGTGCCATCCTCTCGTTGAACTCGGGAAGGAGAAGAAAACCCGAGACTCACCGTTTTCTTCATGCGATTATCAACCAAATCCAATTGATTTTGAAGACCATACCATTCCATTACGATAAATCAAGTCTTCCCGATGAATACCGGCCATTGAATCTCACTACAACAAGCTCAAAAATTCAAGCCCTAATTCTGTCGTTTTCCCGCCAAAAGTGAATTTCAAAATGGAGAAGATGGTGTCCCCTAACCAAGCGGGGTGCGAATAGTAGATGCCTCGAGGGGTGCCTGGGGGTGCCCTTATCCAAAATGAGGGTGCCTTTATCACTTTTCTTCGGGGGTCCAAAAAGCACTTTTCGAGCAACTTTTTCCACACAAGTGTATTTCTCCAAAAACACCTAAACAAACATAAAAACACCATAATAAGTACAAAATCCAAGCACTAACAATAGAGACACTGAGGACATCAGACACAAAAATGTGTCTATCATGGGTCCGAGTGGAAACGCCTGCTCAGGGTGTATTGAATGCATCTCTTGCCGACTCCAAGGGTTGCCGTGAATCTTGAGGCAATCGTTTGGTCAAAGTTTTAAGGAAAGTGAGTACCTCTTTCTGAGTTGCGGCCATATCCGTTTGAGTCTTAGCAAGAACTTCTTGTTTCTCCATCAAGTCTGCAATGGTAATAGACGGTGTCCCTCCTCTTGTGCCTCCGGCTCCTCGTCCCGATGAAGGAGTGAAAGTTGTTGCTCGGTGACTACCGGAGGTGTTACACTTGAGGAGATGCCGGTATTCTTGTTGCCGCGCTCAGTGATGGGAGCGTTACACTTACTTTGGAACATTTCCTCTCGTCGGTGCTCGATGGTAGAAGTGACGGCTCCCACGAGATGTATTGACCATGGTAGCTCCACCGCACAGTACTTCGACACGAGATTGTTATCCACACCAGACTCCATCGTAATTGATTGTTTACCCAGACCTTAATTCCACCATCTTGAAATGAATTGTTGATTGAATTGATTCTAAGATCTACCCTTTTTGAAATTGATAAAATTGAATCGAATTTGAAGAAATTGACTTTACAACCGAGAGATTAACCTCCCATTGTGGTCGCCAATTGTTTATGGGTGAAAACTACTCCTGCCGGATTTGGTAATTTGGGGTGTGTGGATGAGGAATTAATCCAAACCCTAAACAAATGCACTGCGCGGTGAGTGCTTGTAGATTCGGAAATCAATCTGTGCAAGTCCGGCCTAAACCAAGAAATGGCCGTTCCAGACTTGTTTCGCTCACAAAGTGAATGAGATGGGGTTGATCTTAGGGAGGGAAGCGAAGAAGGTGTTGAGATTGTGAAGGTGTTGGCTTGCTTATGACTTGTATGAGAAAGTTGAACCGGCTTACGAGGATGCAAGCTATCGGTTCAGTGTCTTGTATCAACACTTGGTTTTCGTTTTTGTCTGGACTTGCTCTGTTGGTGGAAATAGGGGAGGAGAACCTATTTATACAAGTCATTGATCCTTATTCACGTCTCTCGTGGGAAGTGGAGTGATGGAGTAGTGGAGTTGTGTGTCGATGCTACACGATCGGTCTTGCCCACTTCTCTTGTCATCGCTAACCGTCCATAACTTCCTAACACGTTCTTGTGATGGCGCGTTGCACGCCGCACGCCAGTAAACTTATGAACCAATACCCCAGTATGTATCCCCCAGTTTGTGACATGATTGATGTCCGGAATGTGTGAATCATGAATCCCACGAAAGGTAGCATGTAATGCGAATTGAATAACTTGCGTTATTCGGGGAAGTTGATACTTGTGAAGTATCATGTGTATTTTATGTGTCGCATCCTGGGTGTGGTAGAGTGATGGGTGGTGATCACCATGACGTCTCACCGACCGGTTAACTCCCGACTGTGGTTGTATAACCAAGCGGTGAAGTTGGACGGACGAGATGATCTTTGAGACACTCATATGCACCGTTAATGAATTAGGGTTTTGAAGAGGTGTGCAAGCATCACTCTTGACTTGGTCGAAACCAAGCATGGGAAGGTTTTGGAAAGGACCGACCGGGCATGCGTGTAGACAACATACCGGTGTACACGTCCATATCTCCTTTGTCCCATGAAGGTGCAATCTAGGCAACTCAATTTGACCAGAAGAAGACGAGTGGTGAAGATCGATTTTGTAATAGGAATTTGGTACCGCAAAAAGCCGCGCACCATGCTCACTTCGGTAGCGCGTTCCAAGATGACCTAACTTAGTCGGTCTTGGCCGACCAGTCTGGCGTGTAAGTGGTAGGTGGTGTTCACGCCACACCGACTATCCCATGAAAACGTGATCCGAACCACTCAAATCGTCCGCGAAATTGAGCGGTCGAGATTAGTTGCGGTTTGGGAGGTGTGACCACGCTAGTTTCAGCGCGTCTTGGAATGACTAGGCGTGATATGCCTTGGACGATCGGGTGAGGGGATAGATGAGTCCACGGTGGTCATCTTTGGTATGACCGGACTGCTTAATCTAATCTTGGACCCTCCATTTAAATGCCAGGGAGAAGATGGACGCTCGTGATGCTCAAAACCCTAATTTTTGGGTTTCAAGGCCGTGCGTCAATGCTCCATTCGGCGTACGGTGGGATAACCAACCATGGTTGGTCCTGACCGATTGGTCGAGGTATGTAGCGAGCCCACGGTGATTGTGTTGACATGCTCTGGGCCCTTTGAATCTACATCTACACCCTCCATCTATACCGCGAAGATGGATGGTTAAGATTTGTTTTGCGACACATGTAATATGCCGCAAACCCTAATTTTAGGGTTTTCCGCCCATACCGCTATGGTTTGGACGTTTTGGCGATCTAGGCCAGTGAGGGAGGGAGGCCGAGGCCATGCGGGGGTCCGCGTATTCCATACCTTCTTGGGGGTGATGGAATTGATGCGGGTCATCCAATCATGCTTGTGGAGTTGGATGAGTGTGATCATATCCGGACTGTCTGGTCGACCCGGATGCTCAATCGGGCTAGTATAACACACTGGAGGGGCTCAATCGGGCTAGTATAACACACCGAGAGTCGGCATGTGGGTATTTCGTACATGGTTTCATTATAATGCTTGGAGGTTCGTGTTGCTCTGTAAGAGCAACACTCGATCATCATGCCGCACCGATAATGAGTCTAGGAAATACAAGGTGATTGTGCATTAATTAATAATGCTAGAAATTCACAGGGGTATATGGGATTGTTGCTACATGCTCCAACCTGGATGAATTTCGTGTATTCATAGAATGGGATTGTTGCCACATGCTCCATTCTAGGTGAATTAAGTGAGGGAGTATCCAACACTTATTGATGGCCTTATCTTTTACAAGATGTCAGCGCATAATTTTCTGGTTTTATAATTTTAACCTTAAATGAAATTCCACCATCAACACTTTGTTAAATTAATTTCTATTAATTAAAGTTTGTATTAAAATAATCGAGTTATTATCGGCTAAATCGTCTCTTGATCATCTTTAGACCAGTCAAATAGCGTTGACGAGCTTGAGGGTCTTTACAACTATCTTCTTTAAGATTGACTCGAGATTTATTCTCCGATAGGCAAGATAAAAAGTAATCACAAACATCTTCGTCTCATCGTTTGTGATTCCATAATATCTTGTTTCGCTACCATACAATTAAGATTATTGTGAGGTGATTGATATTTCTAGGCTGTTCTTCGGAATATAAGTTCGGTATATCAATTGGTTCCTGTTCACCTTGATTTATCAAAAGACGGAACGAAACTCAGAGGTTTATCTGTGGAAGACAAATTTATCTATACAATAGACTTTTTTACGTGAGACAGATTGGTTTATCAAGTCTTCGACTTTGGGTCGTAGCAACTCTTAGTTGTGGGTGAGATTAGCTAAGGGAATCAAGTGCGTAGAGTCCTGCTGGGATTCAGAGACGAAAGGAGTGAAACTCTACCTTGATCAGTGTGAGATTGGTTAGGGCTCAACTACATTCCAGTCCGAAGTTAACTTGGAGTTGGCTAGTGTCTGTAGCGACTTAATACAGTGTGGTGTTCAAATCTGTACTATGTCCCGGTATTTTTCTGTGTTTGCGGTTTCCTCGTTAACAAAATTTCTGGTGTTTGTGTTATTTCTTTTCCGCATTGTATTTTGTTATATAATAGAAATATCACAGGTTGTGCGTAAGTTCAATCAATTAGAGAATCCAACCTTTGGTTGTTGATTATATTGATTGACACTTGAACATTGGTCTTTGGTACCATTCAAGTTGTTTCACATAATAATCAGGCTCATTGATTTCTATCTGTTTGATTTGCTGATTACATTGTGAAACAGAGATACAAACTCTTTGATATATTTCTTGATTGAGCTCGCTTTATTAGTTGGTGCTCTCAGAATTATATTGGAGTTAGTCCATACAGATTGCTAAGCGAAATATCAGGTGTGGTTATTAGACCCCCGCTTTTTCACAATCATTGTGCAACAGACAGAATGAGTAGTGTACAATCTCATTGTGCATCACCGAACAGAACTCAACAATCATTTCCGGTTACTCAGAAATACATGGCAACATCCATGAATAGTGAAGCAAGCATGTCAATTTGCTCCCTAATTCTAAGTTGTAGAAATTGCAAGTTAACATATATAGGGAGGGGTAGTTTGTTGAAGGTGCATATGCGGACCATGCACCAAGTAAGCTTCATAACTTAGCCGGAAGAGTATAAATGATGCCTAAGTCTCATTTATAGCTATGTAGCCTTGCCAATGGGGCATATGATGCTAAGACATCATTATGCTACGCCGTGGACCCGATAATGCATAATTATTGTGCATTTTGACGGAACGGCCTATACGGATTAGGCCATTGCCATTACTTTTAGGCCACGGCCTTGTAAACGAGTTGGGTTAAGCTTTTTTCCCTTCAAGGATGAACTACGGTCTGTGCTTGATCCCTTTAGAGTAGGGAAGGGTACGTAGGCAGCCGCAATGAGTTGCAGCATTACCGGTCCAGCACTTTGTCGCTCATATCATCTATTTGAGAGATGATTGCGGAACATTGGCCTCTCATATCATCTAAGCTCGGTGATGTGATGCAAGAGATGATTGTGGCCAAACTTGATGAGGCAAGTTGCATTCCATTCCTTGGATGCTCATACTTCATATCAAGGCGTTCGACATAGGCTAAAAACCCGAGTGTCGTAATTTAGCTAAAGACGGGTCTAAATTGATTGGAAACGTCCCAACGATCAAGACGTCACGGTCTTGGAATTTTAGCCAAATTCCATCGTTTAGGGCCTCAAAAGGACGCTTTTGCCGTTTTAAGAAAGTTTTTGTTTTCTTAATAAACCCTTTGCGGAACAAGGGTAAGTTGGAACAGCGTGGAAGCTAATTTAGTTGCATCATGCTCCACGAGCATGCTTGCAAGGGCAAACAAACGTGCATTTGCCTAGTTTTAAGGCCCGGTAAGTAGCATCATCATGGCGCATCGTGGAAGTGTAAATTTTCCGGTCCGTCACAAGTATAGCGAGTATACTTGGTTGCGTTCCACAAGGATGTTGAACAGATTAGGTGGGGGAGGTCTATTACAGGTCAGGCAAGTGACGCACAATGATTGTGAGTTATAACTTAGCCGGCCAAGTCAGTGAAGCGCAAAGGTTGCCCGTTACTGCATAGACTGTAAAGCGCTAAGGTAGAGCTATCCTGAAGGGCCGGTAAAGCGTAGGGATTGTGCTAAACTGTAAAGTCAGTGGCCAAGTAATGAAGCTTATTGGCCGACATAATTAAGCTTCATTGAGAAAGACAAGGCAGGCCAAGTTACAAATGAAACATGCGTTGTTGGCATTGATGCATATCCGTGGAATCAAGTTGTCCCAAGCTCAAGGATGATGCAAGAGTGTAGAATAAGCCAAGAGTTGGTCTATGGCATTATTTCAAGGTTGGCTAAAGCTTGAATAATGCAAGCAAGCTAGTAGTGCAAGAGTGGCATTGCTATTGTCGAGCAGATTGGCTAAGTGAAGCATATGTCGAATTTATAACCAGAATGAGCTAAGGAAGTGGCGAGGTGATTGTAGCGCAACAGTGGCGCAATACAGAGGCCAAGCCAGTAAAGCACAACATTTGTGCAATATGGCTCAGGTGGCGGTTACAAATTGGTTATTGGCTTTGCGAGCATGCCAATAAAGCAAGACAAGTTGGAACAGTTATAAAGTGTGTTTATAACCATATTAGAGTGTTCATAACCAACAAGAACAGGTGTAACACCAATTGGGGTGACAACACAAAAGGTGGCAGTTGAAGTTGGCGGTTATGGAAACTACTTGGACACTTGGCTGTCCAAGGCTTGTGCAAGCGGTTGCACACAATTTTGGCCTGATATGTAGCTTGTATAAATAGCTTAGGTATCAATAAGTTTAGTGTTGTTAATTTGAGAGAAGAACCACTGATGTAGAGAGTGTTAGGCATTCACCAAGAGGGTGAATGACCTGTTTTGGTCCATGTGGTGACCAAGTTTTGTAATCTTCCTTTAGTGCAATAAAATGAGTTTGTTGCAGTATATATTTGTGTTCTTATGTTGCTGATTTGTGTGAGAATTGTTTAAGTACATGGCAAACCACTTATTCTTATGGGGGCATGAAGAGTTAGAGAGAAAACAAGATGAACTTTCGTTGCGTATTGCCTTAAGAGTGAAGGCGGATGCATACTTTGATGCAAGTCTGCAAGGCTGAGTACTTGTGGGTGAAGTTGATTCACTGAACCATATAGTATTGTTGGTCATGTCCCCAATTGGTGGAAAACAACCCACAACCCCTTGGGGTTATCATGCGCTCGGAAGAAGAAGTAGAAAAAGGAATAAATATAGTGATAATTTGATTTTTCGTCGACGTACTAAATAGGAGAGAAAATCGAGAATATGTTTCTTCGTTTTTACAAAAGAATAAAAGATAGGAGTAATTAGTTGTGACACGTTCACTAAAAAAAACCTAGTTAAATTGGGGCATATAGGGATTATCTGGGGCCTATGACTAAAAAACAAAAAGGGTCATTAAGAAGTAATCTCTAGAAACCCCTTATCCTCCTATTTATGTTAATGCCTAATATGCCCTTATTTATTAGTGATGATTAATTAAGTTAGTATTAGTTAAATTAATTAGTGTTTGACTTTGATTATAGTGTTAGGATTAGAGTAGAAATTCATTTCCTCTTTTAAGGTTTGGAGGGAAATAAGAAGTAGATGGAAAAAAGAAAAAACTAGGGTTTGTGATTTTCTTAGCAAAAATGAAACTTTATAGTGATGATGAAGAATCTAGTAGTGATGAAGAAGTGGGTGCATCTGATAATCTTGATTTCGATCCTACTGAATTGGATAATTTGTTGAATGAAGAAGAGAATGTCAACCAAAGAATGCTTGAGGATATTATTCAAGCACAAGAACAATATCTCCGGTAAGAAAAAGGTGATAATGCTTAAAATAGACATGTATGAGTTGTAATGATCTACAAACATGTATTTTCAAGTCTCGATTGCCCAAAAATGGAAAACTTTTCAAGAAAAAAAATCCCAAAATCGGTTTATTCGATATCACCACGTAAATCGATTCTAGGTAAAATCCCCAAATTGGATACTATAATCGGTTGTTGTTCATCACCATATAATCTGATTGTAGTAATTTTTTGGCGCAGTGGGTACGTGACCAAAATCGGTTTTTGTTGGTGATGTACATATGTCGATTCCTTCACTTGGATGTTCCAGTAAAATACACGAAGTTCACAATCGGTTCATTTACGTATATATGTAATCTGATTGTGGAGATGAAATATCTCAGGAAAAAAGAGGACGAAAATCGGATTACCTATTATGCAACGTGAACTGATTGTGAAATATGGAAAATTTTTTCTGAAATCATCAAGTCCTTAATCGGACTTTATAACTGCTCGTATAATCCGATTCCTAACAATCGATTGTCTCGACTATGACACATAAACCGATTCTAAATCCTCAACTTTTCGATATATGTTGTAGATTGTTGCGGCGTTCGAAGAAGATCAGCCCAAACCAGTATCTCTGTTGGGTCCTAATACCTCAGCCCACTATTTCACCGATTTGGAATGGAAAGAAAGAAACGATGCAAAGCAATGGTTTATAGACAAGGGCATAGAGATCAAATGCGCATTGGTTTTAGGTCATCGTTCAAGTCAAGATCTTTTGGAACTTGTTTGTGAGAGAGGTGGAACGCAAGAAAGTTACTAGGCAAAGAACAGACCATACGTGAAGAAGACGACAAGGGAATACATTACTAAATCAAAGAAGTATGATTGCCCTTTTAAGATTATAGTTAATAGACCCAATGGACCCAGTGGTAAGGTATACAAGCTCTATAAAGTGATGAATAGTCATAATCACGATGATCCGGAATATCTTATTGGACACGCGGCCGTTTGTTGGTTAAAACCACATCAATTGGAAAGGATAAGGTCGATGAAAGCGTGTAAACCAAGTGACATCCTTAGGAAGATTAAGGAGGGTGATAAGAATAACTTGTCCACTTTGAGGAAAATTTACACGGCAAGAGTACCCTTTAGGAAGAGAGAATGGGATGGTAGAGCGGTTATGGAACAATCTCAGTGGTTAGCCGATCAACACGGATACACAATGAGGAAGCAGGTATTGGAAGGAAAAATGCCTCGTATTTTCTTGGCGCATCCGGAGATGATCAAGTTGGACCAATGCTTCTATCAAATTTTGTTAATAGATTGTACGTACAAGACCAACAAGTACAACATGTCGTTGTTAAACATTGCTTTCCATACTTCCGACAAGCAAACTTTCACGGTAGCATGGGAGTTTATAGATCGGGAGAATGATGTGAGTTTTACTTGGATGCTAGAGACCTTGAAGGAGATATACCGTGGCGATCAAACTCTAAGGATCATAGTAACGGATAAGGACCAAGCACTAATGAATGCCATAGGAGTGGTTTTTCAGGACGCTAAGCATTTTCTTTGCACATGACACATACAATGCAATATTAGAAGTAATTGTAGGGGTCATATCCAAAATCCAAAGCCACAAAAAGGTACCGCTCATGAAAAGGTCGAAGATGAGCGTCTTCAAAAACTAACTCCGGAACAACGAGAGGAGGACAAGAAGAAAAGCAAATCAGAGTATGAAGCGAATGGGTTAATATGAAAGGATTTTCAACATCATTGGGATTTAATGGTACACTCAATGTCCGTGGCCGAGTTCGAACCTTATTTGGAGAGTTATATTGGGCTATGGAAGAAGGATTACGAGAAATATGTGGTTTATTGCTTGAAGGAATTGTTGGATCCGTACAAGGAAAAATTTATCTATGCTTACACCTACCAACACATGCATTACAAGAATGAGGCGACAAGTATCACGGAAGGATCTCATGTACGTTTGAAGAGCTTGCTTTGAGGGAGCCAAAACAATGTGGTTACGATACAACAAGCCATCCATGAATACACCAAGGATGATATCGTCAAGATAACCGTGCAAATGGAAGAGAGTAGGATGCAAATCATCACAAGCTACAAGAATTACCATTAGTTGATTAGACGTTTAAACTATAGGGTGTCTCACTGGGCAATCATTTTTATGATGAAGGATTACAAATATTATGTGGAAAACGAGATGGGAGAAGGAAAATTGTATGTTCATGTATGACAATGACGACCTTGGGATTTCCGTGTCGTCACATGATTACGAGGTACCAACAAGGAATTACTTTTGAAATCATTGATCCGTTTTGGAAGCAACTAACATTCAAACCAATCCCAACCGAAGAACCACTCGAATCCTTTGTGGACACGGATATTGGAAGAGAAATCGTCGAAAAATTCACAAAAAAAAGATGGCTTGGCACGACAAGTTTTGATGTACGACTTAAAACTAGCCGCTAACCCTCATATGGTATCGGTCGGAGAACCAACGGTGCTACCGCCGACGGATAGACCACCTACCAACATGGATATGAAGGAAGAAAGGAAAGAGTTTAAGGTTGCAATGAGTACCGAAAAAAACCCGTTATTGAGTCATAAAAGAAACTTTTCTCAACATGAGTATGAAGACGCTAAATATGAAGAGGCGCAAGTTCCAAAGAAAAGGGGTCGACCAAAGAAGGGGGAAAGCGGGACAAGTAGCGCACAAGCCAAGACAAATGTTCCAAACGTTCCTTCACAAATCGAGCATGAAGAGGCACCGGCTAAGAGGAAAAGGGGTCGACCAAAGAAGGGAGAAAGCGGGACAAGTAGCGCACATATGGCCCTTTCAAATGATCCAATCGCTCCTTCGCAACATGAGGATCCAATCGATCTTTCTCAAGAAAGTCAAGCGCCAACAATAAACGATGAGCCAAACGATCTAATCGTACTTTCTCAAGAGAGTCAAGCGAGTACAACATGAGTATCAAGGATACATGCATGGAAGGGACAAACAAGACAAATGGGTTCCATGGTGATTGTAAGGGTCGCTCTTGGTGATGGAAGCATGCTTAGGGATGAACGAGGTAGACCTCATCGAACGTGTTACACCATATTCAAGGAGTATTATTCGATATTTCCTGAATTCATTAAGCCCTATGTCTTATCTACCGACGATGTGGATGCGGATGAGAATTGTGGTTATCACGTTGCGTCGGAACAAATAGGTCATATAAGTTTGGCGGGCGATGGGAACCTAACCCAATGCCAATATTTTAGAAAGACGATGGCCTTGCGCCTACATGAAGATAAGGATTTTTACATTTCAATGATGAATGAAGGATCAAGAAAGGATAAAGAAGTGAGATTTGATGACAACATACACAGGCTACGTGAAGATTGTCCATTACCACCGCCGTGTAGGTTTCATTATGACTCAGAGCTCACCAAAAAATGGTTAGAAAAATACGAGCCCAACATTAGGCGTTAGGAAGAGTTAGTCGAGTCGGATCAAGTGAAGGGTCTCCAAGTGATGGAATGAGTATTTTCCTTTTGTTAAGAACTTGAACTATCAGATGCTTATATTTTGTCGCTTTCATATATTGTATTGTGACGCCCCATATACTAAACTTGCTTAGCTAATAGGATTACAACCTAATTAAAGCATCAAATCCATATTATCGATCATAAAAACCATATTCACATAAAATGCTAACAAACGAACCCAAACTCTCTGATACAGTATGTTTGAAAGTTTCTCATGTTATATAAATATATACATGTGTTGTTTTACAGAATAAACAAAGAATACATATAATAAAAGACACATGACGACACTAGATTCAGTAGAGCACTAAGCTACGAAAACGGATATCTTCGCGCGCTCCGATCCTTCTGATTACTGAAACTGAAGTGGGAACAAGTGACCACATCATCCCGAAAGGGTGCCCAGTGGAAACATATAACTCTCAAGTAATCACTAACATGCTTCACAGTTATAGAATAACAATAATTGAAAAAAATAAAGTAATGAGTCTAAGCATTCAGCAAATCATGCAACAAGAAGCAAGTGTTATCCTAACCTCGCCAAACTCATTGGAGAAGACGACGCGTGAACAACCCTAATAAATATTAATAACATCATCCACACAAAGTGCCCATACAAACCATGATTCAAAATATTACCATCAAGATCAGAAAGTTAGACAAAGAAGTATAATATGCACATGAGTGATTTCCCTCAAATAAATAGTATATATACTAACGAAACGGGGAAGAAGCCGCCCTACTAGGTAATATCAAAACGGGGAAGAAGCCGCCCTACTAGGTAGTATCAAAATGGGGAAGAAGCCGCCCTACTATTAATATTATATATATATATATACTGCCGACACGGGAAAGAAGCTGCCCTACTAAGTAATATCAAAACGGGGAAGAAGCCGCCCTACTAACATAATATTTAAACGGGGAAGAAGTCGCCCTACTTAACTTAGCTAAGAGTTGTGGGGAAACACAGACAATCCTCGAGGGGAAATCACACAACGCATATAGTATACACACAATTACAATCATAACAAACATCATATATACGGATGTGACATATATTTCGTACACCATGATACGGAAATAATACATCATGCTTGCATATAAAAAGAATACTCAATGATTACAAGAAGGTTACATAGTTCCCACCTGATTTGATGACAAGCCTAGCCTACCTCAAGATCTACAATCCACTGGTCCATCCTTTGAGTCGATCGTTGTTAAGTAAAGAGTATTTGTTAATCACACAAGCATTCTAAGGAATTAGCCAAAAGTCTCATACAAAGCTCATAACAAGTCTATCTAATGGTTCTAAACCCATTTATGGTATCATTATATACCTTTAACATAACCAAGAGATTACTAATCCAATTGGGTTGATTCTAAAGTCCATTCGATAGTCTTATGAATATCTACAACTTTGTAGAAGGAACCGAAAGCTAATTCGGACAATAAGTGGTTCAAAAATACAAATAAGGCTTATGGCCCTAAGCCCAAGCATGATCCGGCACGTCCCACTAAACCGGCCCGTTACACAAAGCCTAGGCCAACTAGGTCAACTAACGGTCACTGACGGTCAAAGAGGTCAACTGACAGTCAAAGTCAAAGTCAGGGTCATAGTCTAGTCAACAGAGTTAAGGCCAGGTCAACTGGTCCACTCGAGTCAACAA
>JAJJWW010017568.1:0-23102 GCA_023531295.1 Papaver armeniacum
AATCAGCATTATAGTTAAGGAACGCTTTTTCTTAGTTATCTGTTTCAATTTCATTCTCAACACCATTCTGCAACAAATTACTCCATCTCAAAGTCACCATTCTGTGAATAAACAATATGACTCGTAATTCAAGTTCAAACAATGCGGCAGGATACACGCAAACAACTCACCACCAGCACTTCTTCTTTGACACTAATTACAAGGTTTGAACATTTTTTCCACCGCTAAATACACCAAAGATTTATCTGGCAAACACTTCTTCACATCTCCAAATGTTGTTAATCAACTTACCTGCAGCTGATTGGAGCATACTGTTCTTAGCCAAGCAATCTCCACTCTAAGGCCTTCACTATCTCCAGACATCAACCATCCACCAATCACCTGAGTCACCGCTTACCGCTTACTTCTTCTTGAATCAACCATTCTGTCCGAATTTTTATTTCTGCAAAATGGCAAGCTAGCAACATTGACTCTGCCTTAATGCGTTTTTCACTACTTCAATAAAAGATCAAATCAAAAGAATGGCACCACTACATAAATGGTCATCATAGTTTAATCACTTGTTTCATTCATGTTCTCAAGAGAGTTTAATTTACGAAACAGCTCATCTTGTTATCAAACACCATCTCAGCCCCCATATCAATGATGACCATAACAGCCACCTACCCATCTCTAAGATCTTGCACCTCTATTAACTTGATCACCTTCAAGATGCCCACCTCAGCCATCCCCTAATCACCAACAATACCACTATCTCCTTCGTTACAAGACGCAAACCTTCTCTGCACCTTATTTAACACTAACACACTTCCTCCTGAAAATGAACCAAAATGTGAACCTAACTTTAACTTTCTTAATAAGAACATCACTAAGAAATCACCTGCATTTTCAACAGATTTAAAGAAACTAATGAGCAAACCCATCTTTGAAATCTCGATTCAAATCGAAAACCATTGACCTTCTACTTCAAACACCAAAGAAGATCAAACCTATATCGCTTGAACTGAAGTATGTTAACGATCGTCCATCTTCACCAGCTTGAATTCTCCTCTCATTTTAGCCAATTCTTCAATTTCATCGTCTTCTCATCACGTTAATGAATGCCGCTTCTTTTCTGGAATACCATAAACATTGAGACCAGTTTTCGGCATTAGTTGTGTAATAAGTGAAGTGACATAACCAACCAGGTGTGGATCCAGATAGATAACACTGCAACGGAGTAATCATCAATAAGATAAAGGCTAACTAAGTAACCTTTTGCAACTAAACAAGATATCAACGCCCCAGATTCCATTGTGCTCTATAATGCTTACAAGAGAAATCACGCTTTTCTTCTAATTTTTCCAACAAACAAAATGTTTTTTATTTTCAACTCACTTTTCCTTTCTTCAATTTCTTCTGTCACAAAGCTGCTGTTTTAAGAGATGGTAAATTGCATCACTAAAACACACTTTTGAAAGAGATGAAGAAATAAAAGCAAATAAGGAGAAATAATCCGTCTCAGAGAAGTTGCACATGAGATGAGACTTTCACTTGGTACATTTTTTTCTTTTGTTAAATGACTCCAGTACCTAAACACTCAAAAGAAAACATAAGATACAAAATTTACAAGAAAACATAACAAAGCATAAACAATAGATAAATATTAAGGTGTTTTAGACACTATCAAATTCCCCACAGAACTGCTTTGGTCTCAGAGCAAATCAAACAAAAAAGATAACTAGAAAAATAACAATCGATCAAAGTCTTGTTTCCATAAGGGCATGGTTCTTGTTGCCACTGGTACGAAAATGGTGAAGTTGACATCTGGGGGCATGATCATGTTCTTCCCACCACAGTGAGCTTCTTGATCTATAGATTCCCGGAATACTTTGCATGGTTGCTACCTTGGCACTAGCCTTATTGCATTGCGATACCAATGTCAGGAGATTCCAGCTGCTAAAGTCGAGGTCATTTGTCATTCGACCTTCTTAGGTGTGGGTTCTTATGTGTTTTTTTCAACGGTGTTGCCCTCTTACTAGGTCCCGATAACATCTCTAGGCCGAGGGTATTTGAATGGCCTCCTTGATAGCCCCTTCCATATTGACCCTTTTGTCCTCTTCGCGTGAGTTATTATCAGCGGTATAGAGCATGAGAATAGGGAATCCACATTTTAACCTCCTTTCTTTGGGGTGTTTTCCTTTGTTATCCTTGCCATAGCTAGCCTCAGGATTTTTCTTCTTCCCGAGGGCTCTAGCATTGTTGTTTGCTAAAACTTCATTGTTTCTTTCGGACATCCGCAATAAGTTGATACTCAAGTCCATTTGAGTCCAATAGTCTCAGATTCCCATGGATTAGTTCCGTCTTGCTCATCTACATAAGATAAGGTTAAAGGACATTAGTATGACCCATTCTGATACTATATTCCCAAAAACCAAGTTTCTTTATGGATCGGGAAACCAAATCTATTTATGGTTTTATTGGTGACCTACTAACAATGGGCATTACTTAGTCAATGGCGTCGATGACTAGCGTCAAGCGCTACCCATTCAAGTAATTACGTAGAGGTGTAACGTGCAAGCAATTATAGAATGATAATAATTACATCATTTTTAAACAATCAAGAGTCAGACGTTACAAATGAATGAATTAAATAATGATACAAATAAATACACATTCAGACGTTAAACATAGCGTTTCAGACAAATTAATTACATTAGTATTACTTTTCAAAATAAATCAGTGAAGACAACTGGAGAAAAGAATTAAAAGAATAAATAAAATAATACAACAGAGAGACATGGATCAGAATTTAATAAAATATAATCATAAACAAACAATATAGACAATTGGTTTTAAATGCCATTGATCAAAATATCAGTAGACACATAAATAGACAACACTAAACTATCAAAGATGTTTATATATCCAAGTGGTACGAGATGATTAGAAACATGTCAGAGAAAGAATAGACTACCATGCGTATCAATATAGGGCTCATAAGATGGCATCATTATATAGTTATAATATACACTCCCAAACAAAAATAGTATAGTATATCATGATCTTTAATAAAAAAAAATAATTAAATGTATACATGGCAGACAAGATAGGAATAAGATACATAATTTAGACTAACTATACATACTATTCTAGACCATGTAAGTATATAAAGAAATTAAAAAAAAAATCACAAACAAAATGAAACGTCATTCATAAAGAAGAACGGGCAGAGATTTGATGACGCATCTAATTTTTTTTTAATTTTTAAAACAATCAAAAACTTATGATTATATCATAGAATATAGTAGTTATAGTATTTCCAATCAATCAATCAATCATATATTTATGAGGACAACCATCAGAAACAAAGAAAACATGTGAAGTATACATGGATTGCATACTAGCAACAGAAGATGTCAGAATAAGCATAAGAAAAATCGAAATAAACTCGAAACTATCAAAATTAGCATACCAGCATACTCTTTTTGAAATCATGTGAGTAAAATATAAAGAAAATATTATTATAGCATACCCTATTTTCAATCGATTAGAACCCTATTTTTAATCAATCACAAAAAAATATAATATATTAATACATATATATTTCTTCCACTTAAAAGGACGCATGTGATAAAGCAAGGTGATTTATTTACCAATATATATATATATATAGTAATAATAAAATTAAGCAGACATCATAGATAATTCACAACCCATATTTTTTTAACACCATGGAACACGGCAAACATCATCGATTGAAACGAGAAAACAAGGTAGACAAGATCAAGACAGGTGAAAAAAATAGTTTTAGGTAATACCTTCACCGTAGAACTAAAAAAACAGTAAAGCTTTCTTCTTAGAAAAATCAGCGGCGGAGCTCGTGCTAGATAACGTTTTGGAGTAAGAATAATAAAGAGAGAAAAGAGAGAAGAACTTTTCATTAACCAGAGAGAGGAACCCCATTAATGGACCGCACATCTATAAGCCATAGGCCCTGTAACAGTATAGGATTTATGTTTGGCTTGCCCGAAGAATTCAGGAAAGTTAGCATTTCTACTCCAATTGAATGATGTTGGGATATATGTTTTAAAATAATTCTTTTGTACATTTATATCAACAATTCGAGCTTGGCCGAGTGGTTAAGCATTTTGGGCCCGGAGAGTTAGGTCTTAGGATCGAATACCTCCCCCCACTGGTTGTGCATATATATTATATATTTATATATAACATTAGTCCGGGAGCGGGGCCTTGGGGCCTTTGGGGGTCTTGGGAGGTCTCTTGAATTTGGAAAGTATTTTTCTTTGTTTTTTGAAAATATTTTCAAAATGTTTTTCATTTCAATTTAATTGCGTTTTTAATTGTGATAATTATGGCATAATTTATTTTGTTTTCCGATTGTTGAATGGAAATTTTTTATGGCAGCAAATAAATTTAATTTATTCTCTATTAATTTCGGTTTTAATGTTAGGCTATAAAAGGCAAGTTTTTGAGAACGAGGAAAAATAATAAGTTTTCAACACCATTGTTTTTCCGAGAATCAAGAGACCATTTTACGAGCAAGATTAGAAAGAGTAAAAGTGATCAATCTCCATTATGTGCGTGAGGGATTAAAGAGAGTTTTATCTCAGGCCAAGTTTTATCTCGGGGCGTTGTGACAAAGAAAGAACCTGCACAAAACTCAAGGCGAAAGCCACAAAACGCCTTAAAGAGAGCGACCTGGTCGTGACTCAGTAGATTATCTTGTTTTTTTGTGTTTAACTTTTGTTTTGAAGGAGTGAAATCGGCGCCCGGTTCCAACAATTTTAAGATGGATCCTTCTTCCATGGAACCGAAAAGAAAACTGTGGCGATATCAATAAGCCGTTCAAGCTCAAGGACTCCATTTGGAAGATGGAAGCAAAAGTTGTTCTTCTACCTCAAAGGCGATGAAGTTACACATGATGGTGACCTCCATCAAACCGGCTAATCCGTAAGATGCGAGGAAGGCGCGACAAAAGCAACTCCACCAGAAAGCAAGTGCAACTCCTCAACAAACCGAAGAACCGGTTGTGACCCAAATCAAGAAAACAAAAAGCCTATGAAAAATTGGTTGATGATGATTTTGATTGCAAGAATTATATTCTCAATGCATTGTCCGACGATTTATATGAATATTACTCCACGTTTGATACCGCTAAAGATGTTTGGGATGCCTTACGTAAAAAATACGATAATCGAAGAAGCCGAATCAAGAAATATGTTGTAAGTCGCTACATGAAATATCAAATGGTGGATGATAAATCGGTTGTTGCACATGCTCATGAACTTTAAAATTGCCCATGAAATTTCGATCGAAGGTATGAAAGTTGACGAACAATTTCAAGTAGCTGTTATGATTGATAAGTTACCACCTAAATGGAAAGATTTTCGTAATGCTTTGCGTCATAAGTCTAAGGAATTTTTTCTTGAAAGTTTGATTGTTAAACTCAAGGTTGAAGAGGAAGCACGAAAACAAGATAGAAAGGAAGAGGTTCTTATTGTTTCCAACAATAAGAATCAGACTCAAGCGAGCTTGATACCTAAGAAAAAACCTATGAAACCCGACTTAACCAAAGGAAAGGAAAACCTAATCAAAACAAGAACCCACACCCATCAAGAAATGTTCGTAATTCCACCCGAAGTTTCTTTGTTATGCATGCTGTAAACCTAACCACATGGCTAGGGATTGCAGGAATAACAAAGGAAAGAATAACGCCCAAGCTAATGTTCTTTGAAAGCGTTATAATTGCCATGGTTTCGACCTTAATTTTTTCATGGTTGGTGGAACTGATGGGTGGTGGATAGATGATGGTGCTTGACGCCATTATTGTTTTGATAGGTCCCTATTTAAGAGCTATACACAAACAAAGGATAAGAAAGTGTTGTTGGGAGACTCCCACAACACTATTGTGAAGGGTTCGTACGGAGAATCAAGTTCACTCGGGAAGACACTTATGCCGAAAGATGTTCTTCACACTCTTTAAATGAGAAAGAACCTTGTTTAGGCTATCTTTCAACAAGGCCGGCTTGTATCAAACTATTGGATCTCGATGTTTACACAATTACTAAAAATAGAGTGTTTGTAGGAAAAGGTTATGCTATCGATGGAATGTTTAAGCTTAATGTTGAAATGAATAAAATTGCATCTTCTTCTTATATGGTGTGTACTTTTAATGTTTGGCATGCTAGACTTTGTCATGTGAACAAGTAGATCAAGAGATACCATGAGCAAACAAGGTCTTATTCCAAAACTATCCATGCATGATTTTGAAAAGTGTGAATCTTGTAGTCAAGCAAAAATAACCAAGAGTTCCCATAAATCGTTGTTAGAGAATCTGAGCCTTTAGAGTTGGTGCATTATGATTTGTGTGAATTTGAAGGTATATTAACTAGAAATGGAAAAAGATATGTCATGACTTTTATTGATGATTTTTCAAATTATACTTATGTTTATTTGTTAAGTCATAAGAATGAAGCTATTGAAAAATTTAAGGTTTTTATTGTTGAAGTTGAAAATCAATTTGGTAGAAAAATTAAGAGATTTCGTAGTGATAGAGGCACTGAATATGATTCTAAACCATTCACTGAAATTTATGAATCTTGTGGAATTATACATGAAAAAACCGCTCCTTATAACCCCGAAATGAATGGAAAATGAAAGAAAGAATCATACTTTTACTACTCTTGTGATCGCTTGTTTGCTTAGTTTTCGTGTTGCCTCTCATTGGTGGGGGGAGAAATTTTGTTGATCGCTTGTTATGTTTTGAATCGTGTTACAAATTCAAAAACAAAAATTTCACCTTATGAACTTTGGAAAACAGAAAAACCTAATGTTTCTTATTTTAGAGTATGGGGTTGATTGGCTTATGTTCGTATTCCTGATCCTAAAAGATCAAAATTAGCTAGTAAAGCTTATGAATGTGTTTTGTTGGGTATGCTCAAAAAATTAAAGCTTATAGATTTTTTGATCTTAATAATAAAGTCATTATTGAATCTATTGATGTTGATTTCTTTGAAGATAGATTTCCTTTTAAATCTAGAAATAGTGGGGGTTCTCTACCTAATAATGTACCTAATACAAGTTCTGAACTCAGAATAGAAGAACCTAGAAATGAAGAAACTATAGATGCTGAAATTGAACCTAGGCGTAGCAAAAGGGCTAGGACTGCGAAGATCTTCGGTTCTGACTTTGAAATTTATACTCTAGAGGAAGATAGTCTTCAAGAAGCACTTAATTCTCCTGAATCGGGTGTTTAGCAGGAAGCCATAGATAATGAAATTGACTTCCATAATCTTAATGGAACTTGGCACCTAGTAGATTTACCCCTTGGTTGCAAAGCAATAGGTTGTAAATGGGTACTTAAAAAGAAGTTGAACCTTGATGGTTCAGTAGACAAATACAAAGCTAGGTTGGTAGCTAAAGGCTATAGACAAAGAGAAAATATAGATTTCTTTGATACTTATTCTCATGTTACAAGATTGACTTCTATTCGTGTTTTGATTGTTGTTGTCTTGTGGCATAATCTTGTTGTTCATCAAATGGATGTTAAAACAACTTTTAAATGGTGAATTAGAAGAAGAAATTTATATGGAACAACTCGAAGGTTTTGTTGTTCCAGTCAAGAACAAAAAGTATGTAAGTTAGATAAGTCACTTTATGGTTTGAAACAAGCTCCTAAGCAATGGCATGAAAAATTTGATAATTTGATGATTTCACATGGTTTCAGAATTAATGAAAGTGACAAATGCATATACTATAAGTTTGAAAACAATGCATGCATCATGATTTGTTTGTATGTGGATGATTTGTTGATTTTTGGTTCAAACTTGTATTTGGTTGAAGAAACTAAGAATATGCTTAAGTCTAACTTTGAAATGAAAGATTTGGGTGAAGCTAGTGTAATTCTCGGGAATTAAGATTACTAGAACCGATGATGGTATTTTCTTTGGATCGGTCTCATTATATTGAAAAGATTTTAAAAAAGTACAACTATTTTGATTGTAAACCCGTGAGTACTCCTTTTGATGCTAGTGTCAAACCGTTTAAGAATACTTTTGGTGATAGCATTAGACAATCCGAATATGCTTGTATAATTGGTAGTCTTCGTTATGCAATTATTGTACTGCACTGACATTGCATATGCAAGTGGGGGTTTTATGTGTTTACCAGCTTGTCCTGGTTTGGAACACTGGAATGCAAATTGAGAGGGTTATGCGGTATCTTAAAAGACCGTTAACCTAAGATTACACTATAAGAGATTTCCTGCAGGTTCTTGAAGGATACTGCGATGCCGATTGGAACTCTCTTTGAGATGACTCCAAGGCCACCGGTGGATATTTGTTTGATATATTGCCGGTGGCGCCGTGTCTTGGAAGTCAAAGAAACAGAACATACCCGGCTCAATCTACGATGGAGTCTGGGATTGATAGCACTAGCAAGCAACTGAGTGAAGAAGCTGGGTGATGGTTGAGAAACTTGCTTTCTCAAATTCCCGTATGGGATAGACCGATACCAAATATTATGATCCATTGTGATAGTACCGCGGCTATTGCAAAAGTACATAACTGTTTTTATAATCGGTAAGAATCGACAACACGTCGAAAGCACAAAGACAGATTAGAGAGTTTCTCACAACTATTGTTGTAACGGGTGGATCATGTTAGGAGTGGAAGAGAACTTAGCTGATCCTTTGACGAAAGGATTAGCTAGAGAAAAGATATTATATACCTCTAAAGGCATGGGATTTTTGCCCACTAGAAACTGAGTCACTTTGTGATGGATACCCACCTAGAAATAGGTTCAAAGGGAATAACGATTCACAAATGATTTGGAGATAAAATCATGCATCTTTCCCATGGCATGATATCCTGAAGCGGGTTAAGGTTGAGTTATTTAACTCTTAATGATGTCTATAGCTCTGTATAGAGTGGGGTACCAAGCTACAGGAGTACCTTTGATAGGCTCACCTATGTGAATGAGAAAGTGTGGCCGCTTTCTATGAGAACGGGCAAGCCTTCAGAACATTCATTAAAATCGGGATAAGCACAAGGCCGTAATGTCTTTGGCATTTAGGACTTTACTCTTAGTATAGTTATGTGTGTGTTAAGTAACTGCTTCTCTCCATAGAGTTCAAAGACATATGTTCACCGTGTCGAGTTCGCAGAATTTAATACTATGTAAAGGTTCAAAATCGAAAGATACCTTTGCTTATGCAAGTAACTATACTGATCTTGCTCAATGATTTAAAAAAATATAAGTGGGGATTTTTGGGATATATGTTTTAAAATAATTCTTTTGTACATTTATATCAACAATTCCGAGCTTGGCTAAAGTGGTTAAGCATTTTGGGCCGGAGGGTTAGGTCTTAGGATCGAATCCCTCCCCCTACTGGTTGTGTATATATATTATATATTTATATATAACATTAGTCCGGGAGCGGGGGCTTGGGGTCTTGGGAGGTCTCTTGAATGGGAAAATTAGGGGGAGACCCAAAAAAAATAATATTCTCATTGTCAGGCCCACAATTAATTTTTGGTACTTAGGATACCCATAATTATATGAAATTATTATATGAATCAATACATGCTTCGTTATGCATACTATCTTTCGGGATAACTCGTTATGTTCTAATTTGAGGGTATGATTGGAAGCGCAACTTAGACATAACATATCTAAAAATCTGCGTCTTAGAATTTTACAAATTTTATATCGTTGGAAATCTTTTTAAAAAAGAGCTACGCAACGAGTACAAACAAGAATATCAATTTTTGTTTTTCACGAAAAAATCGGAGGTGATCCTCATTTTAGGAAATTTTTCGAAAACTTGATACATAACCACTATGCAATCACCAAAAACGATGCATAATACATTCATTAGACGCATAACCAATTATGCAACATTTTCTCCTTTGCATAACACATTATGCATTTGGATAACAAAATTATGCATCTATAACAAGTTATATTACCATTTTTTTGGTTGATTTTAGCGTACATATAAAAAAAAATTGATGCATAATGCGCATGCATCCATATTTCTGAATGCATATCCAGGTTATGCATTTATTTTCTCAATGCATAAAAGATTATGCAACAATTTTCTCAATGCATAACGCAATATGCGGTCATATTTTCGGATGCATAACAAGGTTGTCATGACAAATTTTATAGATGCATAATAGGTTATACATCCATTTTTGCACTAAATAACATGTTATAGCTTATTATTCTAGGCGTATGAAAAAAATTAACAACATATTGCGAATCAATTTTACCAGCTAATGTTAATTCATTCAAAAAAAAAATTAAGAACATCTTCAAGTGTAGTCTTGTCTTCATCTCTCATAACACGAGCATTATAAGTGACAACTGCTTGAGCAGCTGCAGCAACATGCACCACCTGGAGTTATTACGTTCCGTCCGTTGCCCTAACTTCTGCTACTTGTATCGCAGCAGCATCACTCTGATCGACCGGCTTATACTCTTATGAAATCAAGAAATGTTCCTACCCACTTGCTTGTTACGAAAGTGATTTCATTTTCAACTTACCTGCGGAGGACGAGTGTGTAGACATATTATTGGTGAAACATTTTCTCCCACCACATGGCATCTCCAAAGTGTCACAAATAAACTATTGATATATTTGGCTAACCCCAGACTACAAGAGATTTGAGATCTGCTAACTAGAGAATTCCTTATTCCCATTTATATATCCATATGATGATCCGACCCCATTGTACCTTCGTAATCAATAATCCCTCACAATTTAAGATGTCTTCTTCAACTCCCATATTTCTGCTTCTCATCATCTTCTCTCTTTTCATCAACACCTCGTAATCGTCGGTTAATTATCCCGACTGTTACATCAAGCCATTAACAAATTCTCAATCATCAAACATAACAGAATTCACTCAAGTAACAACACCGCCACCATCCAATCCAATTAGTCCCAATTGTTCAAACCCTGTTATCCAAAATGGTTTCAATAACACCTTAGGTTCACCACCATATTCTACACTCCATTCTCCTCCGATGTGACTTCGTCTATCATCGTTTTTTCAATTGGTCAGCACGATGTAGCTTTGAAGCTCTCTTCACTGAACAGTTTTTGTTGTTGCTGCTCCAATGTGACTTCACAGTCGTCAATTTCTGCAGCAGCAGTTCAATTGAGTTAGTCAATTTCTCCGATGTGTAACACAGTACGAAGAGATAGTGAAGAGAAAAGCCCTGAATTAGGCTAAGATTATCAGTGTTTATTGTAAAAATCTTCAATGGGTTTGAAGAGGAAAGTTTACTGATCGTTGATTTGTAACCCAAAATCATCTTTTATCAAGATTTTGAAACAGATCGGACTTGTATTGAAGAACAAGCCCTTGTTTTTGAAATAGGTTTTTCTGAAATTTTTGTTCTAAATCTAGTAGATCTAAAAATGAAGAACAAGATAAGAGAGATAGGAAGAAGAAATTAGTTTCCAGTTGATGTTGATGGCAAATCTGTTGATTTCGGTGCTTGAAAAAAGAACGAAACAAAATTTTATAAAATATGGGTTTGAGAATAATTTTTTCCTAGAAAATGGGTGCGCCCCTTCAGATTTTTGGGCGTGGGTTTCATAGTAGGAAAAATCCAAAGAATGGGTCTCCCTGTAGTTTCCACCTCTTGAATTTGGAAAGTATTTTTGCTGTTTTTTGAAAATATTTTCAAAACGTTTTTCTCGCTCTTTAATTCGTTTTTAATTGTGATAATTATGGCATAATTTATTTGCCACGTTTTCCGATTTGTTGAATGGAATTTTTATGGCGTGACAATAAATTTAATTTATTCTCTATTAATTTCGGTTTTAATGTTAGGCTATAAAAGGCAGTTTTTGAGAACAAAAAAATAATAAGTTTTCAACAGAATCAACACCATTGTTTTTCTGAGAATCAAGAGACCAGTTTTCTGAGCAAGATTAGAAAGAGTAAAAGTGATCAATCTCCATTGTGTGCGTGAGGGATTAAAGAGAGTTTTATCTAATTTACTGCTTTATCCACAGGCGTTGTGACAAAGAAAAGAATCGCTTTGCACAAAAACTCAAGGCGAGCCACGAAACGTCTTAAAGAAGCGACACGTGTGGTAGCTGGCCGTTATCTTGTTTTTTGTGTTTAACTTTTGTTTTGCAGGAGTGGAATCGGCGGCGGTTCCAACAATGCTGTTGGCACCCACCTAATGATGAGGAGCTACTATTGTGCTCCGATGGAGCATCCTTGAACAATCCAAGTTTGGCAGGAGCTGGTGTTGTGACTAGAAGTGTTGTCGGTGAATGCTTGACTGTTACTTTTGGCCTAGGGGAAACTACAAATTATAAGGGCCGAACTATTAGCTATCACTTATGGATTGAGTGGGCTATTCAGTTTGGGTTCGAAGAATTAAGGTGCATCCAGATTCTTGCAGCACAATTCAGGCTTGTGCTTCTGCAAATTTACCCTGGTGTATAAGACATAGGGTTAGCTGCATGTGCATAACATTCTTGTACTACTCCCCTTTGTAATTATGGTTTTCTTTTAATAAAATTTTGACTCATCAAAAATAAAAATAAAACTCCTTTTAACTGAAGCTGGAAGTACTAATTTTCCCACTTCGGGTTTTCTTCTGGCTATCTCTGATTCAAATTTACTTCTCATATGAGAGCTGCTACTATTTTCATTTCTGGATGGATGATCACTATGGTTCAAACTTCAAAGATCAAAGTATACAAACTCCTCTAATTAGCTATAAAAACACTTTTCATAAAAAAAACATAAAGCTATGAAAAACTAAAGGCAACAAAATTACCAATCGACCTCCAAGGCAGACTGCTTTAGATACAAGGGTGTCAAAACTAAAAACAAGTACTGACTACTGAAAAATCCTTCCATAAAAAAACATAAAGCTATGAAAAAAACTAAGGCAACAATTACAAAGTCGACTTCCTCCAAGGCAGACTGCTTTAGATAAAGGGTGTCAAAAACTAAAAACAAGTACTGACTACCGAAAAATCCAAGCTTACCATGTCAAGACAAGTAAAACAGTAACTTTTTACAAGAAAGTCGGGTTTGAACTATCAACCTTAACAGTCTTACATCATTGATTTTATCTATGCAACTTTACTAGACCTCTCACCCCATGATTTTATCTATGCAACTGCTTGTGCTCTACACAACATGGTTGGCGGAGTCGATGGATCACCTTCAGTTGTACCCTGTGCTTTTGTACGAGACTATATTCAGAATAGTCACAACTTCTGCTATACCAGGTCTTTCATTCTTTTGTACACATATTTTCGAAGACCGAGAGCATGGACAAGTCCATGATATGGATACTGACCTTTCATGAGTGGGTCAACAATTTCTGGGAAGTTATCTATGCAACGTTACTAGACCTCTCACCCCATGATTTTATCTATGCAACTGCTTGAGCTCACAACATGGTTGGCGGAGTCAATGGATCAGCTTCAGTTGTACCCTGTGTTTCTGCGTAACTTTGTGAGACTATATTCAGAATAGTCACAACTTCTGCTATACTAGGTCTTTCATTGGCTTCTTTTGTACACATATTTTGCAAGACCAGAAAGCATGGACAAGTCCATGATATGGATACTGACCTTTCATGAGTGGGTCAACAATTTCTGGGAAGTTCTTAATGTCATCAAGTAATGGCCGTGCCTGCAAAAGTCAACATGGGGATATGTTAACGAAATGTACGAGAAAAACAAAATTATTACTTTCATCAGATTGGAAAGTAAGAGTAAATAAATGGACAAAAGGGAAAAAAGTTACCCATGAAACGATATTGTGCCTTCCAGAACCACGTATGTTTTCCTCAACTACCTTCTGCCCAGAGATCAACTCAAGCAAAACAACACCAAAACTAAAGACATCAGATTTCAATGTGAGTATGCCATTCCAACAATATTCTGGAGCAATATAACCATATCCTCGCATCATTTTTGTTCGAATCGGGAGGTAATCCCATGTAGGACCATGTTTTGCACAGCCGAAATCTGACAGCTTAGGATTATAATTTTCATCGAAAGTAATATACTGGTACTTTTCAAGCCACCAGATTACAGGAGGATCCTTTTGATTATGCAGATATTCTAAAGCCTTGGCAACACCCTCTGCTATCTTCATCCTAGTCTTCCAGTCTAGAGGCTTTTTGCTGGGTTTAAGGTCTACAACATAGAATATCAAGTTAGTTATCATAACTGATTTACCATGTCATGATCGACGAGATGGTGAGAAACCTTACCACGTAAATGAAGATTCAACGATTTTAATGGCATTAATTCATAAACAATAACACGATCTTTCCCTTCATTACAGTAACCTATCATCCTGACGATGTTAGAGTGCTCTACGCAGCTGAGCATTTGAACCTCTTCCAACAAATCTGCCTGCTCATCAAACCTTTTTACGGCAACTTCCTGAAATTCAGTTTATCGAAACATTAAACAGTCATCTATTACTCAGGACTAATTTGCTAATTATAGGTAAAAACAACTCTCACCTGTCCATTCTTGAGAAAACCCTTATACACACGTCCCAATCTTCCTTCACCTAAAACATCAGACATATCTGTGGCGACAATTATCTCTGTTGACTCGGATACACGAGGATTGGCAACAAAATAATGATATTCAACACCTTCAGTTCCTGAAAATCAAGACATATGCCCAGAAAACAACATTAAACTTTTATCATTGTATTCTTGATCACTCGACTCTTCGATTATCTGTTGGAATAGAGAGAACAAATGTTCCACACAACAATAACCCGAAATATTCATTGAGCAAAAAGAACAAACACCATTATAGGCAACCATCACATCACAGATGATAGGAAAATGAATTACATACATCAAAGTTTCCAACAACCAAAACCAATTTTCAAAAGAATCAAACTACCAATAATCTACCGAAATAAAAAATCAATTCAAGTAAAATAAGAACTAATTAAGGGTTTAAAAGATGAATTACGTACCATAATCATGTTTTCTCGCGATAGATTCTTCGATTTTTCCCTTATTTGATCTAAGACAGGAGAAATACCGAAACCTAGCCATACCCAGAGGAAAACAAATTGGGGAAAAGAAATTTAGAGCGTCTTTGCTTTCGAATCGATAGCGTAAACAGTAGCCTGTTACGCGAACAAATACTTTATTAGTGTCACGTGACTCAAAACCCCGTTCTTAATGATGCCACGTTCTCGTCACCTCTAGTGTTTTTTTTCTTTTTGTTTTTTTGGTTCAAAAATGAATTATACTGTATTAAGGCCGGTTCCTATAAGGGTGGCTAGTTTTGAAGGAAAATCTATATTTGTTGACGTAAAAAAGAGTAGTTCCAAAACAAATAGACAAAGGAAAAGAAACAGGAAAGAAAAAAGAAAATATGTCGCGGATAGTGATATTGTATGGATTCATGATAAACAACAAGAGTTCGTTAATGTTAGGCAACTAGTTGGATCTGGTGTAACATCTACGCAAGATATCATTACCTAAATTAAAGAGGTGGGTGGTGAGGAAAGCGAAGTGTTTGGGTTACTATTATTCAACAATCCTTGAGAAGATATTCAGCGTTTATATTTCATGAATGGCAAAAACCACATGACTCAAGTTGTGCGAGTTATTTGTGAACGTTGGTGGAACACTTTGCAAATACGTTCTTTTTCAAGGATTTCAAGTGTGGTGAGTTCTATTTTTCCATTCAATAGTTTAATTTTTAGTTTGATACAAATTTTTGTTCCACATACAAACTTTAATTTTATGACCATGTTGTTTTAGGGTTCACACCGTTAGATTTGTATATGTTGACTGGAATAAAATGTGAGGGTGAATTAGTACAATTTAACCAATTAAAGTGGATATCAGAAGGAAGATGGAAACAATTACTTCGCTTGTACTCAAATGATAGTAAAGGAAACCCAGAATCCAGAGAGTTACACTCATTTGGATTAAGAGTGTTTGGGTTGAAGGCTTTTTTGAGACGTTACAGTGCCAAGGGGATAAACAGAGCTGAAGATTATCCCGAGCTTGAACGTATTTTTGTATTATGGATGTTAGGTCAAGTTTTTTTTCCCCAATGGTAGCTCAGTGTCATTAATTGGTTTTTTGGATACTTTAGAAGATTTAACTAAAGCGCTAAATTATGATTTGGGTCTTGCAATTTTAGCTGAGCTATACATATGTCTCGGTCATTGCTCATGTAAGAAGCCAGAAAGCTTTAATGGAATTTGGGTCGTATTGGAGGTAAGAACGACAATTCCTTTATATTTATTAGATTTATTATCGAGTTGTCAAACTAGTGGTGAATGTACTAACACATCAATTTTCGTCAATGTTATTTTTCAGTATTGGTGGTATACTTACTTTTAAGGATTGGCGAACCCGATCTTCACGATACACGATTAATTTTTCCGTCGTGTACAAGTACAAAGCGGATAATTGAATTGGTCGATTAATGATGGTCAAAATGTCGTTGTTGTTGAAGGATGCAACAATCGCAGTATGCAATTTGAAGTATCGACATTACGCCAATGCCAGAACAACAATTGACGAAGTTACATGAACCAACGGCACAATCCATGCTACTGATTAAGCCTTAGACGACTTGAGTTTTCAGTCCGAGTTAGTGGTTAGGGTATTTGGTACTATGGAGAAAAGACATCCGTTTGGTTACAAGGAAAAAAGGTAAACGCAATCAACCCGTTTCCAACTTTAATAATTTCACATTATGATTGGATAAAGTTGATAAATAATGGACAACCTTGGGAAGAAGCTGAAGATTTGATCCATATTCCAGAAGATGACTATGATTACTTTGGCTGGTTTCAAAAGGTATGCAAGCTAAATATTGATGTTCATTTAACAAAACTTAGGTATTGTTGACTTTACAACAATTGGAAATTTGCCACTTACAGATCTTCCATCCCAACCCCCAACACCGACGGGAGAAGCATATACAATACCCTAGCAGTCAAATGAGGTCGTCAAATATGCCTTGATATCTTGGAAGTCCAGACTTTCTCACCAAGTGGAGATACAGCCACGGCCCACTACTAGTGAAGGTATGCAACAGAGCCATCCATACTATAGTGTGGTGGCATCACAAGAAGAGTATCAGGACCAGTTGAACAATTTTTCGCTTTTTATCAATCAATTCCAGAATTTTCACGTGAGACAGATGCAGACACTGAGGGAGAATATGAGTTATAAATTTCCTGAGACTCCGTTAGGGTAAAGTTCTCAAATTCTCGGTGATAGCAATGCAAGAAGTCGTGGAAGTGGTAGTCGTGCAGGTGATAGCAATGCAAGAAGTCGTGGAAATAGAGGTCGTGGAGGTCGTAGAAGTCGTTATCACACTCCAACTATGGTGGAAGAGACTCAGCTACCACCAACAACAAAGAACGTGGAGAACGTGAGACGGATTTCCGAGTCTCCTATTGGTTTCATTCCCCAGGTTCTCGTATATACTCCGGTGATGGCATAAATATGGATGCATTTAGGCAATCCGTAATTTATACCCCAGTAAGTTCAACGTTTCACCGATTTCAAGCACCTCCAATTCAACCATCTCGGTACCATATCAAGGTTATAAATCACCTGATGCTACTCAACCACCTGATGTTACTCAAAAACCATCTCCAAATAATGAGTTTTCACAAGATCAAACAAACTTAGGGGAATATATATTTGGTAATCGTTAGTTTGATAGATGAATGTTAATCGTTAATATGAATCGTGGTTTGTTTAAATCGTTAATGTAATTGCACTTTGTTTGATACTAATAATCTTCATTTATTTAAGTTAAAATTGAGAACTTAAAATGATACACTAGATTAAAATTGGGCAACACTTTAAGATTTCATAACAAATTGCATATCGGAACTGCTTTCAGATTTGTCACGAGCCACTTTACCCATATCTTTGATCCCAATCTCGTGAGGTTTCACCACTTCTCATGTTTCGGAGCCTCTTACTTATCATACCAATATACTTGTTAACATTCTTAGAAATTATGAAGAACCGAGCACTCAACACCAACGAATCACGATTATTGAGCTTCGTTGTTTCTTCTTCAAATTTCAGTAAAACACGTCCCAAAAACGGAATAAGCCGTAATGCGCCATCAATGATTGGATGATTAGTGAAGAGAACATGATTCCTGCAGATGCATTCATCTTCTAACATGCTAAATTTGCGTTGTTGTGCAACTCTCCAATTATTTGCTATTCTTATTTCATTTTGCACACTAGCTCGAAGTTCAACTCTTAAATTTTCGGCCGCATGTTGCTCTTTTGTGAATTGAGCCATAGACATGTTTTGAGCCATTGAAAAATCTAAGAAAATAGGAAAGAAGCTGTGAGTTAAAATATAAGAGGAATTTGGTATTTACAGGGGGGAGATTTATGGTCGTTGGATCAGATTCTACGTAGAGGTGTAGACTAGACCGCCCGGTCTTATAAAAGCAGCTACCGGTGTTCAAAACACCGAGCGGTCGAGACTCGAGCGCTCGGTGGAAACTTGACCTGGACTAGATAAGTGGAAAATTTTCGAGTTTGCCAACTCCATAGTGGGTGCAAAAATGGCAAACTCTCAATTTTGCCATGCCCATAGGAACCGGCCTAAGAAACTAAAATTATATTGATTAAGGAATACACCTTGTTTTTCCTTGCTGATCCAAGAGTTTATATGAGGAGGAAAATTATCATGGAACTCAAAACTAACACAACTTATTCTTGATTTCTTGGTAATACTGTTAGAGCACTGCTCGGTCGAACTCGCATGCGTTGTTATCTCAAGCATGTTTGTCAATGTTAGTGATCAAAACTATAAGTCTTGATTTCTAGCCTATTTATATTTGTCTCGGACTAGGACATAAATTGTAGTTGAGCTTAGACTTCACGACGTTCATCATTTGAAGACGAAGAACTACTAAGGGGAGCTTGTGTAACTTCATCGACAAAAGGTATGTGGAGACTGAAACTCATCTATCACTTGGAAAGTCTATTTCACCCTATCTCCTATATTGAGACATAAGTGGAATCGATATAGTTTTCTATATACACATTTGAGATTTATTTGAGTTTATCCGCTTACATATTTCGAAATATGTGTTGGAAAGCTGTCAATCGACCAAGTTCATCTTATATCATGTAAAATTGCCGAGTAACATCTTACATGGTTTGTGTGATACAATCATTTGGTGTTGTCTTGGAATGTTTCGTTATGATTATTTCAATATCTTGAAAATTGCTTTGATGCTAATAGTGTGTGAAAACGGCTATTGTCATCCTATAAGAAAGTTTCAATGATTGAAATAAGAGTTTAGAACACTTAACCATTATTGAATATGTCATGTTGTGCACTCTTGCACATATGTAATCCATGTCCGGGAACCATAATATGTGTTAGAGCACTGCTCGGTCGAACTCGCAAGCGTTGCTATCTCAAGATTGTTTGTCAAGTTTAGTTGCCAAAACTATAAGTCTTGATTTCTAGTCTATTTATAGCTAAGTCTCAGACTAGGATAGAAAGTGTAGTTGAGATCTAGGCTACTCAAGGAACTGGTGGAACTTCATCGACTAAAAGGTATGTGGAGACTTGAACTTATCTATCACTCAAAAGTCTATCTACTCTATCTCCTATCTTGAGACAAAAGTCGTGTTGCTATATAGACTTCGATTATACACATTTGTTATTTCGAGCCGAGTTTATCTTGCTTATCTATTTCTCGAAATATGTGTTGGTAAGCTTTCACTTTCGCCAAGTTCATCTTTAGAAGTGACGAAAGTCATGTTGATTATTTCAATATCTTGAAAATCACTTCGATGAAGAATAGTGTGTGAGTAACCTCTATTTAACATCCTCAAAGAATGTTTCAATGATTGAAAAAAGAGTTTAGAATATATAACCTTGAATGGATATAAACACTGTATGTGAACTCATACGTGTGTAAATCCAAAATTCTTGAACCAAAGTATGCATACTTTGCTTCTCAAGATAGCCGGAACTAAAGTCCGCGCACTGCTGGCCGGTTGTCAATCCGTCAAATATAATTTCACTTTCTCAATCAACTAAATATAAATATAGTATTTGATAAGAAAGAGTTCGTATCCTGCAGGCTTTTTCGTTGTTATGAAATTTCGAGTTTCTAAAGTAACCCAAGGTATGTTTGTTGTATTTAAGCAAATAAAAGTAATTAAAAGCAAAGTAAGTAATTCGAATTATCAATAAGGAGAAGATATTGGTCACGGGATAGTATCATTCACAAACATGTATTTTCATCAATGATTAGAATTGGTATTTAATCTCGTATTTATTAAAAGTCCTAGGATATCTTGATTGCAAGTATAACCCGTTAATTCCCTGTTTTCATCACAACCATATTAAAAGATGCATATGTGAATTCTTCGTAGAAAGCAACCTAAAGTGTAAAAGCACAATTAAGTTTAACTCCCTAAAAGCATTAAGTTTTATGGAATAAGACTCATCAATGTAAACGAATGTGTAAAAGCACTAAACGTTTTAACAAAAGTTATGATTCACTTTGTGACTAGTAGGATATATCACTGCACAAGCACTAACCACAATTATGCTACTTAGAATCGTGGATAAACAACGTTTCGTATTGAAAACCCTAATATAGCTCTTAGAGATGAACACAATCGGATTGATTAAGACTAACCTAACAAGTTTTCAAATCTTATAACACTATTAATTGTGAATCACAAACAATAATTAATGAGACAAAACTAATTCATTGAATCAAAGCATGTTGAGAAATCAACTTTTATCCATAACCAATAAGATGTTTATCTACTCATAGCTATCTCAAGTTCATCATCATCAATATTCAATAATAAAACAAGGGAAGAAGAAGAACAAAACCAAACCTAGAAAAGCGTAAACAAAGTGGCTCTCCCAAATTCCAAGAATAAGATATATCCATAAGTTGTAGAAGACCTTCCCTTTATAGCTTTTCTCCAACTTCTAAAATTAGGTCTAGTCTTCAAAGTCCATTAGATGAAAATCCACCAAGCCCATAAGAAGGAGAAACCCGTGTAGAAAATACGCCCAAAGTGGTCACTCTAAGCTTTGGTATTGTGGCCGGAAATGGGAAAAGTCCTGGGAAAACGCTTGAGTCGGCAAAGTCCGCTTGGCCAATGGCCACCCTGCCTAGATCGGAAGTGTCAACGGGAATTACCCTCGGATGTGTCAACTCGGTCACCGAGTCAAACCGAGTCGTGGGAGAGTCGAGGGTGAATCATACTATAACTCAGATGAGTCAGATTCATGAGTTAGCAAAAGAATGACCGAGTCAAATGAGTTAGTGGACTAGCTGGGTTGACTTGTCTTGGCCTGAGCCATTGCAGGCTGATCCTATTGCACCATCATTGTGCTTCTTCCAGCCAACAACACATGTTGCTGCACCAGCTGTAACAGCATCAAATCCCAACTTCAGCTGCAACCACTTCCTGTGACTTCAGTTCATAAACCCCCTGTGCCTACAGCTCAGTCATTTCAACCACCTGCATTCCCTGTAACTCAACATTCACATTCACAGTCCACAAACCCATTCTCTTCAAGCCTCTATGCCACACCTCACTTGAAAGCCTCCCAAAGACAACTCCATTTGAGTTTCACACAAGAAGCTGGCTCGGCTCCATCCGCTTTGCCTCCGAGCACAACAGCACCACACACCTGCACTAACACTAGCCAACCATGTTACGGCCATCCTTGTGGCTCAAAGTTGCACTCATTGCCACAGTCAACAAACCCCGAGCCATGCCAGCCAGACGGCTTCCATCATCATACATGTGCTCAAATATGAACTATCTCTGCCATTCACAAGACCTACAGCACTAACTCAAACTCCACGGCTCGAAGCCACACCTTGACCTCACAACCCTAGCTCGCACCATAACAAGACAAATTCTTCATTGCTTGCTTTCCCGCAACCATTGCTAGTCCATTACCACTAACACTTGCACGGTTGCACGCCTGTAAGCAAAACCTCCCACTTTGTCATGACCACTCCAACTCCCATTAACATCACAACATCTTTTCAAGATCTCATATTCAAATCTGAGCTCATAATTTCATTCCTTGCTGCAGCTTCACTTCCCTTAATTCCTGGATCAACACATCAACTACCAATGCTCTCAATTTTACCTGAACTGCACATTACAGCTCCAATACCACCACCATCAATACCAAGACCACCTTCAATCCTGTGCACTTCAATCACCTGCCATTTCCATCTCAGCTGTGAAGCACCCCCAGCAGAACCCAGGACACCGCAACCTCATTGCCTCCACCTTGCGACCTTCATGTACCACTAGCCTCAAGCTCCTGAGACCCAAGCCACAATCACCTCACCAAATGCACTTTTTGCCCCTTTCACAGACAACCACCCGAATTTATCAAACCTCGTAACACCTGCTTGCACCATGGCTTGACTTCATCAGTTGAAGTTTGCAGGACTTGCTTGACTCATAATCTCACCCGCAACATCAATATTATTTCCTCCTATCACCGCCGCAACACCAACATCTTCATTGCGCATGCAATCCATGTCACTCACTTCCCTCTCTATGTATTCACCTCGGATTTCAATTCCTCACATTTTCGCCTGCACTATCACATGACTTTACCCTCTCGCCGCATCGAGAACCCATTTATGGTTCAAATTCTCTTCTTTCGATCTCGATGGAGACATGACATCAAACCCATTTCATTTGTGTATTCACGCCGCAATTTTACGGTCTCAGCATTCGAATCCCAAAGAAAAACCTAATTCGAACTCGATTAGCAGCTGACAAAAACCACTAGAGCCGTTCTCGATCCGATTCATCTCTTCTTTCGACATCCGCGCTCAATCTCGTTTCCGATTCAAACCCATTTTCCTGAGCTTCAACTCTTGGTGCGAGACTACCACCATCTCCTCCTACTTTCCCTTGGTTCGATTGAATCAAAAGCGAAACCTAATTCTTCTCATTCTCCCATCGATCTCAAAAAAGCAGCAAGATTTCGATTCTTTGTTCTTGACAAAACCCATCTTCTCTCGCATCTCGATCTCTCATGGAAGC